>NIBX01000126.1:0-119297 GCA_002718315.1 Agaricales sp. HM26-F1
TTGGACCAGGTACCCCAGAAACTTGTTACAGCGTGGAACTCTCGCTCCCGAGAAGAGCTAAAGAGAATGGCAACGAGCAGCTTGAGTGTGGCCATTGTAGATATGATCTCCAGCACTTGTGAACCGCGGGGAGGATTGTCATCAGTCACCTTGAACGGCGTCCATAGCGCTCTGACCACTCGTGGGTCGTCCGTGAGAGCTGGTCCAGGCTGACTCAAGAACTGCACCGAAGAACTGCCGTGAGGAAGACTGGAGAAAGACAAGGAGAAGTCGTACGTTAGAAAAGATGCTATGAAAGGACATGAGGACGCCAAAAAATGCCCGGAATATTCACCTGAGCGCAGGAAGCACCTGAGCCCCAGCAAACTCTAATGATAGGGAGAGAGTAATGGTTAGCCATGTGGAGAAGCACGAAGAGGATTTTTTAAAAAAAGGTACAGAACGTACGTAGCTGCCGAGTGCCCACATGAGTACATGGGCGACTTCAAGCGCCAAGTAGACCATCATGGAGATGATCTCCAACAGCTGAGAGTCGTAATGCTCATCATCATCCCTCATCTTGGGTCTCGTCATCAATGTTTGACGGGTTTTGTAGCATTAGTGAGATATAGGCAAAGGGGCGAAGGAGAAAAACTGTAAGAAAACTGGATATCAGTTGCGAGGAGGGGACGCAAGAAAACAAACGAAGACACTGAGAAACGTTATGAAACACACTCAGCATCGATCTGCTTGCTATCTCCTGTCCCTGCCGTACTTGTCTCGACAGCTTCAGGTGCTCAGCACTGCGTTGGCTCTTGAAAGGTGCAACACTGGGAACAGTTATCCAACAAGTTTACCAACATGGTGACAGACCTCTCAACGACGGGGAGGATGATCTGAGGGATGAGCGAACATTGGCAATTAACCAACCAGCTGGATAGTCTTCTGTACGACGGCGTTGACGTTGTACGAGTGAAGCTGTGATTGATTGATCATCTAGTCAGGTCGAGGAATGGTAGAGGTAGGCCGACTGGTTATCGCAGGGAACGCCTTCTTCCCAGCGTTGCCTAGAAGAATAATCATTAAAACTAATGAAACGCAAATGTTCAGTCATGTTAGACGTACCAAAACCCTCATAACCGGCCTGGATCGCCTGCAACCCACTAAGCTTGAGTTCAAGTGCCCCAGGGGTTTCACGTTGAGGCTGGGCTGATAGACGGCGGGGTCCCAGAACGGCCCGTTGATTAACTGCTGGAGACGATGATCAACTTCGAGCCCGTGTTATGATTTCGGATGAGCAAACCGTACCTTTCAGCATGTCCTACGAATCTGAGAAACAGAATCTAAATCCTCTTAAACGTCAGACGAAGTATGCTCCATGGCAGCCTTCCCAGTCACCTGGAGTGCCAACGCCGAACCAGCTCGCTTCAGTGAGGAATTTTGGACACAACGCCTTGATTCAACTTTAGGTTTATCCAATCAGAGAAAGGTATAACAATGAAGCGAGAGGAGGAGTAAAACCTTGCGTTACCCCCTTCTCAGTCTCATGGTGACGACGGTCGCCTTTTGACCAGTGTTGGACGATCGCCCATCTTCGGGCAAATGTGAATGCTAAAGACGAAAGGGTTAGCATCTAGTTCCGTGATACCCACCTGGATACCCACCTGCGGAGACGCAAGTTGTAGTTATATCCTACTCCTGCCAGGAGCGTAGGGATGTTCAATACCAGCATCCTCAACAAGGAAGATTGGCCCTTTAAAGGTCGAGGAATCCGTTTGAAAGAGGAGCAAGTAATGTTTTAGGATATATATCAGTGATGAACGATACAAGTCGATGGAGAAGCACTACGAATACATTGATACGAAGTTTCCAGAGGAATGCAGAGGTAGCGACGATGAAGTAGGAGCGATGCCAGAATTTGCCACGAGGAAATTGATCAAGGTAATGATGATATGTCATATGATCGGAAATCCCCTAGCAGCCTGAGCCTAGCTACGCTCTAGTAGCTCACGTTTTCTCGCAAGTTTCTCAACTGCACCTACAATCTGTTCTATCGGTTTTTGACTAGAATTGACCAATGTAGCATGAGATTGTTTTGCCCTCGACATAGAAGGCATGGTAATCGTCCGATTGCAGTGTTCATCAGGCGTTTGAACTGGATGTTACTACGCTCTCAAAACGGCGAAAGTCCACACAACTCCTTTACATGTAACTAAAATCCTAAGCGGCCGATAGACCGCAATGGATACAAGCCTCGATCTCAAAGGCTACGTGGTTCAATGTCGTGGATAGGCCACAGGCCGTGAGAAGAGCGGAAATCAGTCAACCGGGCTGAATGCGCATCTGAAATCTAGATGGGAGGCGAGTACGGTAAAATAACAATAAAAATCCTTCACAGGGAGATCTCATGCGAGGTGAGTAGACTGTATGCAGTGAAAAATGGAGCGATGTGAGTACATGTGGGTAGTTACGTTCGTCAGGAAGTAGGAGGGTCGGCAAGGGTCAGCTGGCTATCTTGTATGTCCAGAGCCTCAAGCTCCTCAGGGCTGAGGCGGGACAAGAATTGAGGGTCGAATATACACCTGGGTTGTCTAACGGGTGCCATGGGCGAAGCATTCGGGGAATCTCCATCGACAAATCTCCTTTCAAAACCGATGTTGCCGATGTAACGATGGAAGGCATGAACCAATGGGGGCGTTGAGTCAATCCACTGGAAGAACGGTCGGAGTAATGGATTTCGGAACCGTACTGGGTAGATCCTCTGGAAAAATCGTTTGGATGAGGATCCAGGCTCCGTAAATTCAGAAGCACTCTCTTCATCTGACATGACATCTTCATCGATAGCCCCTAAAATACGAACTGCATTGGCCCAGAACTTTCGTTCCTCCTCGCTGGTAGGAAGCCGTCTTGTTTCTTGAAGCATGCTAGAGGAGATAGCCCGGCGAACACAGAGTTTCTGAGAACATGCGTTTGGTCACTGAGAAAATATGCAGTTTGAGTGATATCCTACCTTGAACCGCTCATTGCTTTCCTCATTGAGGCTATCTGGAATGTATGTGGCGAAAATTCGGTCCATCTCGATCCGCTTGAAACTCAGCTTTGGTGACCGCGGGGGTTTCGGAAGGTCAACCTGGGAGAAGAGTTACACTCCTTGCATGGGTTATGTTTGCAGAACGTGGCCAACCTCCATTTCCCAGTGCTCTTCCTCATTCGCTTCTAGCTCCCTGAGGTATGTAGCCACTTCGTTAATGAGCCTGCGAGAGTCCTTTTCCACCTGCTCTATCTGCTCGCGCAGTGAGGCTGCGAGACGTTCGTATTGCTGCCGGAGCAATACATTCTCAACGGTCTGCTTTTCCTGAGGAGGATGGGGAGTTAGTACGGTGCAGTTCATGAAAAAGAATTCCCTTACTACGAGATCTCGAAGACGAGCGTCATCAGTGGTCTGGACCTGTCTCATTCCTGTGAGATTTGCCTAGTACGAAGAGATGCAGTCAGCTTGGATCAGCACCTCTGGGAGTACCTTTAAATTTACCTCTTGGTTGCGAAGTAATGCTTGGCTCTCTTTCCCTGACAACAAGAGGGATTCACAGACATGCGAAAGAGAGTAGATCAAGGTTCTTGCTTTTGAGATACACTGTGCATTGAGTGAACATTTTGGTTATGTCTCAATGAAGATGGTTTACAGTGTTCTCCTCTGGTTCTTGAAAGAAAATATGGGATTCCGTCGTGACATTGTTATGGGACCGCTCGTACTGGAGAGCCCGTTGAGAGATGTTGAACCAGTCAGAAGACATTGAACTGGACGTACATCCAGCAATAAGGTCTCCACATGTTCACGAGTGGTCCGTACATCTTCGTCCAATTTTGTGATGTCGATATCCGGACTCGGCTATCGTGGAAGAATTAAGCTTAAGATAATAGCGGAGATATCTCAAAAGCTACCTCCGCTTCACGCTCCTGTAGGTCGCGGTGATCCAAAGTTCCTAGAGTGGGGACGGGGCAAGAATTTGAAATTGGGCGGAGATGCCAGGTCTAGAGGAACCGACCTGACAGATCCACGGTTTTGCTGAAATGAGGGCTAGGTTTGGGAAGTCTGCTTGTACTCGCTCCGACTGAAGAGTCGAGAAGTTGGATAGCATTTGCAATGCGCCGTATGCTTTCAACCTGGAAGGGTACATTCTGTAGCGCAAGGGGAATTTCGGGCTCAAGAGCTGTACATGCTGTGTACAGCCGAAAGAGATCCTCCTCTTGTTTCCTGAAATTATCTGAGTACCTTGCGTCAGTACACAAGCAATGATGAACAGATTGAGATACTGGCATACTCTCCACGTCGATGAGCCTCGCGAGCTCTGCATTGAGCTCCTCAGTGCTCTTAGAATGAGACCGAACCTGGTCCTCTAGGCTCTCGTTTTCTTTCTTGAGAGAGCTAGCTGTCGACCGTAAATGAGCAAGAGTATCTTCCTGGGTCTTGAATGTGTCTGGTCTCAGAACGTCAGGTCCTGGGTTAATAATCTCAGAAAAGGATGGTACATACCCTCCATAGTTCTGAGTCGCTCGAGTTCGGTGGTCAACTCCCTGGAGCGTTCGGACTGAGAGCGGAGTTCAGTCTCCAGTCCTTCTTTCTCTTCCTCCAGGGCACTGTGTGCTGTCTGGATCTTTGAAAGCATTGCACCTTGTCCTTGAAAATCGACTACTCTCGGGCGGTTAGTCAGGGGTCCTAGCATGAATACAAAATTCACATACTCTCTACTTGCTTGAGCTTCATGAACTCAGCATTGAGCGTCCTGGAGGTTTCAGAGTCAGACTGGATCCGGATCTCCAGCGCATCCTTCTCTTCCTTGAGAGAGTTATTCGTCAACTGCAGACGGGCAAGAGCATCTTCCTGAGACTTGGAATTCCCTGCCCTCCAATCGTCAACACAGAATCCTGGTGCGAAACAGCGTCACCTACTCTCCACGGTTCTGAGCCGCTCGAGCTCGGTGGTCAACTCCCTGGAGCGTTCGGACTGAGAACGAAGTTCAGTCTCCAGTCCTTCTTTCTCTTCCTCCAGGGCACTGTGTGCTGTCTGGATCTTTGAAAGCATTGCACCTTGTCCTTGAAAATCGACTACTCTCGGGCGGTTAGTCAGGGGTCCTAGCATGAATACAAAATTCACATACTCTCTACTTGCTTGAGCTTCATGAACTCAGCATTGAGCGTCCTGGAGGTTTCAGAGTCAGACTGGATCCGGATCTCCAGCGCATCCTTCTCTTCCTTGAGAGAGTTATTCGTCAACTGCAGACGGGCAAGAGCATCTTCCTGAGACTTGGAATTCCCTACTCCTTAATCGTCAGCACAGAATCCTGGTGCGAAACAGCGTCACCTACTCTCCACGGTTCTGAGCCGCTCGAGCTCGGTGGTCTGCTGCTGGGAGCCTTCAATTCGTGATCGGTGCTCAGTCACTATTGCATCCTTCTCCTCCTGGAGAGCAGTGAGTGACGACTTCAGCTGAGCAATCACACCGTCCTGTGCTTCATGATTTACTGATCACAAATTAGTCAGGTCTTGACCGCTTATCAGAAGGACAACACATACATTCCACAGTTCTGAGCCGCTCGACCTCAACGGAAAGCTCTTGAAAGCTTTTATGCTGAGAGTGAAGATCGGTCTCCACACCTTCCTTCTCTTTCCTGAGAGCCTTGTGGGTGGCCATTAGCTGAGAAAGAGCGTCTCCCTTCTCCTTGAGATCATCTGTGCGCATCATGATATAATCAATCCACAAAGCCATGAGGGGAGAGTACTCATACCTTCCAACCTCGTGAATTTGCTAGTCGTCTCCTCAAGTGCTTGAATCCGAGTGCGGAGTTTCTCCTCCATTGCGCACATTTTGCTTTCAAGGCCAGTATACTTTGCCTGAAGATTAGTCAAATCGTCTGGTTACCCTTGTGAGTTCATAATTTCGTAAACATCGGAACTACAAGGCTTACCATCCACTCCCCGGAGTCTCTCGACTTCGGCTGTGAGTGTTTCAAGATTATGGGACGGATCTTGAATTCGGTCCCACAGGGCTAGATTCTCAGACTCCAGGGTGGCATACGCCTGTCTCAGCTGAGAAACCTGAGCTTTCTGCTGTTTCAGGTCATCTATCTCCTTCTATTAAGATGAAGCTCTGTGCCCGGACTAAAGGAGAGACGTACCTGCCACCGCTTGGCGACTGAACGAGTCCTTCGCACGCATCTTTGAATTATCCACTAACCATTCAAGACTCGCTCCCAGGTTTGCGACGGGAGATTTCAGTGATTGATTGCCATGCGCATTTGAGACGGGGACAGGATTTCCCACTGATTCTGTCATAGGGACATCCCCCAAGGAGTCGCGATTTGCCTCAAGGGATGGTTGACCCGTTCCTTCCACGGAAGACCTCCTCAAGAACGATTGAATCATGAGATGTTGTATTTCTCCCTTGTTCACCAAGAAGGCGATATACCTCTTGAGGAACGTATCCGGAATTGCACGACGACTGCCTTTCCCTGGCTGATTTAGACATGAGAAATTGCGCATGGAAGGGAGTAGCTCACTATGATCATGAAGGATTTGCTGACCACGTTTTGACTCGGAGAGAGTATCTACCTCGGGCTCGAACTGCTCTGGATAATGTCGAATTATTCTGTTAGACGGGAACTGCAGTGACGTGAGCGGCTCACCCATGGATTCATCATTGAACAGTGTTGTGCTAAATTCCGTGCCAGCCTCAGATGTTTCCATGTTGGAGTTTCCTTGGGTCCCTGACCACTGCTCCCAGCCGGGTTGCTCGCAAAGGGCATGGCGTTGCCTCAACTCGCCGTACTTGTTAACGAGGGTTTCAACCCAAATACCAAGGTGCATGCCTTGATCGCAACCTATTATGGCAGGGTCAGCCCCATCCCTTGAGCACGCATGACCCGTAAACCAACCTTCTATACTCGTACTCCGCTGCAGAGCCGCTAACCCTCTTATCAACTCAATGGCTTGCGCGCGTTGTAGCTCGTGAAGAGCATTTTTATCATGTAGCACTGACTGCAAGCGTACGAGAAGCAACAACGGTTCGTTTGTTTCACCGCTATATACAATTCCAGTGCCACGGGAGGCCTACCTTGGTAGCTGGGAGTCTTGTAAGCGAGGCCAATCGTGTTACCCACTGAAAGTGCCAACGTACCTTCCGCTGTCTCCTTAGTCGCTGGGCCTGTAGAATCTTCGTACTCAACTGTCCGTCCGGGTTCATCAGAGTCCTCCAGTGGACTAAGGTTGGTGTCGTAGTGACTCGAGTCCTTGTGGGTCGTCTCTTTCAGCCTTGGAGAGTTACTTGACTCCACCCTCACACCGCCGTCTGGATCATGAGCGCAAAACTTGGTTATTTTCTTGCCCACTGACAATACGTGAGCCGATCATGAGCGAGAATCATATTTGCTATCATGAGGAGGTATATTACCTAGGTTTTGGTCGCCGCTGGGTGTTGCTGAACGCTCTACACACCCACGCTGCGTCTCGCCATACTCCTGCATTGGACATATGAATTGACTTATTCGACGCTCCAGATGAGCTCATAGAGATGAGCACTCACTTTTATATGGGAAAATAGAGCCTCCAGTTCACTCAAAACAGACTCCTTGAGTATAAAAAGCTGAGAATCTCCACTGAAAGAGCAACGGAGATCCAGTTTACCGACTCAGCACCATGACGCAGAGGGGCTTTCATGCCTTGCTTGAACTCGCACTGGGATTGGCGGCGAGTCAGAACAAACAATATTCACTGGATGACCCGAACCGTACAAAATTGGTCATCTCGGAGACGACATTCTACCCATGATTTTCTAGGTCAGTTCGTAGTATTAGATATCCTCTATCGATAAGACGCACCTGCCAGGCAGCAATGGCGTTATTTGCGTCCTTGATTTCTTCTAACAACTCGGTTATCGTGTCTTCTTTGATTTGTATTTCTTCGTTGAGGCGGATGACTTCCGCCTTCTGTTCGAATTCCCATGAATACATAGAGAAAAGAGTATCCCGGAAAAAAATTTCACTAAAGCCGTGGGGGGGTCGGGCGGTGTTTCAGGCATGATGTTCAAGTTAGTCTGCTGCGTTTGTACTCTGAAAAGAACGTTCAGCAGTATTTCTGAAGAGAGACGAGTTCTAGAATACATACCGAGTCGAATCTTGCACCAGTAATGTCGCTCAGTGAATGGTGGAGACGATCCTTTCGAAGAGAGGTCGTGGAGTCTGATTGGTGGCTTCATGTCACTGTAAGATATGAGGTTCTTTGTTGGACGACAGCAGCTCACGTACGATGGTTGGAGTGGATAGGAACGGGGGACCGCGGACATAATATAGATGGCGATACACGAGCCTACTGTAAAGTAAACACCGAGGATCTGGAGTGCCCAGTCACACGTTTGCGCCTGCAATTGCCGTCACTACAGTGATTGGCTTATCATCAGCTTAGTTCTTTACCTATGGACTGGCTCCACGAGTAGTACCTCCTTATATTATTACAAGTAAACTGACACCCGCGGGCCGTCGTATTGTTGGCCCTCAGAGGCTTTGTACCAGTTACGCACACATCCGATGTCAAGGAAGATATAACATTATAGTGGAGAGTAGAATAAGTAGAAACAAACAGAATCAGTCGAAACAAAATATGAAGGTCAATCCATGAATCTATAGGGAGTACCAACTGTCGAAACCGCAGTACCGTCCTGAGCTGTTCGTCCTGAGCTCAAAAGAGCCGTTCACCAATAATAAAAAAACCAAGTAAGAAAGAACCGAATTAGTTCTTCCTCCCGCCAGAGGCACCGTTGCGGGTCTTCGAGCCACAGATGCCATGGGTGCGAAGGGCGACACGAAACAGGTCTATGAGGTCGGGTGGCAAGTTATTATGGTAGTCCGTCTGGATCTCGTCATAGAGCAGC
Source organism: Agaricales sp. HM26-F1 (assembly GCA_002718315.1). Classification (NCBI taxonomy): domain Eukaryota; kingdom Fungi; phylum Basidiomycota; class Agaricomycetes; order Agaricales; species Agaricales sp. HM26-F1. Next base: position 8,903 of record NIBX01000126.1, read on the forward strand.
CAATGCAGAGGGATGGAATGGTTGGAAGAAGGAAGGAGTCGGTGATAGGTGCGTCCAGAGTTAGCAGCCTGCCATGGGCCGGTCGTCTGAACATCGCTGCCATGACCTCAAACACCCCAGCCATGAGAGGACCCTATGACAGCAAGATTGAAGACGCGGTTGAGAATGCATGCCTTATCAGTTAGGTACGCAGGCCTCTCTCGAATCAACTCTCCAATCTCGTCAGGATAGGCCTTGAGGCGAGGGACAACCATACCGCCTTTCTTGCAACAGGACCCAGCCTTGTCTGATTTCAGGATAACAGCAGAGCAGTGTTCGCAAGGATCGCGCCACCCAATGTGAACAGGCTTAAGCTTCTTGAGTAAAGCACCAGTCCACCAAGGAGTGTCGTCTGGAGGAGGAGGGAGGGCCTCTTGAAGACATTGATCGGCTCGTGCAAGAGAGTTTCGAGCCGTGTCAGAGCGCTGCATGATGGCTGAGCGAAGCTGGCGAGAGGTCTGCTTCCTTTGGGCATCAGATAGGGGCGGCAGGCGTGGAGAAGCATCGCGAATGCGAGAGTCGCTGCGAGCGAGGGAGTTTCGAGCAGTTTCAGCAGCACGTTGTTGAGAAGATTGTCGGAGAAGTGACTGTCTCTTCCTCTCAGCATCAGTTGGTGCGTTCGGATTTGCCTTAGGAGGCATGGGCAGGCAGAGGTGAATGAAAGAAGGGAATGGTTTAAATGTAAAGAGAAAAGGAGTTAACAATACATAGGAGCGAACACGAAGAGCATAAAGGACGTAAGAGATAGGGGAGATAGAAGAGCAGGGCAAGAGCCCAACACTCGTTAAGGAAACTGTTGAGCCTCAATATTGTGAGGAAAAATGCGAGCAAAAGAGGAAATATCAGGGTTAAAATGACTCATTCATCAAACATTGGGAGGCTCGAGGCTCAGTTTTCGAAGGACCGATATATGTTCGTGTGGGCAGCCAGACCCATGAAATAGGTTTATACAGACAGTAAATATGGTGGGAATAGACCTCCAGTAGTATGAGCTCTTAATCAATCCGGGTTCCCAAGTAATGGGGAATTTTCCTTGAAGAGGGATGATGACTCTCGTGCCAGCTGTACGGGCATGGAGGGCTGCCGGCCGACCGAGAGCGCGGGGAAATTTATCACTGGCCGAGGGCGAGAGGAGGGTCCAAGTTGTGACGGACAGATTTCGTGACGGACAGGATCCTGCTTGTAAGATTCTGATTACAAGTCCTTATGATATCCGCCCCAGGGCAGATTATGGAATTGGAATCAAATATAGAAAAGACAACTTCCTCGGTCAAGCATCAGAGTACGACAAATTAGCGCGAACTGCAGTACTATAATCTCTAGATGAATGCGATCGGATAGCGAGCAAGGAACAGGGGAAAGGGTACGACGAGATCAATGCTTGTCCATAGAGAAGGGATTAGGACGGACGACATCTGCCATATGAAGAAACAGAATACGCGAAGTGCGAGTTTCAGCCCAGACACTATAACTACATAGGAAGAAGTATGCGAGGGCGAATATGAAGAGCAAGAGAGTTCGACCTCCATCCGAAGGGGCGAAGGCCTAGAATTGAAGCGCAAAATGAGTTTAAGAGGACAAGCCCGAGAAACCAAGCCTGCGGAAACGGAAATCACTGCGACCTGGGAGACGAGTCAGGAAGACTGCGACTGCGGGCTCCAGTGCTGTAACAGGAGAAAGATCCAGGTTAGGAGGGTGTTGCTTTCCAATGAGACTTTGGAATTGATCATGACCTGCGAGAGTGGAGTCGGGAGGGGAGGAAACCAGTTCTAGGAAGGGCAAGAGCTATCAGAGTTAGGAATCAGCGGGGGCGATCAAGAGGAAAGGAGATTGACGTCCCAGACACTGAAGAAACGTGGTATGAATGAGCTTTGTTCAGATCTCAGGATTTCCTTTACAAGTGACCTTGGGAAAGACAGACCATCAAGGCCCAGGTATGTTTGAGACTCTTCACGACGAAGACGAGGGAGATGGGGACTGATTAGTGCATATAGCAGATCCATGAGGTCCTAGACAAGAGATTAGGGTCCGTTTCTTCGTAGGAAAAAAAGAGGAGACGGAGGAGTGGCCAGGTGGTGATGGAGTCGAGGTGGTTTCTCTAGAAACCTCACGGAGACGGCAGGCTTGATGAGAATCTGCGGTACTCTCTCTCGCCCAAAAACTCTAAGCCGCTCATGTGATTGTTCCGAATCCAGGGCTAGAGACGTCGAAGACCATGATGACGAGCTGCGGGGAATGTTTCAACCTATGAAAACATGAAAAAATTTGGGGGGGCGACTCATGAGGGAAAAAATGTATCTAGAGAACACCTTTTGCCGTAGGCTCAGTATCCCACTCCTGAGTTTGCTCGGAAACAATGGGCCATGGCTGAACATCCACTGTGGATCTCGAGTGAAGCGAAGGCTGGAGAGCACCTTCAGAACTGGGTTACGGATGAATAAAAACAAAAGTCCATACGTCAAGAGTCACGGTAGTCCCTCTAAACCCTCTTCAAGACAGGGATCGGAACCGATATCCAACGGGGTCTCTAGCTTGACCAGGTCTGCGAATTCTTTTCTAAGAGGCGCTTTCCAAACGAAATAAAAATAAAAATAATCAAGACAAGGCGTACCGTACATCTAGCGATGAAGAGTTCTGTTAAATCATTGCGCTAATCTTGAGGCTCATGATCAACAAGATAAGGTTGGTTTCGATGATAACTCAATAGTTTCTCTAGCGATGACAGCCTAACAAGAAAGGATGAGAGACGGTTTATGAACAAAATTAGGTATACCTTATGCCTCCAGGTGCTCACACACTGGTCCAGTATCAACGAACGTTCGATGAGATTTCGCTCTGCCAGACAACTTAGTATACGATAGGCCGAGCTGCAGAGGGTCAGTTAGCGATAGTGCGAGATAGCGACACTAACTTGAAAACTTTACCCGCGCGGGAGAGAGACAGAGGGAAAAGGAATCTCCTCGGCGAAAACTGCAGGCAGATCCGGCTGAGGAACAGCTGCCCTTCATGGTGATAGCATGCCGTCCTGAGAAACGGGCACAGGCTGTCCAATACCCTGGCCCTTGAAACCATCCCAGTACATTCAGGCAGGTAGGGGAATGCTAGAATAGTATAACCTAAGCGGCAGGTTTAGGGAGGGATCATGAAAAGGGACTTACACAAAAGGTACTACGGATACTGCTTGCCATGACGTGCACTAACTCTACAGGTAGGACCGCAGAATGAAAGGTCTTGTCATATCTGGTACTCGCTTTCTCATGGACCTTGAATTCATGCTTGGGACCGTCTCTATGTGCATAACGCCGACCGGGAGAGAAAAAAAAAACAGATCACCATTTTGGTATAGGATGAGAGTGGAGAAGGCTTACTAGCAAATACCGAGTTCTGCAACCTGAGATTCTTCTCAAGTAAACCCTGTGAATCTTCTCATTAAGCCACACAGTTACATCTAAGATGATTATCTGTAAGTTATACGTGTAAGACTGCAATAATAGAGCGTCGTCACCCCCCAAAAAAGAGGACCTAGAACAAGTAGCTTTCGACTAACGGCTGGATGGGGGTATCGTGAGCGCTGCTGAAAGCCTGCCAGTTTAAGTTGGTGAAAGGGCTGAGCGAATGCAGTGATTGTCAATGTTGAAAACGTAAAGTCTGCTCCCAGGAAGTTGAGGCCAAATGGCAGGTACAAGAACTTGAAGAACGAGAAGTCGATCACGTGGCAAGACTTATCCCTCGCAAGTCCGCGTTGGAATCGTGCACACCGACGCAAGCAGTACTACAACGACCAGAGCGATACATTTAAGAGATCTAGGTCGTCTCTCTCTCTATATATGTGTGTGTCTGTGTGTCTGTGTCTGTGTGTGCCTGTGTCTGTGTGTGCAAAACTGAGCTTGGTGGCCGATAGTGCTAGTCCCACTTGGCTTACTTATTCTAATACAAGCAGGCTTGGATCTCTGTCTCTCTCGACCCCATGATCAGAAGATTGCTCAGTGCTTATAGCCAATGACCAGCGGAACGAGGTACACCATAAATTTCGTGATTGACTATTCAAGTATTCTTAGTATGACAGGTGGCATCTATTCATGTGAGTATAGGTTGTACCTATCGTTTCAACCCCAAGGCAGTGATTAGCTCATTTCCGGAGGCCCTCGACTCCAACTTCAGGAATATCAGCAATCGATCGAGGCGCCCCGGACTGATTCCTACTGAAATCGCTTTCTCACCAAGCCTTGTGTTGAAAGTCTTATTCATCAACCCGAGATCCTTGGACGGTGAGGATGCATCGATGTGTTCCTGGGTAACCTGGCGATGCCAAACAGTGGAGAGTAGTTTCCACTCGTGACAGCTAGTTTTATGTTGAAAGGCGCTGTCCAGCCAGGACGACTTTTGACAATCTCGAGAACCTTAAGAAGAAATCAGAACAGTCCAGGAGAGGCAGAGTCTAAGACGAACAATAAGTGAAAATACCACATCCGGCGCATTTCTGGAAAGCCTTCTGAGAAGGTCCTGCTAGTTTACCTATCGGAACGTGAGATTTGTGCATATAGCTAGGGTATGAAAACGAACGGCAGCTAGTATTTGAACATCTCTTATCCTGGCGTTTCCAACAAAACAAGCGATAAAGGACCAAGTATGGAACTTCATAATCCAGTAGAAGATGTTCGAATTTGGCGTATCGCTGAATTATTGGGTGGAGGATGGTGCCGGTGTTCTTGAGCACCGTGGAATGCATGACTGCCGCTGCGGACGCAAAAGAGGAAAGGGTGTGCTCGCGACCGTCTGGCCCACCGTTGACTGTCCAAGGAATGAGCCGTCGATCTGCTGTCTGAAGAAGTTTGCATATTCCATCATATATCCACTGAAGAGATTCAGAAGAACCAAACATCCCCTCCCGTACTGGCCTCGTCACAACTGGAATTACGTCCATCAGATTAGCGAGTTCCGAGAGATCTACTATCGCTTGTTCTCGAGTCATGGCAGAAGAGGCTATTTCGTCATCTAGTACAATTAATTCACAGCGTCGGTTTGCGTGGGAAATGACAGCCTGGAGGAGGGCATTTCCAGATTCTACGGCATGCGAGAGGAAGGCTGGGGGATAGATTTTGGCTAGGTGCGCAACAAAGGTGATTGACTGGCAGCAAGACCACGCTTCAAACCAGGAGTAACAACCACGGAGCATGATGGAATAATCTCGTTGGATGTAACGAATGAGAATCCGGACACCTTGGTATTTCGCCTTCTCGTACTTGATAGCTGAGATCCTCCGTGTTATGTTCTCGTGCTTGCGCAAGCCGTCTAGAACAGCTCGGAGGATAGCGAAACTGATCTCACCGATCCCTGTAAAATCATCTTTCCCTGCTTTCGTCGATTCTACTGTGGTGTGGGCAAGCTTTACCAAAGCGAACAGCATATTACATCTGCACTCGGAGAGATTGGCCTCCAAGCGGGCCATGCTTTCCTTGCTATTGTGCTGGAATAGAAAGTGTGCTAATGCGTCAACGAAGTCGGGGCGCCGTTGAGCGAAGTCCGACCAAAAACTGGAATGGTATCGGTCGTAGATCATCACCAAGGCCGCTCGTAAGGATGGAGCACATAAAACCGCCTTGCCAGGTTTGGCCTCGAATGCTTGGATAGCGATGGTGAGGTATTGATCGAATACCCATTGGGGTATGCAGCTTTCTTGGTTCGGGGGGGGGCATTTTGTGAGGTTAGGCTTCGAGAGCAAAAGGGCGAATGGAGAAAAAGATCAAACGAGGTTGTGGCTGATAACAAGGATGAGGAGCCGCTCTGCGCCGCACATGATATGAACCCAAATGGCTCGGACAAGATTGTTCGCCGTGTGATGACTTGCTGACTGCTTCTACAATCAGATTATCGGCGCACATGGACCATGCTTGTTGAAGGACGATCGTATAAGGCAAAGAGGGTAAGGTCGTAGAATGTTAGAAAGTATGAATCCAAAAGCCCTATCGACTATTCTAGACCCTCGTGCTAGCCATTCATCTCCATCTGGAGACAGATATCCACCAACGCAGATATTTCGTAGCAAGGACTTGCTCAGGCTGGATTGCACCCAGTATGAATGGAGGGATTTGTGAAGTGACTGGTTCGTTTTCTCTAGGCCGCCATAGAGAACAGTATGTTCCAACTGGGCGGTAACTTCACGGGTGAGACCGAGGGCATGGACTACTGTAGATCTTGTTCAAATTATCCTTGTCTCCGCAAAAGTTGGTTGGGTCGGGGTATATCCAAAAGGCTCGGCTACCGTGGTTTTCTGAGCCAAGGACAAAGATGCTGAGAGCGGAAACAGTCAGCGGTGTCGATCCAGAGAGTAAGGAGAAATAATTAGACATAGGTGGTGAGCGTTGTACACTTTGTGTAGTTTGACAATCTTGAGGGTCGAAAATTACCTTGGACTCAACTTCCCATCCAGGATCAGCTATCTTCCGCAACCGTGTAAGGCATGACCCAGGGTTGAGATATACGAGCAGCACCTGCCAAGCTAGATAATCAAAGGCATATTATCCACCGTATTGACTTACAGTGCTACATCAGCCTGTGCATTCCTCTCGTCGATGTCATAGAACACTCGACACATCCAGGCTATTGTATAACGTAAAATCTGCTTGAGTTCGACTCTGCTTGATCTTGTAACGGATAACGTAGGCCTGAAAGAATTTGAGTACCTGTCCTGATATGCCGCACAACGAAAACCATATACACACGCAAGCAGCAAGGGATGGTGCCTGCAGCAGGAATTATGATATCGTCAACAGATACCTAGAACACCACAGAAAAGAACGAAAGCACGCTATCCATAGTTAGTAGTAGAGAACGACTTTGACCTGATGTGTACACTGGAAAGCTCACCAAATAGGATAAACAAAGACAACGCTAGATATGATGGGTGCTGCTGAGATGCTCTCCTTGCTGTAGAAGCAGTCTCGGAACAACTCCCTGGCTGCCTACGAAGGTAGGAGGTAGTTACGGCGCAAACGTAACAAAAATGGCCACTGGTGTGTAGATTGGCCGCCTCAATTCTCAGAGCGTGATATTCCGGATGGGTAGCTCCTGAATATTGCTCTTCTGCGTGTAGTAGATGGGTGAACGTCAGCACCATAGTTGAGCAAGAGGAGCGGCGAAAGAAGACGAAAGAAGAGCAGGGTTGAAAAAAATAAAACATGTCCTCCATGAAGACGACGATGGGCATTGTGATTACACATGGATGGGACGGTATGTATGCTGAGCATAATTCGCACAACTAAACCCTTCCCTGGTCGATTGGCAGCCACGGAAAATTCCTGGCGCGTAATGGGGAACAGTGGGTTTCTACACTCCACGTAGTAATCAGTGCGCATCTGAACCTTGAAAATAGACACGTACCTCCATTTCCAACACTCCGAGGAGAGCCTGATGTACAAGAGATAGATACTCTCAGGGCGTATGGGTGAGAAGACAGGAGGTACATCGCAATGGCAGACTGCCTTGTGAAGTCATGAGCAAGCGACGTAACACACCCTGATATCATGAGACCTCACCTCGAATTTTAGTGCTGCGGGCGGATTGGTGACCTTGTAGCTGGTTGACTAGGTGCAGATAGATATGAGGTCGCACTGCAAAGTCGTCGTTTCTTTTGAGCCGAAGTATGATCGATCCGAATTAGACCATGAAGGTATATGCATCGCGAAATATAAGCTACAAGGAGCCCAGCAGCACCTAGAAGCCTTCAAGTTCTATAAGAACATATTAGCCATCCAGTCCCGTCCACAAGTCAAGGTTAAGTCACACCTAGTGCGCTGTACATGTGAAGAGGCTCTCCGCCTATGCGCAGTCGAGCTTCCTCAACTCCGGGAAACCTCGAGGGAGAGCAGGTACCTCTGTAAAGAGAATATAGGAAGTGTGCTTCAGCACAACACCGGGCAGCTTCGTTGCGTTTAGATGAAGTGTAACATCGATAGAAGACGAGGTTGGGACGAGGTCAAAGTGGATTGCATCACGTGAAGGCTCAATCATTCCTCCTATACCTATGTACCGATGTCGAAAACAAGTTATTATAAACCACTTTGGGGGATGCGACTACGAAAAGAAGGTGGAGGTGGATGTAAATGTTATGATTGCTACGGCTCCTGTGCTTGATCAAAAATCAAATGAGGAATAGTGAGAGGAATGAGTTTGGTATATTTTAGTACTGCTATACCCGAGTCGTTGCCAGCTGAGAAAATCCCTGTGCCAGGAATCTCGACGGAGAATTGTAGAAAAAGAATATTTATTCAAGGAATACGATTCTGTATAATGAGCATGAGTCTAAGAGCTTCCACTATGCCGATACAACAATACTCCGTACCATCGTCCATGGCCACTCCTCCCAAAGCTAAGACGCCTGATACGGCGTGAGTACGTCTATTTCCTTCATTATTGAGTCAACAAAAGACAAGGTTGCTCCGTGTGGGATTTTATCGTCTCTAATTGATGGCCATAACAATCAGAAACTAAGTTGAACCCTGAGCAAAGGACCATACCTGAATGAATCGGAAGAGTACACAGATGCTCCGAATTCCTGAGACGTCTTTGACAGAGAGCTAGAAAACCATTGTATGTCTCCGAGCTCACCGTCCAAACAGACGACCTGAATTCAATTGAACAGGTATCAGAACAGAGGAGTGGCGAAACCAGGGTCACTCACAGCGATAGAACCGCCAGCCTCCTCACGGATAGCGTTTAAAGACTGTGATACCGCATCTAGACAGGGCTCAAAGAAGCCACCAATACGAGATCTGCGCTCACATCAGATTCTAAAGGGTAAGCACCGATGCTGAGAAACTACAAACCCGGGAATGGTTAGAACGCCTCTCCGAATGTTTCGCTCCTCTTCGTTATCACGGAACCCGCCGAATCGAACGTAGGATGGAGTTAAGGGTCCACAAAAGGTATGGCAGACATTCTTATCAAAGCATTCAACCATTCGAGGGATATGTAGTGACCAACGTGAATCTTGAAACTCGTCTAGTGGGAGTTGAGTATTTGTCCACGTCGTAGATGCAAACTTACCTTGTAGATGTTCCTTTGCGCGAAGGATGATACGGTCAAGACCCTCTGAAATTCCTGTGGGATATTGAGTGTTCACACCATACTATATGATCAGTGTACCAAATCCTCACGTTTCGGTGTCGCGCATACTTTGATCTCGAGTCTACTAAAGTCTACTTGGTAAGCTGCAATATTTATCGCTTCCCTACCGGCGCTGACGGTGACCACAGTATCAGACTAGCCGGAGAGGAACGGATGAGCTGGGCACTCCGTCATAAGAAATAACAAGCTGACCTGGAGCCCGGATGGGACGGCGATAATTCCTTTGTGAACGAAAGAGCGAAGAATCGCCTGCCCTTCCGCGATGCATATGAGATGTGGCGATGTATTAGTAGAAACAGCTACCGGCCGCATCGTCGACTGATTGAGTGCATGAAGGGTACGGGAACACGAAACGACGAGGGATGTACGTGCAATGAGGGCGTCCAATGCTCGTATTCCAAAACAGTCTTGTATGTGGGTGGCTACGCGCCGAACAAAGGAGTTGAGAAATTCAAGATGTATGGAAGGAAGGGTGTGGTCGACAGCTAAAGAAGAAGGAAGACCCTCGATATAAGCTTGAAGACTTGATAGAAATTTAGTAGTCGAACGAAGCCTGCTCAAACAGCTAAAGTCACTCAACAGTTCTCCCCATTCCCGGTGTTCATGTTCGATCTGATTTGTCTGGTTCTTGTCGAGGTCTCTAGAGCTGAGAAATCAAGGGTTGGGAGATTCATGAATCTGCGATACTTTGATCAAAGAGAAAGGCCAACCAGTCTATGGCTTCTACCTGTGGCACAAGACCAGGCGTGAGAATGCAGTACGAAATCCGGTGAAGCCTTTCGAGGTTAATCCCGATTACGAGGCGAGTGTCGAGAGAGCGGTAGGGTTGAGCACTGTCCATGGTGATAAGTGGGGAGTAGACGTCCGAGCGCAAGCCATGCCCTTAGCCCTTTATATATAGTCGTGGGCTGAGCAGGAAGGGACAACACGATCAGGCGCCAGTGAATCGCGATAATAGCAAGATAGGTAATCGGGGTACATCAGGTGAATAGGCCCATTGGAATATAACAAAGGACCAGTTTGCTGGCACATGTACAGTGGCGAATATGTCCATATGTCTGATAGCTCTGAAAGGAACAAAGAAAGAGGAAATTAACAACACCGCGGCTAGACCAAAAATGCATACAAAGAGAACAACGTATCTTCGAATTCGCCTCCGGGAAACAATCCACTCGTTTGAGCTCCTTCTGGCTTGATTATGTTCCAGTTGGAAACAAAAATAACCAGGTCCAACCGTCGAGATCACGGAAAGAGTGCTATGAGAAGATTGAGGAAAGACGACGAAGGAGGAAGAAAATCGTCGACTAGTTTGGACTTGGCTCCTCTATCATAACTCGCTATTAGAATCTGACGAGAAGGGAGAAGACTCGTACCGAGGAATAACGCGAGCGGCCCAGTCAGAGTCAAAGAGGGATCTAGGTAAACCTTAACAGCGGATGATAAAGGACTTACGGGTCCCGGTGGACCGGGAAACAGCGAAGTCGCAAGGCGCCATTCTCCGATTACTCTCCACACTCTACCGGCGTTCTGTCGGAAGCCCCGTAATTTTAATGTCCAGGGATCATTTCATCACCTCGTGTGTATTGCTCTACCCTCTCGCTTTCTCTTCAGTAATTCTTCATCCGCCCTCTATCCACGTTCATCCTCAGAAGCGCCATGCTACACTTGTTGAATTACGCCGTTACTAGGACTGGGACACTGCTCTGCTCTTGATTTATACCTGTCTGAGGGCTTATGACTGGATACTCGAGGGCTATGTGTACGAGCGCAGTGTACCTCTGTAGACTGAGACTGGCTTGCTCGGTAAGACAAATGTATTCACAGCCGGATTCATGATTATCAGGCGTCGCAAAGGAATAGAGTACAGATGGTCGCATGAAGCCTTTCAAGTTCCGCTCAGACTATCCTCTGCGTAGGCTACAGGTGCTAATTAGCTGGGCTTGCTATCTGTCTGTAAGATTCAATCTCAGCTGGGTGTACTTAAGTTTCTATGGCTCTCGAAAACGAGACCAGTTGTAATGCATCATCTCGTCCTGTATTCGTTCCTACTCGTCGCATCTGTGTATTATTGCTTCGCGATCTCAACCCGCGAGTTCTACGGATGCGCTTGTACCCTGAAACTGACGAGAGCAGGACGAGGTAGCAGTCAGATGGGCAGGGAGCTATCATTATCGGTAACTTTGAAACCAAGATATAGATATACAAGATATAACAAGATATACAAGATATACAAGATATAACAAGATATACAAGATATACAAGATATACAAGATATACAAGATATACAAGCCAATAACAGGGAGACATCATATGAATGTAAGTTCTCAAGCCTCAGGTCTCAGATCTCGATGTTCAGTATCAAGACCTAGACTTTTCGCGCAACGAGCAGATGCTGTCGTCGAGAGCGTAGCGTTCGAACACAGTTAGATTCCGCTTTTCTCCTGTATCTGGATCGCTGCACCTCAACCTGCCGAGAAGTGCCATTCGACGGTCTTCGCTCCATACCGACATCGCAGCGAGTTGCGATACATTGCTGATGCCGATTTCTCGGAACGCGCGGTCTAGATGGGAAAGTGGTGGAGAGCAATTCTCGAGGAACCGACGAAGCTATGATGTACGGAACGAAAATCATTGAGGTAACGAAAAGGAAATAGAAGGATGGTTCACGTACTGATCGTCCTTCTCCAGCTCTCCAGGCTTGCACCTTCTTGGTGTATTCATTCCCGTTATTCCCCTTGACCGCCACATCGAGAGTCCCCGTGCGATTCTCTGAAACTGAAGCGATAGTGACAGACCGACGATCGTCCAGCGTCAACACAGGCTCAAGTTCGTATTCCACAGATCCTGGGATTTCAGTTGTTCGGGTACTAGCGATCTCTTCTCGGCTGGGCACATCCGATGCGTTATGCTCCTGGTGTTCAAACGTGAGCTGGTGTTCGCAATGGGATCATAAGCTAGGAGAACCTCTGAACGCTTATTTGTATCTTGACGGGCCTTCTTGTGATGATAATGGGATATGTTCTTTGCGTATGCAGTTATTCTTGCACGCATTTTCCTTGGCTCCGCCGCATCACGTAGCATCTTCTTATACTCTTTAAAACACTGAGGTTGAGGGTGAGCGGATAAACACTAAGGGCTGGTGGACATAACGTGCCTCGAAAGCCACGGCATCAGCACAGTCCGCCTTCGTGATTTTTGGATTGTCTTGATACTGCTGGTCGACGTTATCCCTGATGAATTTCTGCATATCGGGGTCTGTGATGAGAGTAGTGTCAAGTTCCTGGAAGATCACCACTTACCGTAAACTCTATAAATTTAGCTTCCGTGGGCTGCATCCCGAGGCTTTTAGCTAGGCTTTTGAGAGGAGTCTGATCATGAAGGTACATGAGTATGCTAATAGGAGATAGCTGAAGAACTAGTAGTACATTCGGCACCTTCCTCGAGTGCGCGGTCTTGTTGGTCGACTTGAATTTGGAAGAGGAAGGCATGCTGGTGGACATGGAAGTAATGCGCTGGGACGTTAATTAACCGCTCGGTGATTAAACTCAACGCAATACCGTACCTCGGCGCTCAGCGCTCAGTGCTGGAAATTGCGGATCAAAGTGTTAATCCCAAGCGCTACGGATGCTGATCGATGATCAAGGGCTGGAAGTCCGAGGGGATCATCGGATACATCAATTGTCGGTCAACTCGGACGCAATTTTCTTTTGGAAGTTTAGTCGTATTAGAGACACTGCAGGCGCATTTGTTGTACATTCGCTACATAAGTGGTTTTGCTCGTGATGAGAGCGCGAAGTTACACCATGGTACGACATATCCTAGTTAAACACAGTGCTCAATACTCAGATTCTTCACATACGCAATGATAGGCTACCACATCTCTCTCAACCGATCCTCTTACCTGCGAAATGATGATACGATGAGACCCAGTTCTCTGAACGGAAATGGGACATGAAGATGCTCACTATTACGATAACAGCTCAAGCCCATTAGTGGTCTATAGGAAAGGTTGTCAGCTTGAAGCGATGCCCATCGTTCATATTGAGCTCCAGCAGAGTTGAATAGTCCAAGGGTCGATGTGCCATGAAAAAGCGCAAGCAGCGGATAACTACCGTCAACGTTGGTACCGTGCCTAATCTCGACCGAATCATGGAACCAAAATCATCATCTGTACTCGAGCGCCAATTTGAGTGGTCGAGAATCTCGATAGAATTCAGCGACGAAAAGGTGAGTGCAGAGCCTGAAGAGAGGAGGCGAAAAGTGTGATCCGTGGTGGCAGATCCTCCGAAGCCAAGTTTCTCGACACTTCGAAGCACTAGGACCTTAATCGAATTTAGAACATCCACAACTATTTCCTTTTTCCTTTCAGCTATCATTAAGTTTAGGACAAAGTAACGAGTGGCTCAAAATAAAATATAAAGGACATTTCTTTCATTGTTCTTTTGGATTCAGTTTTGGACACTTCCCAATACACAATCAGATCCTTTGTGTTTTGGAATTGCCCAAAACTTAAAGTAAAGTGGCACAACTGAATTGATCATTGAGTTTTGGGCACACTAAACTCAATTCCTTTGATCAAAATATTGGATTGTGTTTTGGAAGGTGTTCAAAACACAAAGCCAAACTTATTGTTTTGTTTTCCATTATGGAATATGTCCAAAATGCTATCCTTTATTCTAAATTGTGGAAAGAGATGTTGGAAACAGTTTTGGGCTTCCTTAATTCGATTGTGGTCCTAGTGAAGAGGATCTGCAGCGAAGACTGGGTCAATATCGGGTATGCCAGGCCCGTCGGGGTTCCAGTCCAAGATAGGGTAGTTGATCAACCTGAAGGTGATTAACTCGCAAGCTGATCGAACTAGAAAGGCGTGGACTTCGTCGGATGGCCAAAATCCAGAGACCGTGATCTCGAGGGTCTGGAGGCAAGGGGTGGTGAGGTGATTAAAGAAATCGGGGAAGTGGGATATCCCGGAATCCGAGCAGGGGTCGTAATATAAGTAAAAATCCACCAGATCAGAGAAAACGGGGGCTTCGCAGAGAATAGGTCCGCCTGTGCTATGACCAAACTCCTCCCCGTAGTCGTCGATGGCCATCGTCATGCGTTGGATCTTGGGTGCCATGCGAAGTAGCCCCAAGACCTCCTTTGGCTGCCATGGTGCAGACTGTCCAGGGAGAATACAGAGTATGCGCAACGCTCTATACGCAGTGGTGGAAGTGAAATGAGTCGACCCACCCCATGAGAGCTGGGATAAATTGTAGGCCATGTTAATGACGCGTTGGAGCTTGTTCTGAAGGAATGGGGTGGTGTTACGCAGCCTCACCAGGGCGAGGGACAAACGAAGACATGGCTGGGGGGTATTATTCTCGAACAAGGGCCAGAGCTGACAATTCGTCAAATCGGGACTTTCTTCATCTGAGATGGGATCCGTGGATGTCGAAGAGGAATCATTCTCCTCTTCATCTGATAAGGCTAGCAACCAGAAAGGTCAGTCATCGAGGCCTTTCTTCGCAGATGGCAAAGTACATACGTGAAGAACTGACGGAGGGGTCATAGTCTGTATCTAGCGCTGAATTATCAGTTGGCTCGTGGAAGTAGACACTCCAATTCTCCCCTCGATTTTGAGAGAGGTTCCCATCCGCAAAGATGACGAGGCGATTCCAGTGTTCAACCCGCTGCAGCAACGTCTCCACGAGGTTCCTAGCTTGTTCATCGTCCCCGATGTTCAAGAAGATGTTCAGTGGTGAGGACCGAGAAAGTTCTAGAGCGTTGTTGATCATGTCGATGGAGCAAACGAATCGCCCTGTTGCGACACCCTCGTGTTTGATAGTGACCAGGGAGAAGTAGATCCGAGACCAAAGTGCACTCACAGACCTGGCCATTGCACGCCAGCTGCGAGAGACGTGAGTGAGGTTCAAGGGTGTGATCATCCCTTCTGGAGTAGGAAAGCGGGGAAACGTGAATAAAAAGATGGAGGATGTGATTTCGGGGGGTATGTAAGGGATATTAGAGCCGAATGGAGCTTGTAGCGTCGAACCTAGGTGTTTCGAGATAGAGGTCTGCATCGCAGTACTGGTCGAATCGGTAGATACGAAGGTGGGATCCCAGAGGGAGGGGTGGGGTTTTCTTCCACCAAGCAGCCTTCTCTAAATGCAGAATTTTGCAGAATTTTCCCATCCTCCGAATCAGGTTCCGGGGCGGACGAATCAAGAGGGAATACAGTAGGTAGGTCGGCAAGACATTTGCAAATATTCGAGGACCAGATCTCAGATCTTAGATCCAGATCTCGATTTAGTTCGTTGGCTTTTCTAGGGAAGGGCCGAGCAAAGCCGAAGCCTGGCTGGCCTCGGGAACAGTGGTTCCAACAGATTTCGACCAACTTCCAAACCTGAACAGCTGATGGATGGGCGATAAGGGTGGGGTTACGTATAGTACCATCGAGGTGCCATGCTGAAGGATAGCTTTCCTACCCTTGTTCCTCATCAGGATATAGGGTGCATCAGGATATGGGGTGCATTGTGGGGGTGTGTCATTTTTTTTCAGAGCCGAAAATCGAACAGGTTTCCCGATGCAACCGTTATGAAACTATAGAACTTGTGAAGGGGCAGGGAGCTCTTGGAACGTGAAGGTTCGTAGATACACCCCGCGCCGTGGTCTGAGGACTCCCACTCGTCGCTTGTTGAGAATTGCCAGCGGGTGACGGGGAATTTTTTGCCTGGGCCAAGGCGGCTCTAGCCTGTGCCGCGGGAGGTGGACGGAGGACGGGTGGACAATATATGTTCTGCAAAGATGTGTGACGAGAACAGTCTAGGGAACTGTGCCAAGTTCCAGTGGGTTGAAGCGCCAACCTATTAGGTGAAAATGTCTGGAAACCGCACCACATCCCATTCCGCTTCACCATTAATGAAGTGGTTAGGAAGTGGTAAGCGTCATCGATAATTCTTCGTCCTTCCTGCCTCTTGTGAAATTTGTAGAAGAGGATAGGGGTTATCGCCAGAGACAATGGTTCTGAGCAGTTGGGATTCAATGGGAGCTCGAAAGGATATAACTGCCTTATAGTACTGAATGGTGTGATGACTAGGCGGAACGTCCCGATGGGTTTGTGGGTAGTTTGAGCAGGGTGTGATCATCTGGTTTTCGGATGTCTGGATGAGCGGTCTTCAGCTATGATTTGAGGCGCACCCTCTCAACGAAAGAAGTGAGAGTTACCTGTAATGAAGCTCGAGGGACTCATGCACCAAGATAAAGTGGAGACCGTGCAAGGATTGCAGGTTAAGTGGTGTATGGAAGACTTTCAAGGCCTCGAGGGGAACGGAGGCTTCGTCACCGGGCGGGACCACTACGAACACCGACCGAAGCTCTACGTCCTGCCTCCGCTACTCCGCCGCTGCGGCTGCCCTTACGATTGAAGATCCACTGATGAGGGTTTCGCCCTTCGTATACTGAGCGTCGCTCCCGATGCTGCACGACGTTAGCAAGCTTGCAATTACAAGGCGACCAAGGACAACTCACCTCGAGACTGAGGAATCAGCCTCTGTCATGGCCATGACCACTTTGTTGACTTGAGCGACGATTTTGTCTGATATGCATGTCTAGATGGCTCTCCATACTCTTTCCACAGGCGGAATCCAAAGACGAGGGCCACATTGCTTACATTGGGATGGGAGGGAGCCGTAAAGGTGCTTGAGAAGTATATAGGATCGAGGCCTTCAAGTTCGCTGTTAGTTGGAGCTCGAAAAAAGACATGGTAATGGACTTACTTCACGGCATCAGGGCTGTTGAGAGATAGTGACTCATCCAGGATTGCCTCGCGGTATAATCGACTGTCCGATCGAGATGGACCTGGGGCTTAGGCAGGAATATCCTCCCTCGTTGACATCCCAGCATCTATGGGCATGTCATTAGAGAAAACGACTCCATATTCGACGAAGTCAGTCAACATCGAGACTATGCTGGGAGTCATGGCCACCGGTGGTTGGTGAGGCTGACTGACTAAATTCAACGCACAACCAGCCCCCACAAACAGGGTAGCTTATTTCACTCTGATGAGAACGGGCACCAGTCAGGTCGCATGGGGCTTCGCTGAGGAAACCCTCGTTACGGGAGTGAAGGGATCTAAAAGGTGGTATCATAAATTCAGGCTAAAGGGTACGGGTCGACGGGAAATTCCAAAAATTCCTTGAGTCGGGTAACGTTCGAGGGACAAGAACCGGGTCGGGTGACAAGACGTGGATCTACAGGGTGTAAATAGTCCCCTTCTGGTTGTGAAGAAGTGAGCTGACAAGAATGTAACATACGGGGCGCATGACAGACATACCCAGCTATTGAGTCGAGCATTCCAAGGCGTCAATAAAACGAATATTCGGAGGTCGACGCCTGAATGCCTGAAAATGGAGATCTAGAAAAGTGGCAATCAATACCAGGAATTGGTATTCAGCACATCGACTCACTTTCTCACACAGAGAGTATTGACTCAGATAGGAGCAGACCTTTGTTGCCTCTCGACTTGCCAGGAGTATTATTGTCATGAATAATGGGTGTTGAGCAGCTGGATCCGAGAACAAGGAGCCCAGAGATCCACTGTAACATGATTCAGAATGGGACGAGGCAAAAAGAAACAGATGGGCGATACCAGGGTCGAAAAGCTGCCCGAACGCGAACGCTGCTGAGGTCAACCAGCACAGCGGCTCTCCCAATCACAACAATCGGGACACATATTCCCCAGAGGCCTCGAAAGTCTGAAATATGGCACTAGGCTGAACGACGATGGGAGAAGTAAACATAGCTCTCCTATCGCACATCCAAGGCCAGACAGCTGGTAGGCTTCGTCGCTGTGTGATGAAGACAGTGGAAATACCTGTCCACATCAAGACAGGAGATATCTGCAGCGAGAGGCAGAAATAGAGATAGAGACAGACAGAGGAAGAGAGGAAGAAATGGAGCAAGCGCAGATGTTACTCAAGCGATAGCTGCTATGGTACAGCAGGAGGCTGGTCACAATGACGCAGAGGTGACCGCCTTGGATGTATGGAGTCTTATCCAACCAGATCTTTTTAAGGAGAATCATCTTGACCGTCTCTTGGGAAATACTGCGCTGTGAATGCAGCGTAGATCTCTCAGGTCATGGTCTAGGCTGTATAGGCAGCAGGGGTGACACCGTGTAGATAGTGCGTGTAGTGAACGCTGATGGAATCGTCGGTGAATGAGACACTAGGAAGGGGAGCAGTAACCCACCTGTTCACTGATGCATCACGATAGTAGTGGGAACGTAGTAGTCAATTAACCAGAAAGACGAATGGCTTGTTATTGTTCGCGAGCCAGCGAAATAGGAAATGACAGTGGGAAGTCCAAGGCCCGCCGTCCGTTTCATGATTGGGACCTCGACACTGTTCTGATAGAAGCTTGACTTTCAAGACGATGCAGCGGGGTTATGGCATAGGTTGACTAACCGGCGATGTTGAGCTCTTGAGACCACTCTTATCCCTACGGGATGTGCTTTCGCCTAGGTACGACGGAGAGTGTAAAATGAGAAGAAAAAAATAAAAGAAAAAAGTGGATTTGTAAAGCGTACATTGTCGTCCAACGAGGAAGAGAGATGTACCATTTTGGTGATTATGAACAGGCAGACTCGAGAACACTGCGTTGCGAAGAAGAGAATGCAATCAGTTCACGCATTTTGGGACTCGAACGAATGCCGAGTATTGGTTATAGAACTTACCTGGACACAGGGCTCGACATTGAGTTGTTGTCTAGTCGTTCTTCTTTAGATAGTCATGACCCAGCAGTGGTATCATCGACTAGAATAAGAGTGTTCCACTTGGGAAGTTCTTGTCAGTTGATGAACTCGTATCCAGGACAGAACGCTTCCTTTCGTGAACAGACTTGCGGATCTAGTCGCTCATTTCAAAACATGAGGTCTTCAGTTCCACTAGGTGATTGCATTTCGGAGCGACTGAGTTTTGAAGGAGTTTTCTAAATTCTGCTTGATAAATGGTGGAGATAAACCTTGATATTACTGTGGGCGTTTGGTAGGGGGTTGGGAGGAAGTTAGGGGATCTTGTGCGTGACTAAGCGGTCTCAGGTCCTAAATCATGAGTGCCGAGCACTGAGCGCTGAGCACTTGGCCCTTCAAACGTCGCACGTTTTCACAACCGCCATATACTGATAATGATTGGAACCAGTTTACTGGTGGAACAACGTAGGATTGGTTCGAGCAAATGAATTTTCGATGATAGATTGCGATGTACACTACAGCGTTGGACAACCTCGCAGATCAACCGCCTCTTTTGTCGTGGCTTCCAGGGTACATGATCAAGTAAGAAGTGAGTGGGCAACTACCATTCTACTCAGCGCCTAGCTGAAGAAGTGGGAAATCCCCCCCTGTTATTTCAAGCCGTTCCCTATCCACGGGGCGTAGTTTGTCAGCATAGCGTCGGGAAAAGTAGGATATGGGAATGCCCTTGGGTGGGTCCTTGTTCGTGCTATCGGTGTGTCGAACCCGATCTAACCTGGGAACACCAGACTTCTTGAAAATCATTGGTTCGGAGGAACGGGTGCTATCCACAATGTCGTACAAGGCGCAGAAATAAGGATTGCGCCACTCCAAAGCATAGACCTTGCGGACTCTAACGCGAGTGAACCCATCCTCCCCCACACGACTCTCAGACTCCTCATCGGACATCCCGTCGTGTCCGAACAAGGTGAGAGTTTGGAGAACGTATTCCCAGAACCGGATTGCTTCTTCGTTTTCCATGTCTCTGCTTATCTGTATCATGGTGGTGGCTACTCCTAGTCGCACTTGATGTTTCTAGCTTGAGTAGTGAGAGAGTGGCTGGTACGAGTTCGAGGTGTACTCACTGAATGTAAATTGGCCGTCCTCCTCGAGGCTGCACGCTTCGTTTCCGTGGCAATGATGAGGCGTTGGATCGTCATAGCCCCGGTTTCGTTTGGCAGTGGTCGGGCTTGGATAACTTGGGACACAATCTGTCGAAGTCTCGTATATATCTCTGAACGGAGGTCAGCTTCAGACACGTTCCCTAGAGGACGATTTCCATATCCTCTGTTGATTTGGTCCAGTTCACGGGCGAGCACCTTCACTAGCGCCTGATTCCATGGCTGCAGCATGACACTTCTAGTATCGGCACCTCTCTTGTCTAGTAGGGCCCCAGAGGATGGAGGAGGGTTAGCTGTTGGATTCGCAGCGTATAACGCCAGGCGCTCTGAGGAAACGGCTGGCAGTCTGTAAGCAGTCTGGATCGTTGGGGCTGGCATGGCCCGCAAAACAACTGCGCGGGCAGCACGCTGACAACAAAATTCAGCAAAAGGAACAAGCTTGGTTGATGATATGAGATCTTACATTGATATTTGTGTCGATAGCCTTTTTGTCCACGGGGTACTCAAGCTTCAGCGGCTTGTCTGCTCTAACCCACTGACCCTTTGCAGAATCGAGAGCAGGGGAGTTGACTTCACGCTCATCCTCCTCCTCGTCCTGGAGGGAGAATCCGATAGTATCTGGAGCCTACGGAAATATCTTGGTCGCGATAGAAAACGGTAATTGAAGAATCGGGGACAAACCGTCTGGTTGAGAGAGGGGTATTCTGACGGCTGAACAATATTATAACCCTATGAAGACTCAGGCGATGACGTTCACCCAGGAGCATCAGGAAAATAAACTTACCGTCACAGGAGCGCCTAGTTTGTAATTGCCTCGCATTAGGCGATTTCTCATGGCAGCCTGCTCTTCTGCAATGGGAGCGCTACGAAGTGTCCTCGCGAGGGGCTGGAGTCCGATAGAATCCCCACTGGAATAAGAGAAATTTGTTGGTGCGAGAAACGCTTGGCCAGGCTGAGTGAGAATAGTATGAGAAACCCCGAGACGAGAAGACATGATTTCAACATACTTCCTCTTTTACCACATCTCGCTTCCCTGTCTCTGCCTGATGATGGAACAGAAAATCAATCAACGCGAGACACTGAGTAAAATTGAGGGTACGGACCGCTGAAGAAGCGGTATATTCCTCTCTCAACTTGCTTGGCCCAACTTGCTGAGGAAGATACCAGGGGACGGAGGCCGCCTCTGGAGCTGCAAGAGAGCTGTGGGTCCTGCTAGAGTGAGCGGAGACCGGACATGGCAAGAGACAATACACCGACTGTTCTTCGGTCTCCCCCATACTCTTTCCTTTCCCTTTCTGGAACAGGAAGACAAATCAACCAGAGACGCGCAATGCGAGGGAAAATACTAACCTCGGATGCCGAACGTTGCTTCTTTGAATTGGCCGACCCAGCGCTGTGGGGTAGGTACCAAGGAGTGAGGAGTGCTCCTGAAGCTGCAGGGGAGGAGTGATTCCTGATTTCAAGGTATGGGAGCATGAGAACCATCACGGAGGAATTATGCATATCTATACGTACCGTCCTTCGAGTATCTCCAGCTCCGAGCTCTGTGGAAAAAATAAATATAAGAGCGAGAACAGACGCATGGTTTCCGGAGTTACCTTCTCCACCTCCCTTTGGGCAAGTGTCGCATTCTCGGTTTTGAGAGATGCTATTTCGGCAATATTGCTGGCGACCTTTGCTTTCAGTTCCTCTAGTGACTCAACGTCCTTGGTCTGTTGGCTAAGCCTCGATTCTGCCTCCTCAAGCTTCAATTCTGTCTCCTCAAGCTTCGAGTTGGCGTCATTGAACTTTGAGTTAATATCCTTGAGCTTTGAAACGGTGTCTTGCAGCTTTGCGTTGGCGACCTTGAGGTTGGACCTTAATTCTTCCTGGCGAGAATTTCAACAACACGATAGCAATGGTGAAGGGAGGGTCTTACCTGGGTAGCTATCATAGTCAGCTTTTCTTGTTCTCGTTGTTTGAGCACTGCATTGTTAGCAGTCAGTTCGGCGAGCGTGGTACCATTCTCTGACGCAAGCCGATCAGTCGTTTTAACCAGCCCAGCAAGGCGCTGCCTGAGCTCGAGCACGTCTTTCTGGAGAGGGTTCGCTTCACCAGTCGTTATGGTTCGCTGGTGGTGAAACTCATCAGCTATTGCCCACCAGTTCTAATTCCAGAGCTTGCCACGTACCAGATTATCGTACTCGGCTTTGAGCTTATCATAATTTTGTTTAATGGCACTGTATTTCCGATGAGTTTCTTCCAAACGTTGAGCGTCCGCTTGGATGCGTAACTGTAAAAGAGAGATCAGCAATCGAGAGGACGCCCAGAGTGGATCAGAGTCCTAGTATGATACGCACTTGTGATAATTCGAGCTCGGCCTCGAGCCTCTACGTGTGAAATTATGTTAGTCATCCCGACATAGGCAAACGGCGAGGCGCCCACAGAGCATCGTTCCTACGCCAGTTAAAGTGGTATGTCAGGGCAGATGACTGGAGAACACTGAGAGTCTAGGGTCATACCATGGAAGTCTGCAGCTCATCGATGGGGGGGGAAGTTCGAGGTTTCTTCCTAGGCCGAGTTCCACCATCAATAGGCCTAGGGTTATTGGGCCCATTCCTGCCCACCCAATCAAGAGGGAGAAACCCGCCTAGACTGAGCATGGTGGAAGTAGGTCGTTGCACTGGTCAATTAGCGAGGGGAGTGGTTAGAAACCAAGAAGTGAAATGCCCCCTGTTCAGTAGACTTGCACATGAACGGAAAAGCAAATTGGCAGTGGCCAGAGTCCTGGTCAAGAACTGTCAAATCGGCTAAAATCGAGATAAGGATTAAAATAAGAAGGATTAAATTGACTAACCCCACTGCGAATGCGAGACCTGTTGACCGGTTATCGACTGCGTGGCTTTGACCGGAGGCGTGGCCGATAAATGACTCCGGCTGTCGAGAAGAAGGAAACCGCAGCGACCCCAAGATCGAGGTGTAGATTTATTACCGGAATTACTTGCCTCGCTTGATGGGGAGCTGCTAGCAAAAATATAAAGCTAGCGGACGTTAGCCAGCCTCTCGATCCCAAGAAACCATATCATCACCGACAAGGAGCTAATCCTATGCTCACAAGCGACGAATTCAGAGAGGCCCTGGGACGGCAAGTATTTCTTCCGTTCTCTATACTTAAAAACTTGAACCTTCACGTATCATAGTTCTGGGTGCCGACCGGAGGCCATTGAGAAGATACTGGAGTCCATCGGGGCGACGGGCTTGGAAGCGTTGGTCTGGGGAATCCTCATTGGGGTGGTTGCTGCCGAATTATGCAGGATTTTCCGTTTGGGAATTGCCTGGTTGGCGCACCGCTTGGGTTAGGCTCTATCATGACAGGGAGTTAAGTTACTGATGACCTCGTAGTTATACGCTTTCTCAGATTCATAAGGGAACTTACTGGGGAGCTGGGTATGCCTTAGTGGAGTCAGATAACAAGCACTGCATTTGCGGGATTGGTCGATAGGATAGGGCCTTGCAAGGGAAAAATGATGTGGAAATGTGTATGTTGAGCAGCGTAGCTAATGTACACCATGATAAGCTCTATGAAGACCCGAGTTCCCGACTCCTGAAGTCATTTGGAGAGTATCGAGGCACTAAAGACTAGGAGGGCAGCAAGTAAATAGTCTGGAAGCTGATTCGGCAAATCACCTACTCAAGAAACTTCAACAGCAAACAAGGCAGCTATCCTAAGGCGCGTTTGAGTCAGCATATATGGAAAATATGGTCTCAAACGTGGAACTTACCTAGTGCTACAATCTCGCAATCTGGGGGTCTCTTGATTATGATGACGTTGAAGTGCGAAGGTGAGCTTTTTCACGTCTAGAGCAGAGGGAGAAGCAAAAGCACTGGATACGAACACAACCACAATGTCGAGCTAGGCCTGGATGAAATAACCTCTGTACACCGTATGTGAGATTTTCGCCGGGCATGGCTGAGAAAAATGAGCTTACCGTTGAACATGAATCAGCAGTAAAAATGAGCCCAATGAGAGTTTTAGTCCGGTGTCCACGAACTGGGGCCAATTGATATTCGCTCCCTCGCATGAAGGGATACCAACAACGAAGAGCATAGTCCGCCCGAAGTTGAAGAGAGGGGCTACGCCTGGTACCTGACGATGAACGTTAGTAAGTCTCGTACCACAGAAATCTGAACTAACATTTGGAGAGAAGGTTAGGATCTAACAGTGTAAAACCTAGCATCCGCTCAGGTTTCTGGTATGAGTTCAGAATTGTAGTACCGATTCAGGCATGGCGGTTGCGAAGGAGGAAGCGCGGTCTCGTGACGAACTTACATCGCCACCACTCCAGCAAAATCGACTGCTGCTGTCAATAGCACTGACCTCCAGGGTTGGTGTATTAACAACTACATCCCCAGTGCTCGTCTTTTCCTTGGGTAGCCAAAGGGGCTAGTCTTTTCCAAAGAGAAGCCTAGACTATAAATTTTGTGCGGAAAGCTGCCACATCGGATTACACGCATACTGACTGTATAACTAACCACTACGTCGGTGGTTTAAGCTCCTAGCGCTATCCGCTAATGCAGTATGATTTGCACGGATTTGAACGCAATTCCTCACGCTAGCACGTCGATGACATCACATCACATCTAATCCTACGCGTCTCAATGGAAAGTCGCACTGGGATGGAAACACAGTAGAGGCATGGAACGGGATGAGCAAGGTTCATCCCAAGGTTCATCCCCCTCGCCTCAGCGCAGGAGGTAGAGTCGCGACAACAGTTGAGACTGCAATCTTCGCTTCTGCCTTTCTACCTTCGACCTTCAGCTGTTTTAATCTTCCCCTGAGATACTCCTCAACCGGCCACCCATCTCTGTATTTCCCGAGAAAAGGGAATTTTTTCCTGACCTAGGATTGTCGGCATCGAGCTCCGATTCCCTTTCATACATTTCAAATAACTCACCTCCTCCTTCACTAGCTCGATTTTCTCGGGATTCTGTAGCGTTAACGGCTTCTTTCCATCTAGGTGCTCTTCAGCTAATCGCTTGACGAACTTCTACTCGGGTTGGTAACGACGGTGGGTAACACATACTCAACATGTCAGCTTACTCGGATGCGGTCGTGCATAATATCACTTATTCCCAATTCCTTCTGCAGGCAATAACCCCCTCGGCTTGGTCTGGAGGATTCGCCCTTGGGTCTGTCGATGAGGTCGTTCACTGACCGAGAACGTGGTGCAGCGTCAGCGACTCCAGGAAGTCTCAAATACCTGGCCGCATACAGTAAACAGTAGCCCGGAGACAAGAAGAGATGTACCCACGGTTGCCCTCGGTCTGATAACGAGCGCGAGCTACGGATGATTTGGTGATTGATACCAACATGCGTAGTGCGTCCACGCACGAGGACATGCATAAGAGAAAGAGGATAGTCACTGCTTCGGGCGGGCATCATTACGGTTCACTAGCTCTCGGGCTCAGTATGAAGTGGTTGAACGGTACGTATGGTTAGTTGGCAGTGATGAGTGAAGGAGGCGTCGGGGCTCGAGGTTCGGTATGCGTGGTTGATCAATTGCTTTGATGACGCGGCTTTGCTTACTCAGAACTACAGGTCTTGATTAGAGAGGTTACTCAGAGTCCCGTTCGCCTACCACCGCGGTCGCGTGAGGTGGCACCAGTGACGGAAAAGACTGGAATATGTTCAAGGCGGCGAATCCAAGGATTCAAATTGGCAAATGCTACATCTCATTCTACGTACAACTCCGTTAATTATCAGCCTATACATGTACAGCCCGCCTGGCGGGTTCTGACTGGGAACGCAACCTATTCGAGAACAGTATTGTTAATGTATAGTACATTCAGCCCTGAGCAACCCGAAACCGTACCTCAAAACCAAAAAATCAGTGAGCACTCTCCTCTTGTGTTGAGCATGTGCATAGGGGCTTCGCTTTTGGAAAGGTATTGGGAATGATGAAGAGAAACCAGGCAAAAACGAAGCCGCAGACAAAGCCAATACAATAGTTTGCGATAGGGTCACGAAAATCATAGATTCTGAACGAACAAACGAATCAGAGACTAGTACTAGTGAAATGGAGAATGTAGGTCTCACTCTGTGGTTATGAAATCCCTGAGCTGACCCTTGAAGTCCACGACATCCTGAAAACCGAAGCCGTGCTTTGACAGGCTCATAGCCCCGATAATGGCGTAAGGGAGGAGTGCGATAAAGGTAGAGAATGACATGGTCGTAACACCTGGATGTTATGGGGTGACTGATCCTTGCGTTTCCCTGTATCGGTCCGTATTTATATCGCTTTGTCGACTCCAAGTTCACGTCGAATTCTTTGCCCAGTCAAGCGAAACTTAGCACAGGTAATGCATGCATCATGAACTATCTTGAACGGACCTCTTTCCATCGTTATTCCCTCGGTGAGTATCGGTCGAACTCGGTACCCTAAAATAAAATGAAGTCGAACAGATCGAGAATAAGCGATATCGCTTCAGTCGATAGATTGTCATGATCAGAAGGCCATGCTTCCACTTCTGGACTACATGCCAGATACTCGTGTCGAAGGGAACGATTCGGACGATCCTCAGATGTGTTGATCGATACCGGGTAGTACTACTACCGAATGTTTACGATTTGGGGAATCTCATCTCAGGCTGCTCCGAATCTTCAAAGCTTCAGACCTGATTCCATTGTCGAAAGTTGCACTTCGATCAAGTCGTATCTTCAGAAACAGTCATACACTGCACCTCAAACTCGGGAAACAGCCAGGAGACAGGACACTCAGCTCTTGTAACATATAACGTTCACATGAAGAATTCCCTTGGTCTGAGATTGGACTACTAATACATGACATATTATCGAGGAGTCTGGCGACGCCTCGTGTTCTGCAGCGTGCCCTTGCGGGGCATGGCCTTCAGCACGATCTTCACCAGCTCATCAATGGGCCAATCATTTTCGTAGTTCCTAAGGAGGCGATACTCCGATTTGGCCTGGAAAAACATGAGGGAAAAGTGCGGTGGTACGAGGACCAACCTTGTGGTCACTTACTCTGCGTCGGAGGGCCTGTAATTTGCTGCCCTTCTGTCGAGAAATCGGAAGCTGCAAATCCAACTCCTTTATGACCTCAGTCTTAACGAAATTCTAGACCAAGATGTAATAAGCTAGGTACGAATTTATAGAACAAGCGAGTACCTTGATTGAGCTGAATGTAGCGTCTCCTAAGCTCATGGCCTGTTGTAAATCGGGGCTAGAATACAGCCGCCTTTTTGATACAGGTTGGGAGATGAGATTGGAGGGTTTGAGAGAGGTCGAATCGGTGGGATCAAGTTCATCCTCCCCCGAGTCCGTTGTATCAGAAACTTCGTCTTCTTCTGGCAAATTTGGGTAAATGAAGTTGCAAATCGGGCAAGAGTGAGTATCATGCGAAATACTTTCCTGTCAACGCTGAGCTATCGGATTTAGTGTCTACAAATGAGACTTTGGAACGATTTTTTGCCGAGCCGCTGAGCGTTTTGACTGGGGTAAGGTTTTCAAATCATACAATGTTCAGCTAGTGCTACCGGTATTGGAATACCGAAGGATTAGAAATCACTCACCGTCCGCAGCATTGCGATTAGGTACTCCTGCGATTTTCTCCCCAGGGTTCACAGCGACGGATTGTTGGTCTTCTGACCCGTTTTTAACCACTGATATTGAACAAGAAAATAGGTAATAATTCGGGAGAAGAACGAATGAAGTAGTACTTTCCTTTCTGGGCTATCTGACGACCCCGATGGTATCTAATGTGACGTCCTGGTACTGAACCGACTTGGATTGCCACGACCTGGTGGTTGACGCCGAATGGAAGGTCCTCAAAGAGGCTCTTCCCGCACCTATTTTCCCCCAGTAAATCGATGGTGGATGACGGTGTCTGAGCTAGTGCTAGTCGTGTTATCATACAAGACAAAGAGGATGTGTCGTCCCACCACCTACAAGCATTGCTGCTCACAGCCGCTGACTCCGGTTCGTTTTGGACCCCGGTTCGAATAAAGTGGTGAACCATACACACTCTCTGAGGTCCATGGGAGATGACGCCGTGCATCGTTGAGAGGGGGTGGGTTTTGCTACCGAGAAGCGCCATAAAGGCTGCGACGAACTTTGTGTCCGCTTTTATCACCGTTTATCTTAGATAGTTGTATCATTTTTCCAGAACGATCCAGAAGATCAGACTCAGAGTCGACCGCATATGAGATTATTCGCGATATGAGCCACGACTCTAGTTACGAAGTAAAACATGTGTTGTGGATCATGCGTCTGAGCCGTACTACCAGCCTTTAAATTACGACTGATTCTAGTACGCCTTGCCTTCACCACTACAATGTCTACCACCACCGATTCCCCTCCACCCGTCGATTCCCCTCAAGGCGATGGAGACGTACGTAGTTTCATTTCACGCCTATACAATATCATGACTGATTTTCACCCTGCTATCCATACTAGAAAACCCCTCGGCGTGAAACCAAAAATCTTCATCCATCCGACGGGGATAGCAATAAAGTCGAACCACCAAGCTGCGGAGTACTAGGTTCAACCGAAAAAGTGAATTAATTTCTGTATCGCTTTACGTGGTCTAATTTCTCATGTTGTTGATTATGCGCTGACCCTCTAGGCCGGCTCAGATAGCTCAAAACAAGAGGGAGCAAAATCCGATTCTCCAGCACCAGCACACAGTGTGAGCAGATGATCTAATTTCATTCTCTTCGCGTTTGAATCTCAGTTTTCACACTTGACAGCCCTTCACGTTTCGACTTGAAATCGGAACTAGGACCGAAGTCCTTTTATTTGTTCTTATCTTGCTATTTGCGCTCGTTAGTTATGAAGTCTGGGTGGGAATGAGGAGCCTCAAGAAGATCATCTCTCTTGTGGGTCGTATTGGACAGGAGACCGGCAATACTCTCAAGGATTTGCAGGAAGAGATGGCTGAAGGAAGGAGACGGGAACTCGCATGGTATCAGATGTTACTCCCCCAGGTCCTTCTTCCCCAGCTTCCAGAGCGTGAGTGACGGAATAGGGTTCTCCGTAAATAGAAGGACAGTTCTCGATCATTCACTGCTGATTGCACAAATTGTATACGTCTTTCCTTTGTCTTCCCGAAGGGATTGTGGCACAACTCAGTATCAACACGAGTTAATATTATGCCCCACCTCGGATTACTTATTCAACTAGGTCCCCCCAGCGACACTCCGTTGGGCCGGCTGTGGACTGGCTCGCGCCAGATTGATGAGAACGTTCACAATGATGTAATCCTCGCTCTGATGGAACCTACTGGCAGCGGGAGGGTGGATTCTCGAAGGTGCAACCTTCGGAACTATCGCATGTACACACCACAAGGCTAATGAAATTTCGGGAGACCTTTTCGCGGGGCTGTATCGTACAGATAGAACTAGAGAACTACATTTACTATGCACACCATGTATCCTTCCCACAACTATACACATCTAAGAATGGGAATCCCACTGTTGGAGCTTTAGACGGATATGAACTTTCTGGAAGAAAAATTAACACCGAGAAAACTCGCAGGTTGAGAGGTCGAGCAATAATCACCGGGCCCAAGCCAAGGTTGAGGCAATAAGATCGGCCGAGGTATTGGGTTGATCCCACCCTGTAGCACTGGTGACAAGATGCTCGCCCACAGGAACAAATTTCTGCAACAAAGCGCTCTCATAGGATACCCTAAACTCTGGCCCCAAGGAAATAAGTCCCTGGGCGGAGCGAGAGGAAACCGTATACGCGATACCTCGAATGATATCGTGCTGAGGAAAGTGAGCGTAGCAAGTCCACTGGATAAAAGAGGCCAATGCGAAGGCAAATTCGAGGGGATTGAGGTCATCCTCGTCGTGACAGATATAGAAGGCAACGGAAAAAGGTGTATGTTTTGATGACTTGCTAGGATGGCAAAGATGATCTGAAGTTACCCAGATGAACGCAGAGGTAACGTCTTCCTCGTGGCAGAGAAAGAATTCTGGGGTGACGCTGGGCTGTTCATGATGAGATAATAGCGTTGAAAGGTACGGGAACTTCCGTACCTGGAGAAGAGAAGCTATTTCTCTGATTATGGGACAATCCGTACGGATGTGGCCACCGATCCACCCTGCAGATCTCAACCAGCGAAGCAACGATGCTGGGCTAGTTCGATCTTCATCATCAAGGTAACGGCATAACCTAGTCTCGTCCGGAAGACCTACTTGATGCCGTCCTACGAGGTCAGAAAGATTGTGTTCAGCTTGTGAGAATAGCTGTTAGCGACGAAAACACTACTTCGAGGACTGGTTCTTCTCAAGAGTCGTATGAACCGCCAGGGCATGAAGTGTGGGTTGTTGATGGAGCATATGTTCCTCTGGTCGTTATATAGCTACATGGCGTACCAAGTGCAATCGAGAAAGATAATCAGTCTTCGCTATATGGCAACACACCAATCGAGATGAACCTTCTGGCCTTTACGTCTCTCCGCAGGAACAGGCTGTAAGCCAATGAGTTCAACCACGCCTCGAGGATAGGGAATCGGTTACAGTTGGATTGACGGCACTAAATCATTTGACGCGTCGGAATGCGGAAGACGAGGAGATCGAGAACGAGCTTACCTAGGGAATCTGACATAGAATGGTACAATCGGATCGACAGTCCCTCTCATTGGTTTAGTAGGAGTAATTGAGAAAATACAGAGTAAACAGAAATAAGTGACTAAGCCTAGGCTAGTTCCTCGTCTTCCTGGCGGGGGTAGTCCTCTTCGACTTGGGTTTAGATCCACCCGCACGGGATGCCTCCGGAATCGAATCGGTTGCTGGTTGCGAAGCCGGCTCGCATGATGGGATTATGCCTAGAGAGTGATAGATACCGTGTATGACCTGTGCATCGAAGAGAGTATTGAGCTGACGTTGATAATAGTCTATGAAGCCTACTTACGACGACCAGAACACCTTGCCTGGCCACAGAACCTGTGTTGCTGCAGTCGTGGTAAAAGGCCTCGACGGACGAGGGAACCAAGAAATTCATGATAGCTCCGCAGACGAGAACGAAGAGGAGAATATTCTTTACTCGCTGAACTACGGAGCTTTTGCTCTCACGCCTCCGATAAATGTGGACGAAGTTAGGCTGGTGGCAATCGGATCCAGCGATGGCAATAAGGTCTTGTCGAGCCTGGTCCTTCTGAGAATCGATGAGAGAAAGATATGGAAGAGCACACACCTCCACAATCTGTACCAAGGTGTTGTTCAAATGAGGGAATGTCTGAACTACCAGGCCACTCGAGAGATCCAAAAGTGAAGCCATCCCTTGATCTGTACCCGCCAAGACGTATTTACCATTGCCTGCGAACACAACCTGCTTCTGGAGCGGCGCCGTCCACCTTAAGGATTTGAGATTGAACTGTTTTCGGCTCGTACCATCGGCTACGTCACAGAGCCAAAACACGTTGGAGCCACGCCAGACCAGAAACTGAGTTTGGCTCCTGTTTAGATCAACAGGGCCCCTTTCATATACGAGAAGGGTCAACGAATAACATGGAGGAGAATGAGAGTCCCAGTGCCTACATCACATCCGGACCAGTACAAGTCGCTTTCTGCTCGCCAGTGGTTCTATCATACTGCCTGCTGTGTACAGAGAAGGTTGAACTAGGCTCTAGCGGATAGAGCTCGTGAAAACTCACATCTTTCCATCGTATTGTGGGAAGACTATGATACGCTTCGTTGCCGCAAGGAATTTGACGGTTCGAGGAATCTCGTCCCTCTTCATCTTGACTTGAAAGAGCAGAGAGAGCGTGTTCTCCACAGTGTTGAAAGAGTAGACACGGATGTCGCCGGAGTAGAAGGACGCGGCAATGGAGGTGCTGCTGCCGATCCCAACGACTTCTTCCTGTACTGCCAGCGAGACGATCTGATTGTTGTGATCACCCTCCCCTTCTTCAGCGGTGAAAGGAACAGAGATAAGTGCGACAAACATCTATTGGCACATGAAGTCAGTCTTCATAATCTCGAGGACCCGCAGCGAGTTCACCTGAAGGCGGTCTGACCACTTCCACACCAAAATAGTACCATCCATGGAGCCTAAGACTAGCAGATGCTGGCTCTCAAGTTCCAGACGAATCCATATACAGGCAGTGAATTGCCGTTTCATGTCGATCTCCCCGTCGAAGTTGATGGGCAATCCGACGGGCTTTAGGTCCTTGAGGACCCATACAATCAATCCGTTATATCCTATGCCAGTAGTTCATGGTAAGCAAGTCTTTCTAGGTGTCAAAAGCGTAACCTACCTGCTGCTGCAAGATAAACGTTCTCGAGAGAAAATGCGAGTACATTGAATGTGTCCTTGTGTCCATCAAGAACAGCGACGCGCTTGTACGGTCCCGTATATCGTGATATGTAGTTGCTAATGGTCTCCATGAATGAACAGATGCGCCAGAAAGTAGAAAGCAAATAATATGAACAAGCTGAGAGTGAGATTGAGGAGGGAAAGAGTCGAAGCGGTCAATAGCAAGATCAAGCCCTGTACCAGTCCATGTGTGCAGAAGCGACTGGTACCTCGTGAAGGCCGAATTCTTTGACTACGTAATATTTCCTCAGGTACCATCCAAGCGTCCCCGGTAATCCCGCTATGAAAGCCGCACAAATCTCAGATCTTAGATCTTGCCTGAAGGTCCGGATCACTGAGATCTTAGATATGATTCCATGCAAAATGATTCGATCTTGACACTATCTTGACTACGCAGTAAATTAGCTCTGCGTCCTCTAAATAAATTCATCGACATCTAAGTTGGCTACGTCATTGCTTTATCTTGCTCGTATTGTTCAGTCCGATGGAGGTCATACGTATACTCTTTGATCTGACTCTGGTCGCACAATCGATCCTTGCTCTGGTTTTTGAGCTTAAATTTATGTTAAAATCTTCAATTAGACCTGTGCAATCGCGCTATATAAAAGTGAAATTTGATATTGTCCTCCTTACGTCAACGAAGCACTTCCTCAGCCTTGCTTTGTCCTCCAGTCTACTTTCACCTATCCTTCCAGTCAACTTCCCCTATCTCCCGGTCAACTTTGTTCACCCAGCTGATCATCAGGGCGTCCCCAGTCAACTATCTCAACACGGCCGTTCACCGGTACCCAGCGGTGATTCTTGTCGCCCATTCATTCGGTTCGACTTTTGAGTTCCATCTGACAGGTTGTTTCCTCGTCATAGCCGGTCTTCTTCTGTTTTGGCAGTACTTACCGGTACTGGTGGCTGGGCTGACATCGACAATGAGGACGGCAATGAGGCCTCTGAACCCCATTTTTCCACCAGTTCGGTCTCAGTTGGTACCAGTCTTCTCCCCGGCGTTCTCCTGTTCTAAATGCGTTTCCGCTCTTGCGTTGTGATATTGGACCAGTTAATTACAGTCCTCGAGATCATACAAAATCTTCCAGGAAATCCCGGGAAGTAATAACATCCTTCAGATATAGGTGGAACTCTGTATTTCATCTTCCACCAACAGGCGACGACCGACAGCTATCCAGACTATTTTCTACACCTATACTCACACTCAGTTGAACCCATGGAAGGTAGGTTGGGGCAAAGATCTTTCCCTATTCATGTACTAACTCGATGAACTCAAGACACGCCTCAACCTTCTGTTCCATCCATGGAATTGGGTGAGGTCGGTTATGGCCTGGTCCCCATGAAAGATTACAGTGTGAGTTGGCGATATTCCAGTCTCCCCCGGGCCTCTTCTCTCAGACTATCTTAGACTGAGATCCATTGTACAGGGCGATTGGACAATTTACCTTACCGTTTTGGATCTGTTCTTGGCTGTTTTAATCTTAATTCTCCTCGCGGTGGCTCTGGAGATGGCGTATCTGCTGGCACAAGTCGATACGCTATTCCTTCTTTTCGATTTTTGATATTTTACGGTCCGACCCATGATTTTTACCTACCTACAAAGAATTGAAATCTATCCCTTGGTTGGAGGCAGAAGAAACATACAACCCTATGGTCGTGTATTCGGGTTTATTCGCTGGCCACCTCCGAATCTCTTTCCTTACCGCAACTCGTACATAACAACTCGGAGGATTCACGCAGCTCTTATCCGTCTTTGTCGAGCTCATGTCAGCAATTAACAAGCAACTATGGTCGTTGTTGGGCTGGTGTATACTGGCCTACTACATACATCCTACGCGAGCGCCTTACAAGATCTTGATACCTTTCTGCATCGTTTCCTGTCCCCTCCTGGTTCCCAGTATCCGACGGTTCAAAGACCAAGTACCTCGTCAGAAATGGGTGAAGATCCCTCTATTGATTGCGTGGTGCCGAGTCTCGTACAGTCTGAAGCTAAATTATTTATGTAGCGTAGCGTCAAAACTCTGCTCAACGATGCACGGCTGCACATGGGATCTCGTCAAGAGCTTGTGGTTTCTCTCCTCTCGAGAGCGACACTCTGGGTGATCATTTGCTACTGCGCTCAAGTAGTCATCGGAACCTCGCTTTGGGCCCTGTACGGTGGCTTCATGTTTCTTCTTTAATGCACGCATCTTACCCCCTGTTCGACATTGGTTGTTCCCCGCAGATACCTTGTCCTCACCATCGTGATCGGCGTACTCACATGTGGAGAAATGGTGTGGGGCACGATGGTGCGCGTCTTCAGGTTCAACAGACGACGAGCAGCTGATTGGAATACCCACCTTTTCTTTCGAAATTCCAGGTGGCTGTCGCCGTTGAGCTTTACGGTTCTACAGAGAACCAAGTTGCTGCTGATCCGCGGCGCACCACTGCCACCTCGCAGATTCCTCCCACAACCACGATCAACCAGGTCCAAGAAGAGGTCAAGCTCCTCCTCAGAGACGTCGACCGTATCGTGAGCCACTTCTCGTTTTCAAATCGAATTCATTCACTATAACCGTCTTATCCTTTCCACAGACGCACCGACTCTCCAATCATGCGACTGCCGAAGTGCAGATAAAGGGCGCAACCAAGTTTGGAACTGCCAACGGCTGGTGCAACATAAGCTCAGGGTTTCTGTGGCCATGGAGAAGAGTTGCCAGTTTTTCCCAAACTACTGCTGGCCGTTTCTCGGCATTCTGTAGAGAGTGGGCTCTTCTTGTGGCGCACAAAATCATAGACGCTGCCGAGTACGTCGGTTCTCTCTCGTCGTCGTCGAGATTTCGTCCTCAAGTCAGTTTTAGGCCCGAGAATGTCTCAAAACCCAGTTCAGAACCCAAGGAGATCGTTAAAGCCGCCCCACCACCTCAAGAATTTTTGCCGACGCAAGACGCGCTACTCAATGCAGTACGTGGCCAATTCTGCTGATTCATGGATCAACGCCTTATTTCTTCATCAGACCCGGCGAAAACTCATGGATAGCTTGAAATCAAAAATAGCAGAGCTTGATCGCGTTGTAATAGATGGCTCTTCCCGTTGTATGGAAGAACTTGATAGCGCCAACGTGAGCCCTCCTTGTTCGTTACCTGGGACCCTATCCGATATTTTTCCAAGGCTCTGGTTTCAGGGTCTATCAACAGGATGGCTAGCCCAGCTGCGCAGTCCTTCCAGCCCCGACTGACGACCGAGTCAGCTATGAGTAGTGAGTTTCAGAAGAAGCTTCCACTCCGCGTGAATATCCTACAGATGAGCCGAAAGATAACCCCCTCAGGTCAAGCTCCCCGCCATCCACAGGTACCGCAGAACTGAAGTCAGCCACGGACACAGGCATTACACCATCGGTTAGTGCTCGACTTTGCCTCGGTACCTATATAACGCTGAAGGTATTCGGGATCAAGGGACCAAAGAATGAAGGAGTCGCACCGGACGCGGCGGCACTGTTCCGGTCTCCAACACCTCAGCCCTTATCCTCGAGAACCCCGCCCTCTGATTCTGCTCGAGAAGAAGACACAACCATCGAACCCGACCCGTCATCCATGCAGGTTCACTCTTCTTTTCTGTCATTCTTCTTCTAATTACAGGGTTTGCAGAGTTTGTGTCTGGCCTCCTTCAGGCCCTCAGCGAGTGCGGGTCAGGGGCGTAGATCTTCAGCGCCTCCAGCCCGGGCAGTGGTTAAACGACATCATAGTTGAATTTGGGTTACGGTGAGTTCATTGGTGCGTTTTGCGTCCCATCGCTGAAAGTATGTGTTGTTCCAGGCACTGGCACCACACCCTCTTGAATGAGGACGGGGAGCTATACCGCGATACCTATATTTTTTCCACATATTATCTCGACAAGCAAATTCACAGGTTCGCCTCCAGCACACTCACGAAACGCCCTCTAACGTATCCTTAGGAGACCGATCCGCCTTAACCGACACATTAACCTCATGAACAGAAAGTTTCTCGTCTTCCCTATCAATAGGTTCGTCTCCGTTATAGGTTCCTTTTTCCCGATCTCACTCCCCCTAGGGAACTACATTGGTTTACTCTCGTCGTGTACAAACCTGCCCTCATGCTAACTCCGGGGGACGATGAACCCGTAATTTTTACCCTAGATTCCTTTGGACAGGCACGAGAGAAGGAAAGGTCCTTGGTCCGACAATTTCTCCTTGATCTAGTGGATCAATCTAAGATGGGACCATTACACCAGGAGCCACGTCTCGTTCGGATAAAGGTGCACTTCCTCCAAGTACTACTGTTCGGAAATACACAAGCTCACTCGAAGCACCAAGGTTCCTTCACAGACAAACGGTCATGACTGCGGCCTCTATGCTATACACCTGACCAGAATGTTTATCTCTCGTTTCTCTGATCTCGTACTTCTTCCCATCTGTTGCACTACTCTCGTCTAATCAGGTCCAACAGGCTTTACCCGTCAACGATTCAAGTTTCGAGGGAGCTTGGGAGCACGGCCGCATCAAGTTAATGAGAGAAGAACTCCTTGGGGCAGTGGCGAATATAGCGGATTTCCACTCCCAGTAGGCTTTTAAGACTCATTCTTACCTCGATATTCCTGTAGTGTCAAAGGCCAGTTCGCTTCGTAACTCACTTGCTTCATTATCCTAAGCTCCGTTGGCTTGCAGTTTCTATTTCTCAATTACTATGCTTCCTTGGATGCTGTGAAGAGCCTCCTCAGACCAGCTTGTTTGCGACGGACCGGCGGCTCGTTATGGACACTCAAACGGCTATCCTCCAGATTCTTCCTACGGTGCATATAGATACAATGTTCTATTGTTTACGTGGATGATATCATCGGAACATCTTTGATACTGAACGTGAAAAGATGCCCTATGGCCGTAGTGTATTTCTTTGTTTGTCCCTACTGGCCTGAATTTTATTTTTTGCTCACTCGTATCATGATCTCCCAGTTATTTGATCAAGGCAAATTATCCAACCATGATAGCATTTTTCTCTCATACAAGACGGATTTGTTGGACATGGTCCAAGGAAATTCGGCTTCACCTAGTAATAGTAGTGACTCTGCTGTGTAAGAGTATACCGCTGAGGTGATCATTACGACGTAATGGTCACGTGGTTGTATGTACAAGTGGGTCCCAGTTTGTTTTGAGTAGGGTCCTGCCTCTTGCACTCGTCACCGGACTAAACTAGGGCCCTGAAGGAGGAGCAATGTCACTTCATGTACATCGCGATTTTCTACGCCGATTTTCTCAGTTCGCGTATTCTCTCGCGTGGGTTTTCTTCGCTCACTGCATTTTGACCGACGCGACCGAGTCTATTGCATCTGGGGTAATCCGGACACGGTATACGACGCATACTACTATCCGCCAAGCCTCTGGTCTGCTATGTATGCTTTCGCTTGAGCTAGGTATATCAGAGTTCTTTAATTTCTTGAATTCGCCTTCTCAGTACTGCTGGTCCTTCCCCAAGAGCCTCGTCGTAGCTTTCACTCCCGTATAGGGTGGGGTATCATTGCGGGCCCATCCATTTATGGCCATGGGCCTGTTAACAGACATTTTCTTGCTATCTCAGCTGAATCCATGTCCGCAGACATGATTCAGACGATCGTGTCCCTGGGCCATGCCACTCAGGTCTCGATCTATTCTCACTACTACGCAGGAGCACATACCTCTGCCTTCTAGGTCTCTTTGCCTTCACATTCTCACTGCTTGGCCCGTAGAGGCTAATACAGCTGGTCTCGAGATTGGAGCGTTGACCAGCCTGGGTCATGCGCGTGACTCACTAGGGATGGTCACGTCGATGACGGACACTCAATCCACGTAACAACCTTGAAAAGCTTCACACTCGACTACAAGAATACCTAACACCTCGAAAACCTTTCTTCATGTCCGAGTTTCAGGATCTCCTCAAGGAATGTGCCGCAGGATTACCTCTCGATTTCCCATCGGACCCAAGGGAGGATTTACCTGCAAATATGGCGCGGCTGACGGACCAATATTATGACTGTGCCGTTCGTTTCCTGGTATGAATCTACCAGATCCAGCGTGATAACGCTCTAACGACTTCTACAGGTCCAAGAGTCCCAATTGAAAGCCAAGCCAACCAGCAGCCTGGATCAGACACCTATGGGTTCGCATCTCATCGTTGACGGCCTATTTCTCGATTCATTCGCGAAAAGACAAGACATCGAGTCAGCGAAAGATTTACAGCACTTCAGGAGTACCCTCGATTCGCACCTCGACAGACTGTCGGGCTCAGGGACAGTTGAGGATGCTACCCTTGCTAAAATCGTCAACGAGAAAAACACAATCGCTACGAACTTGCGCAAATTGCAGACCCGCGTTAGCCCACTCATTAGACAGAATGTGAAGGAATGCAAGGCCAAGATAGCAGATCTACAATTGCTTTTGGGGAAGCATCTTTGTAAACAGGCCCAAGGAGGGGCTCAAGTCGTTGGGGAAGACACGGATCCAACACCGTTCAAGATTGACAATGGTTCGTACTAGTAGCAATCTTGATATAATCTTCTAACGAGATAACAGCCTCTGCCCTGAACAACGATCCCAGCGACTCGACTCTCACTGGGGCCTTAATTGCTTATGCGAGCGTTTTGTGCCTACGTTTTTTCGACGGCATATCCCAGAGCAGTTCTTCTTGCTTACTCAAGATGTACAAAGTGTTTGGACTCGCTATGACGTCGATAGGAATGAAGATTCCCAATGGCATGTCCAATCTACAGCATAGAACCCTCCAAGATATACCAGAAACAGTCAAACCGCTCGAAGCCCGGCTCAATCTCAACATCCAACCAATTCCCTACGCCGTGTGCACTTCTTGCTGGGCGACTTACCTTCCGCTCAGCCCCCATGATTCCCCTGTATATCCACAAACATGCACCGAAGACAGGGACGGAAAGCCATGCGGCAACCCGCTCCTTAAAGATGGCCAACCCTGCAAAGTCTTTCATTACTATTCATTTCTCGAGTGGTTCGGACGTTTTGTCACCCTCCCTGAGGTCGAGAAATACGGCAGGGAGTTTTGTGAGAAGATTGAGGCCGCTATTCCCCACACATCAGACAAAGCCTCAGCAGCAGATGGTTCATTTTTTGCGCAGTGCCTCAACCCAGATGGCACTCCTTTCCTTGGAAGCCGAGGAGAAGAAGGCAGATGGTTTTTTCGTTTCAACGCAGATTCGTTCAACATTGAAGGGAATCGTCTTCGAGGCAAGCATAGATCTACCGGCGTGCTTTCCTTGGCATGCCTCAACTTGCCTCATATGCTCGCCTGTGACGACGCGTACCTTTACATTGCCGGTTTCCTTCAAGGGCCACACGAACCCTCTGCTGTTGAAGCTGCCCATGCTCATGTCCTCAAGATTCTAGTCAGGGAGCTCCATATAGCGGCCACGAGAGGCGTTGTACCCTATAGGACCCACGAAACCCGCCATTCTCCAGTCGCATACTCACACCGCATGAAAATTTCTCTTGCCCCAGTCGTGATGGATTTCAAAGCTGCTCGTCCTTGGGCGGGCCTCGCTGATATTGGATCTCAGCACTTTTGCTTCGTTTGCAAGTGCTGGACGACATCACAGTTAACTAGGACCGACTACCGGAATTGGACGCCTGCTTCAGACGCATTTCTCCGGAATGGTGCTTCTCATTGGCTCCAGACGAACAATTCCAACACTCGCAAACGCATTACCGAATTCTACGGCACACGTTGGTCTCCTTTATGGTTACTTGAAGACAACTGGGTACCCCGTCTACAACTGGTTGTCGATCCCATGCATACGATGTTCCTCATCCTATGTCAGACCTTCTTCCGTGTGGCCCTGGGTCTAGACGATGCAGCAAAGACCAAGAAGCGCAAATGGCCCACTTCACGAGATGAGGCATCCAAGAAAAAGAAGCCTGCTCGGAATACGAAGAAGAAGAATGATTCCGCCCCCGTTGAATCGCCGTTGCCTCAAGAGGAAGCCAGTAAGTCCCTGGTTCTTTGGAATTTGCCTTCACCACGAATTCTGATCTGCGTGCCATAGCTTCTTCTCCTCGTCAAGTATTTGCGTTCTACCACGACTTCCGCCATGTACCACACCCTTCCGACCTCCTTCCCTTTGGGGAACGAGATGATGAGGACTTCAGTGATGAATTTCGTCATATTCTAGTGGAATCCGCGAATGACCAAGACGAGGAAGAGGAAGATACGGAAGACCGAGATGATCAAGAAGACGAAGACGCGCTTTCCGAGGATGTAATCGAGGATCCAGACGAGATTGAACTTCCAGTACCAATACCCCCAGACGATGACCCGCTTATTCAACCCCTGGAAGGAATGCGCGAGGCTTTGCTCGATCATCTCGACGAGAAGATGAATTATCTGACAGCTCTCGATATCAATGCAATTCATCGCATCTTGCAGCAGCCCATAACCAATTCCGAAGGCTCATGGGTGATGTTCCATGAGAAACTAGAGAAGTTGAAGCGATTGGCTCTCCTCTACGTTTGCATCGACCTAAACCGCGTTCCTCGATCTGGCAAGGATAAAGCCACTTTGGCCAACGCTCTGGTCTCCTGGGTGAGTGCAGCCATATTTCGACGTAACCGTGCTAATAGCTCATTGCAGAGAAAGGAACGAGGATGCTTCAAGCGGCTAGCGTGGACTCCTGTTGAATCACCCAGACTCCTCGAAGCTATGCGCTCCTGCATCAAGAACATCGTCACCCCATCATGGGTTTCGACAATCCCAGATAATATTTCTGATGCCCAAGAAGGAACGCTCAAAGCTGATCAGTGGCGAACCCTCTTCTCCATCCACGTCCCACTGGCCTTAATCAACCTTCATTTTATGAATGGAGGGAAAGGAGGCTTATCACAGCAGGAAGCCCATAGCCTCAGTGTTCTGAACACCTCAATGGGTCTCACTTGTGCCGTACTCAATATGACAAAAAACACGCTCACGCAAAATAGGAGAGAGCTGTTCCTTGCTCAGCTATTGAGCCATGTTGAGGGACTAAAGGTTAATTTTCCTGGCTTCATGCGAGCGTCTCATCACCTGTCCTTCCATATCTACGATTTCATGCCTCTCTTCGGGCCAGTGCGATATTGGTGGGCGTTCGCATTCGAGCGTCTCATCGGAAGAATGCAACGCATTCCCATAAATCATAAGGAGGGTAGGTCTTCTAGATAACTCCTTCCTTCATTTAGTGAAGATTTATAACGGAAACACAGGTGAACAGGAGAAGACATTACTCCAAACATTTTATCGTATATCATTCTTCCGGCAATGGCTTCTTCGACCTGATTCTCCCCCACTGCTCAAATACTGCCGAAGGCTCATGGAACAATTTTACCGTTACAGATCGGAGAGCCCGCAGACAGGCGACGTCATTCCCGGAGATTCAGACTCAGAAGAAACGAAGGAAGCTTCCAGTCAACACGAACCTGTGTTTTCTAACGATATCGCGATGAACCTTGCCCAGCCTGAGGTAACAATTCTCAAGAAATACCCGGCTTCCAAGGGACACTATGCGACAGTGAACCAATCCGATTCACGAGATGGGTACGTTTGCTTCAGACCTCAGAATCACCCTGCTGGGAAATGGCTCGCTGGCCAGATAGAAACGATCTACAGCCAAAGGGAGTCAATTTTCTTTGTCGTTAGAGCGTTTAGGTCGACTACTCACAACCAAGAGGACCCATTCACACGCTACTGGGACGGTGGTTTTGAAGCACAGATGTTTGCAGATGAACTTGCAAGTGACGCCGAAATCGTACCACTAAGAGATATCATTGCACACGCTGCTAGGCTCCCGATTTCAAACAGCTGCTCGGTGTTTCTCAATCTCTCTCAAGTAAGTTGCGTTTAACATATTGATTGAATATGTTTCTCTAACCCGCTCACATTCAGGATTGAAGCCCGTCAGTTTGTCGTCCTACAAACCATGGACGGGAGCTACAGCGCTAAAGTATTGTTGTCACCTACTGCTAGGAGTCAGGTTGGACCCTGTTATTTCGTTTGGTTGCATTTTCAACACATCCTCGATTCTACCCATGCCGTCGCTTAGATGGATGTAAAACGGCGGAACCAATAATCGGTACTGTCAAAGGCCTGACCCCAATGCTCAACATTCAACGTGTTCCTTGTAAGGATACACGGGCCAGCTATGAGAATTTTGTGAATGTAGGAACGTCGGACGCTGTGCAGCACAGTTTAGCGATCCAGTCAACCGTGGCTAAAACATTTAAAGATTCCTTCCTAGCGAGGACGAGGAGCACACAACTGATTGGCATCAGCTTAACGCTTAACGCTCAACGTTCAACATTCAGTGCTCAGTCTAAGTACTAAGTCTTCGGACAGAAGTGAGCGACGCATGGTCAGGTGATCATTTATTCTACCCCCTATGCACACAAACTTTCATCCATTAGATACACTCCTCCCCCTACACATCCACTTCTAGAACACAGGCCTGTAGCACATTTGTACATACAGGAACTGCGTCTTAGCTCTGTTCGTAGTAGCTTGTTGCGGTATATAAATTGAGAGTCAAACAAACAAAGCATGGTCAGGTGATCATGTTGTTCACTGACGTTGACGACGTTGAGCTCTCGAATCAGACTCAATGCCATATCCCATTGCCAGGATCCTCCACTTGACTGGATTCATGATATATGATACGAATTATAGCTGCGTTTGAGCCTAGCTACGGTAACCGGAAGAAGGCTCCGCCGTTCGGCTGGGATCTTTTTCTTTCCCTTGTGGTGCGTGCCCTTGCTAGTTGCATATAATATGAATCCTCACTGTTTTTGTTGATTTCAAGATTCGCCTCTCGTGATGGCTTCTAAGGAGATGGCGAGACATGTTGTGACTCAATACTATTACGCCTCACCACCGCATCGACTCGAAGGTCATATTAAAATTACCCTTCAAGCAAAGACTACACGACTCATAGCAGCAGCCCCAGCTTGTCAGTTTATGCCTTTTCCGCACTCAGCTCTATTCAAACGCACATAAATTTACCAATGACTGGTCAGAAAAGCATCCTAGAACTGCTGTGAATGAGTCTCTCCGTTCTTTAGCTCAGAACTAGAACTGATCAACATCTGGATATCGTGTTTTAGGTCTAGATAGTGAGCTGTTCTTGCCCTCTCAGTCAGATAAGCAGGTCCAGAGGTACATCGTGTTTGTGATAGTAAGTACCGTCACTCGTAGACCATCCTCTCGGGGTTTCACTGATGCCCTTCTCTAAACCTTATCCATAGAAGGAGTCTTGAGGCGCTGTATCAGGCTCGGGACGCGCACAATTTGTTTTCTTCACATATATCAGGCAATGCTCATAAAACGTACTGCAAGACGTACCCGCTTCTCTCAAGGATAACTAGTTCTGACCTGAGGAGACGGATTGGTCTGCTCACTATCTGGCCCAGCTTTGCCGGTGGGCGATTTCTCCCAGTTTTCCTGCGAGAGTACGGGTGACAGGCCATGCATTACAAGCAAGGTGGACCGGAGCTGACGTCGTTGTCAGCCTATCCTCCGTAGTTCATCCAAGCTGTTACTTGGAGCCGCAGTGAGCTCATAAACACCTGGTGAATCCTGTTGTTGTATGATCCGGGTAATGACGATGAAATGGAAATAGCATAGGATACGTTAGCTTTCTCTCAACGACAGAGGGAAAGCGTAATCGTTCATCACAGAGAACATAGAACGTATCCGGTATATATACGGTTCCTCCTTGCAAGCCACCTGAACCTGGACAACAGTATGAGTTCTTTCGTGAGTTTCTTCACCTGGCCCATACAGCCCGTCTAACTGCCAGCTTTTCTCACGCACAGGAAGGCTTACCTCTACGAGCCTTACTCCAGGCCCAGGCGTTCTTGGGACCACGTCTCCTGGCGAATGGCCCTTTTCACGTAGTCCTCAAGTATCTCTCACAGCATAATCACATGGGTGTGGGTGTACCATATTGTCCGTTCTCCTCCACGGATGCACCACTTATCCAGCCAGCGCTATCTCGTTCCTTCTCGTATCGCAATACGAGATGCACTTCAAGCTATCTCCGTTGTTCATGGCTGACACGGAACTATTGTGGCGGAGACTGAAGGCACAACCGAGCACCTTGCCAAGATGCAGGGGAGGTAGAGTCTACGCTCGGCATTTTTCTACCAGAATTCAGCACCCCGGTAAAGTGAGACTGGCTTGATAGAACGGTACGCTCAAGGTTGGCAGGATCATAGGGAGAAGAGGCTCGTCAGCTACCTGTTACCGCTCGTGTCCTAGCTGAAATCCCACCATTCCACCATTATCTAGTAGTCGCCCTAGGGAGATCTGCATACACATCATCAGTGAAAATGAGGACCAGTGATCCTATTCTCTTCAAGGAGCTGGCTCTAACACTTCTAGCGTCACACACTATCGTTCTCTCAGACTTGATAGCCTTTATACTTTACTCACCATCGTCTTATTGTTGCTCTCGTCCTCATTGTGTGTTTGTTTTTACTCCGTCTCGTTGCAGGCTTTGTTCGTCCTGGAACTTCTAATCTGCTGTACCCTATCCTTCTTTTTCATAGTCCCTCTCGTTG
Organism: Agaricales sp. HM26-F1; assembly: GCA_002718315.1. Lineage (NCBI taxonomy): Eukaryota > Fungi > Basidiomycota > Agaricomycetes > Agaricales > Agaricales sp. HM26-F1. The sequence goes on from NIBX01000126.1 coordinate 53,851, forward strand.
TACCTTGATCCTGCATGTATCCCCCTCGCAATTTAGATAGCATTGTTGAAGACCTGCTTTACCACAGAATTCGGTCCTCTGTCCTTCACAATTTGGACCTTCCATGGCCGCGGCCCTTTACTCATTCGCCGCGCCTTCTCCTCCCTCATTCCCTCCACGGTCCTGGACCCTCGCTTCTCACCCCTTCTGCACACCCAGACCCGTGAAACCAGTTTGAGAGGGATCCTCTAATCGTATACATTGCCCTGCTGCGATATTTTCCCTTAACCTATCCGGGTTCCCAAGTGATGGATAGATTCTCTCATGGATGCTTGGTTCCAAGTTGCCCAGTATGGTCTCATGTGATCTTCACCGTTTTGTTCCTCCTTTATTCCCCTCTTTTCTGTCTCACGTCTCTATATATCGTTTCGTCCTCTTTCTATACCATATCCTTTGATTCTACTCTGTCCTCTCCACGCCTAAATACCTCCAAAAGCGAATCCCAATGCAAATGCTTTACCTTTACCCTGTGTTACATTCACGATCCTCTGCCCGTCACAACTTGGACTCTCTGTAGCCGCCCCTTACTCATTCTCTGTCTCGCGTCATGCCCTCTCAGGCTCCTGCGCATACTGTTACCTTGATACACCCATTTCTTTCGGCTTCGCCATCCCCTCGCATGTATGCCTCCAAAGTCCAATCTGAATGCTTTGAATGACGTTGAAGAGAGGCGATCCTCACATCTCTTTTTACCCCCCCCAACCCTTGCGTGCATGCACCTGAAATCCAATTTGAGTGGGTTGAAGGCTGATGCTGAAGGGAATTGATCCTCACGGCAGCTCCAGTCGATGATGCTCCGTGCCAAAACAAACCGCTTCGCTCAAACTCAGACTCAACAAGCTAGTTCAGGTTCTCTCGTCGACAGCCACGACGTAGCCAGCCCCGTATCGCTCTTCAATTCTACTTAACCCCTTGGGCCCCAAAACCGCATGGAAATATCATGCCCATAGTGATTCTCGCTTTCGCTAGGCGTTCAAGTTGACGGTCTCAACGACAATTACGTGGCCCATTCCTTTAAAGCCATCACTCTCTAAGTCGCACAAGACCAGGAGGAGCACTCCAAACTGCATGGCTTAACCAAGTCACCGCTCAGAATGAGTGTTGTTCACTGCACGCACTGCATGGCAGCCACTCATGTTGGGGGCAGTCGCTCTCCCGTGTTTTCGTGTCGGGTAGTTTGTCCTGTACAGAGGCCACCCCAATGGTAAGTCAACTTATGAGAATCATTCCTTCGATAATACTGTTATTGACTCTGATCTTTCACCTAGATAGAATCGCGCATTGGGATAAGCTCCCTGACTCTTCTCGATTGACCAGCAAGTTTAACACTATCGTGCCGTCACTGCGAACCATCCTGGACCACACCTCTAACATCATGGGTAGCTGTTATATCATAAACTTTGTGCTGTTCTCTCATAGTTCCGGTAATGTGTGGTTTCTAGAACCGCTGCTGTGACGACTTGAACGCTTACGACGAGGTCCCAATGACCAGGCAGTGCCAGAACACACCTCTCCTTTCCACCAGAGCAACTGTCTGCTTACGAGGCGCTTTCAATTTGATCAGCAACAACGAGTCAGCCTATACCAAGACAAGAAACAGCACATTGTTGAAGAGGCTGGATATTGGGTGGCAGCTGCTGGCGCCTCCGGGTTGAAGACGCGCAGCGCAGCTTCACGCGGCAAGAAGAGCTGGAGGGCCTCCGATGCTGTAAGGGGTTTCCCATCTGTGTGTCGCCTTTTCATGTTTAGGACAATCAGCTGGATCCACTTTCCGTGTGTTTAGGCTGACTTATGTCTACTCATTTCGCTACTACGTTCCTATGTTGATGTGATTTGTATAATCAAATACGATAGTCAGCATGTATAAGGGATTACACAGTTTAGTGCTTCAGCATTTGAGGACTGCGTTCACAGGCGTAGATGGCGACGAAAGCCTATGAGTTCTATTACGCTGGATCTAGTACATGGGCCACCCTTTCTTCGAATTCACACCAGATCAGCGCACTAGAAAGGCATACCATTTCCATCGACTCATATCAATAACCATAACCTAAATACTCGGGCCGTCTGGCTAAACGCAGCACTCGTTATCACTGAATCTCACCACCGTCCCACCCTGTCGCAACTGACACCCAAATTCGAGAGCTCTCCTGGCTATAACACTATCCGCGATTCCTCACTCCAGGTCCTGACATGAGAATGCTACCAAGATCACTTACAAACCAGGGAAGATCTAACTCACAGGAACGGTTGACTGGGACATTGAGGCTCGATCTTGATCCTCGAATTGAATCTACCGCGGAATACCCTGTTGACGCTGACATGGGCGTTTCTCTGGGATGGAACGAACCTTCACGCCAGGCAGCAAATCCCTCAAGAGACCTTTTGGTGATCAATGGTTCCTCTGCAGATCGCCCAATAGATGTCGACCAATGGGTTGAACAAGGAGGTCTAAGAAGGGTCCTGGCTTCAACTGCTGCTCGCTCTTCTCCATTACTGTCCGGATCTACAGTGGTTCCAACTACAACCCCTACTCCATATCCAACTCAATATCGGAACAGAGACGCCTCTCCCCTTGTTTCGATATCGCCTTCGCATGATTTGCTATGTCCTAATCCACCTCCTACTTTGATTCACCCCCACCAGCCTCAGGTGCCGACGCCAGCTTGTTTTTCCAGCAGGCCTGTGTACCAGGTTCAAGAAGAGAGTATGATACATCAAAACACGCTGGTCCTGACTTCTTTGCCTGATACGACAGCCACCCCCAAAGTTCGGAGAATCAGGGCACCGAGGAAAATATGTGTTCCCTGGAAGGGGCATCGCAATAAGCCTATTCCGGAGGTGGAGCCAGAGCCAGAGCCAGAACCAGAACCAGAACCAGAACCAGAACCGGAGCCAGTGTCCGATTGCGAGCCAGCAGTTGAGTCCAGCCATGGTGATCAAACCACGGAGGTTCGAGGATTCTCCTGATATTTTGATGCTAATCCTAATCTTCTGGTTGGACACCCTCCAAAGGAAATCCTTGGGCCATTGCCACCTGACCGACTCCTTTCAGTTGCTAATCTCGACCTTTTGAACCTTTCTGATGGGTCTGACCGTGCGGAAAGAGTCATGCGCCGCCGACACCGTCATATGGCTCGTTGTCTCAGAAGCACGGCAAGGCATCTAGGTCATGCTGTTTCGCAAGATACTTACGCGAATTGGCCCGTTATACCATCTCCTGCCCCCTCTACTGTATCAGCCAATTTTGGAGCGTCAGATTCCGAATGCCTATCCGACTTCAATCCAACCCCTGCCATTGTTGAACCTATTCAGCCCAGTAGTCGACCTACGACGCCTTCTGTAGCTTCTGAGCTTGGTATCTCTCCCCGCCGTCGCGCGAGAATGCGGAAGGAGAAGCTACCATTGCCACGGCACGTTGGATAACGGACATTAACCCTTTACGAGTCACAGTGCTATATGTATTGGTAAACCCAGTGTCATACCCTTTCTTGTACGAGAGTATCGGTAGGCATTCGTCCCAAGAAATTTCTTCTATGAACACGACTCCTAAATGGGTCTTTTCATCATCTTCTGCAGTCATAAGACGGGTACTCATCACTCATCCGCCCTTCAAGAAGATACTGACCAGTCTCGACACTCCGTGTCATCAATAGAGAAATACTCACCGTCGTCCAGTTTCGCGATCACTGGCTGGCGTGTCTTGCGCACCACCGAACGAGCCTCACGACACGAGCGCCCAATTCAGTTTGAAGGCGGATCTGAGTAAGGGCATGAAGAAATCGAAGGGTTCAGCAGCTAACAAAGCTCGCCGCCAGGAGCAAAATAATACGCTTTGGGACTTAATTAGGAGGATATAACACTGGAACGGGTTGCGTGATCATTGCAGACAAGTGAGGTTTCTCGCCTCTTTCATTTTCACCGACAGTCGTCCAATCTTCATCCGTTATCTCAGATATCTGACCAGTGGTTCTTGCTCGCACTCGGTCATTCACATCTACGTGGCGGATTTGACAAAATCTTTCTCAGGATTTTTGATTCGCAAACTGGACAGGTGGCCAAGGAGGGCCTTGATATCCCTGGTGCTCAATCCAAGAGCTTCGCAAACTTCATCCTTACGCGGTCCTCGGATGCATCCTCCATTAGGCCTTCAGTCTTGTATCATAATGCCTCATTGATATTACAATTTCCTCCGTTCTTGTCACTAACTTTCGCCCTCAAAAAGCCCAATAGACATCGAATATATTAATCGTTCCGACTTCTTGGCGCAGACCTCAGCGAGCATGAAATGCTATATGCCATTAGGACTGACGGGAACACCTGCGATCTCAAGCTAGATGAGGTAGGCCCTTAGGAGCGGCTGGGAGCACCCTGACTCGACTTTTCCCAGACATGCGAAACTCGATCTTCTGATATAGACACGGTAGAGCGGTCATCATTCTTGTCCTTAGAAACAAGAGCGTCGTCCGAATTTATCAGCCACGCTTAAACACGAAGGGTTCCCGTTCGATACAGCAAGCATGGAGTCAGAACAGGAATAGGTGTCTTTCGGCACCTACGCACATTGCCAAGACTCAGTTTCGGCACGACACATTAGTGAGAATCGACACATTAGAAACCGAGACGTACCCGAGGCTCGACACATGCTGAATAGAACCAAGAGGATGTGTCGAATGAGATAAAGAGAATGTGCCGAGTGACTCGGGAGGTTGGTTGAGCGATATCGAAAGACTCTGGGCCCCTGAAAGTGCTGTGCACCAATCTTGGGTGAGCTATCGTCCGAGAGAGTTGCTTAAGAGCTTTCCAGATGATCCAAGGCAGCTAGGTAGGCGGTGATCGATGGGAATAACGGATCCTTATGGTGCTCCTCGGGTGTCGATCTCGGGGCATTTTGTGATGTAGAAAGTGTGTTTGCACCAGATCCGAGCAGCAGCTTGGAAATTGAGCGGTATCTTGAACCAGGAGATGTTTTCCCGGTAGATGATTGCGAGGAAAACAGAGAAACGGCCAGTACCGAGCAAGTGGTGAGTGGAGGCACGAAGAGGTATTCTATTTCTGAGGGAAAGGCATCATGTGATCTAGGAGTGGAAGCCTGAAGGCTGAAGCTTCAACAAATTGGGACCTCATCTCTCAACACAAAGAGCTGAGGAATAAAGGAAACCTCTGGTATGACCTAAGCATGTAACTTCTCGCAGTTGTCGCCGTCGTTGACGAGTTACAGCGACGTTCAAACCGAGGGACCGCCGAGGACGTCTCCCATACCCATCACATGACACACCTATCCCTTCGTCTCTCTATCCATCTTTCGCCACCGCACCCGGGCCCTGTCGGCCATTTGGCAGCTGCAAAATCTCTCTTATATTTGCTATCTCTTCTCTCCTCAGTCTTTATCTTTGACGACACCGACCCTATCAGGATCGAGCTGGCATGACCTCAGTGGGCTCTGGATATCCAGGAAGATGCTGTTCGTCAGTGACGCCATGTCCTCTGCGTGGATTGTAATGCTACCGGGGCGATTTTAATGGAAGGATATGCTTCTGTGCTTTGTGGAAGGAATGGTTTGGGGGCGATTTCAGCCTTTCAGAGCTATACCGTATTACGCGGGGTCTGAAGCGCTTTCGACACATCACCCGAAAGGTTCGACACATTCCCTTCGATTACTTCGACGCACCTTCTTGATTCATTTCGACATGTGGCGAACGTCTGGTAAGTCTCTATTTTTAATGTGTCCATTCTAACTAATGTGCCGATCCCTTTCTAGAATGTGTCGTGTCGAAGCCAAGTCTTGGCAAGGTGCGTAGGTGCCGAAAGTGAGGATACCCCAGTCAGAACGCACGTAAGGAGTTACCCCCTCAATCTGATCATCGATCGACTCATTCTTTACCTCTAAGTAGCTATCGTCCAGCCCTCATTCTGTGGTTTCTCCCCCAGTGATCACAAGGACCACGGAGGCTATCCAACTATGGCAGGTTTGACAGTCACCAGCGGACCATCTCCCTGTCCGAAAGTAGCAATATCGTGCTGCCGCGAGAGGATACAGACACAGTACTGAAAATGGCTGTCTGCCCATTTGTGTCAGCCTACCCAGTTATACCTTTCATGGTTACTCGTGCTACTTGGGGCAGTAACTCGACAGAACATAATGTCGGTCGTTTCCTATCAAGACTCACATACTTGTCTCATCATCCTCCGGCTCAGAGTGTGCATCCAGCGGTTCTAGGCTCTCCTTAGACATAATAACCACGAGAATAACTCATTATAGACCCAGACCTTACCGATTTACGTTCCTCACCATAGCATCGAGAACTAGGGCTCGTGCCACGCTTACCGAACCCCGGTTACCCACCGATAAGCTACCTCCAGGCCTTCAGGAGTCACTGTGCCACGAGTACTACCGCTCTTATCATGAGGCCTCGCGAGTGATTGCTCTCTAAACTAGTAAGCCCCTTCCGTTCACACTTAATCCCACGGCAATTCTCACATATGTACCTCCCAGCGTTTGATAGACCGTATGAGTCACTCTAGCAGCCATGAGGACGGAGGTGCTTGCTGCGATTAGAACTCTTGTTCCGTGGCTAGTGTCCTTTCATTGGTGAGTATCAGCCTTTCCGCTCTTTTCTATCTCCGTACCGCTAAGTATATCCACATTTGTTGTAGGCCGAGAAGGAAAGGAGATCTTGACAGATTCTACGTCCAGAATCATGGCAAGTTCCCAGCTCCTGTGAGATCCTTCCCTCCTGAGCAATTCCCCTTCTCAAGATGATAATCCTAGCTTTGGTCCTCAGTCTCGACCTTTTCCACATGCTTCTCCCTGACCGAATATTCTTGGAAGGTTGTACGAACTATCGTGTTCGACAGCCCGTCGTGTCTCGTGCAACTACTAAATTGACATTCTCTTATCATTCTCTGAACACCCTATCATGCCTATTACGAGTCGTGGGTGTTTTGGACTTAGCATAGTAGTCAAAGAGATCCCTTCATCAAGAGGCGTACGGTACGCTTTTTCTCGGTGTTTTCTTTCGCAAAATATCCTTAATGTAATTCCCAGGCTTCGTTAAGCCAGACACCCTCAGACGAATGAAGATCGGTTCCAAGAGCGCTCCCCACCGCCACCCAGAAGGCTCACTGAGGGAACTAGTACTGTTACTCTCCCACTACCAGGTATCTATCGTTTTTCTTGACGTACGTTGGCTTTCTTCGTTTTCTTGTTAGCTGCTTCTTACGAGATGTTCTACAGGCTTCATCTGACTCCATAGTAGTTGGAAGTCGTGCTGAAGCCCACGGCTTCTGTGCAAGTCAGGAGCGGGTACTGCGTTGACTCCGGCTGCCATGTGGTATTCTACTCCCGGTACGTTTTCTCATTCACGAACTGTTTCTTATCATGTTTTCACGGGTTGAATCAGTTTCCGTAGCTTGTTATGAGCCTTTGCTCTCCTGGACGTCCAAATGCTGGATGTAGAGGAATCACGCTGAGTTATTCTTTAACAGATACCCAAAGTCTCTTCTCTTCATCCTTGTGCATAATTTTTATTCATGGCGACTCTCTAGGGTTCTCGGACTAGAGAAGGTACAGGAGATGAAGATTAAGCTCTCTATGTCGTCTAACCGTGTATCCTCCTTGTCGCTTTCTCTTCTTCAGGGTATGGTCCTTATGTAACTTCATCCTCTCTCAGGTTGTATAGGATCGCGGTCCCCGTCAACCCTTACACACCCTGTTGTCTCCCATCGTCACGAGTCCCAAACATATCGCGATGGAAGCACTTTCTTAGCTCCTGTAGACCGGGGAACTATGTAGTCCTGCCGCGTCCGCTCGGCTCAATGCCGTGACGAATTTCTATTTGGACACAATCATTCACTGCAGCCATCGCAACTAACCAGTATCCTCAACTAACCAGTATCCTCAACCAATTCATATCAACCCTCGTGGGTCCAAGTCTGCATTTGATTCCAATGGTGGGTTTCTCTGACCTAATGCCTCAGCTCTACTGTTCCTGAATATATCTTCATAGTACCACCATCATGCTGGGTTAGCGTTTCAACGGTCATGGCTTTTCAATCCGTAGTGGCAACAAGTGAAAGGAATATCGTTCAATCGTTAATCACGTTGCTACGGGTATATTAACCTTTGAACTCAATCCGAGTGGTTCAACTCTCCCAGCCACGCCATCCTTTCGAACCTTGCAACACACTCCCTTAATGACGACGCCGAATCTCGACATCGTGAGGTTGATCCAGATTCAGAGAGCTAGAAAACGTGAGATCGATCAAGTTCAAGCGGAGCTCATGGATCTGGTCGCATGTCTAGATCGTTTAGATACACAGGTGCGGATGATACTTATCTCCCGCCACTCGAATCGCGCACTCACGATCGCGATAACTCCAGATTTCTGGAAAACAACGAGTCAATGCGGGTTTTATAGACCCCTTGCCAGAGCCCCATACCTATGAAACGATCAGCGGATTAAGTGCTGCGCCTCCAAGTCCAACGATAGAGGCTCGTTCTCAACTAGAGAGCTATGGGCTGCGTAAACTTCATCAGATGTACAGCACAGGTACAAGTCTGGATATCGCTGATAGGCAGGCACCAGAAGCAGATAGCCTTGACTTCGACTTGCTCGTATCAGAGACTCGTGCTAGTGAGCACGATAGCGAAGAGAGTGATGAGGACACAGAAACCGACAAACTAGGGCCACTCACAGTATGCGGGTCGCAGGAGTTCATAGTAGAGGAGATAATAGACTCCAGAATTTCGGGAGGGGAAGTTGAGTACCGAGTTAAATGGAAGGGCTATGATGAGAGGACCTGGCAAACAGCCGAAGACGTGAGCAATGCCCCAAGATGCGTCGAGGCATTCCATCGGATGCATCCTCGCAAGGCGAAGCCTCGACCAGTTGATCCCCACCCAAGATATCAGTTGCGCAGTCGTGCGAAGTTAAACCCAGAGTCGAAAGAAGATCCTTGAGACTTCTTGCGCTGATTTCTTCGCTTGTTTTGCTCTTCTCAAGCCCCTACGACCAACTTTCTCGACATCCTTCATTATCATTATTATTACACCGCCTAGTAGGTCATCGGCAGATCAGCCAACACCGCATACCGCATAACTTCATAATATATCATAGAGCCCTGTTTATACGTACATCGAATTACGACCGGGCCTGAACACGAAGTCAGCAGCCTGGCAAGTCCCCGCTTCAAGTTTCTGGCTCTGGCATGATTTCGCTGAACTTGGGTTTGTATAAACAAAAGTGATGTTCACGTGGCAAGAGACTGTTCTTTGTCTCACCTCTATGAGTCTATCTCTCCCTCACGATTCTACTACTAGGTCTATCGCGTCACCCAATCCTCAGCTTATCGGGCCGTTGCTCAGAACATGTACTTCTTCACTTCGTAGCTTCGTCTCGAGAGGGTTTCCGAGGTTTCTCGGCAGACCATCCTCTAAGCTCTTTCATTGCATACTTCCTCAGGAGCTCTGAATGGTGCCCTGAAGGTTACCTCCGTGGTCCATCTGTCGAACTCCCGAGGCACTCCTAGTCGCAGCGCGTAACATGCTTGAAGGCACTTAAGTCTCCATGCCTGTGCATAGCGGAGCGAAGCTGTCTGTTAGATGAGATTTCCAACTGATATCGAGTCTTTACTTTGCTCAACAAACTCGACCATTTCCCACACTGTACCCTAGGTTTCCTTGTCTTATTGCAGCCAAAAATCCACTGCATGTATGATAGGATTAGTATCTTTGGCTTGTGCTTCTTTGAGATCAAGCACATATCCTCAGGTTTACTGGCAAGCCCGCGAGGAATGGTACTAGTATTTATCCAATATCCCGGTGCATTACTTCCCTTTTCTTCAGTTCGACTCATAACGCCGTGTCACAAGGATCGTCTTTCACCTTTACCATGAACATTTCAGGCCTGCTATTTCCGGGAAGTACAGATAAGCATGTTTTGTCCCAGAATCAATAGGGACGATCCAAGTTGTTCGCAAGCTTCTCCACTTCTGCTTCAATCTCCTCTCGGTGTCCTTCGACCATCTCCTTGGCGATTTGCCACTGGGAACCTGTCCGTAGGCAGAATATACTTCAGTCTGGAGAGATTCGACAGGTGTATGAACTCACGTATCCATTCTTTACTGGGCATGAATGTGGGTAATGGGTTGCTGTGTGAAGGTGGAATGTATGTTGCCGTCTCATGGAACGACCTCAATAGATCAAATGGGAGGGACTTCGTAGTCGATGGGCTTTAGGTGACGTGAAAACGTCAGGACGTTGAACAGGATCGCCGCAGTATCTCTAACACAGATGAGGACTCACGTTCTATCGTGCTCTCCGTAACCCAGCCAATCGACGATATAAACCTTTTAGACGTGTAAGTGGTCTCTCAATAATCGATACAGAGATTCAGATACCCATCCTTCGTTCTCCCTTAACTCGGCGCGCACTATAGTTCCTGGATCGACGAGGATACAAATTAGTGCCCGTGGCTTCTCCATCAAGCTGAAGGACAAATACTGAGGATATATAGGTTTTTTGCCGCGAGGACGTGTAGAATAGCTGCCGTGCTCAAGCCTTTCTTCTTCTTCTTCTCCTGTGAGGTAGCTGTAGCGGGTGGCATTGTGCGATATTGGTCTCAAAACGAAGTAAGGTTAACGTTGTGTTAGCTGAAGACGTTCAAAGAACCTTTGAGTCACATAAAGCGCCCAGGTTATATCAACATGATCTATCTAATAGAAAGCCCGGGTCTCGCTCCGAGCACAAACCCTCGAGAATGTGAAGGATGTGAAGTGGGCTGCTTGAAAATGTAAACGTGTTCCAACGACTGGGCCGCTTGCCCGGCCCTTCCTGCTACTACGATACGATCATCAACTGGTAGTATCTGATACTCTTCGTTATCTATGTTCATTGTTCACCACTATGGACCCTCGAAACCCAGCAAATATGGATTCCTGGTCTCTCAATAAGCATGAGATGGAGATTGCGATACCTCATCGATCATCCTCCGAGGTCGATCAACCTATACTCGTCGATGTTCTTACATGAGAGGCTTGGAAGACATATCTCTTCCTCAATAGGGCTACGTTACTTTGGGCTCTCTGGACTATCTCTACCTTTGGGGGAAGACACCTTCCGCCTTGTCTTTCGTGATACGGTACTCGATTCGTTGCTCAGTTCAGGGTCACGAGTTCGTTTCTTATGATCCAACACCGAACTCGACTGACTTGCTCCCCTTCCCGTCGAGACAGAGACGCTTGGATCCCGCTTAGGTGGAGCGGAAATATGGACGCTTGCGCTCTGTCCTCGCTTCGAAGCGGAGTGCACATTTTGCGACGGGCCAGCGCTCTTCTCATTGCGTTGAGCTCCTTCTCTAAGTGAGGAGACTGGGCTGGCACGCTCTCTGAAGAATGCTGCGCCGAGTATTCTCACTTGCTCTTCCCGCCCCATACTCTTCAGATTTAGAGCAAAGGCGTCGTACTCCTGAGGGCGCAATATTAGATATGTAAGCACACCAAGTATCTGTGACACACCTTTGCTGTTTCAGACCGATTCATCAACTTCCAGGTCCCCACGAAATCACCGTAAGTGGTGTCTGGGTATATCTTCAGATAATCTACCATGTATAGGTTCCTAGTCAAGGTCAACAATGTTATCAGAAATCAGCGAGTAACCCCTCGCTCACCGGTCGTTGATGACACCAGTGTAAGGTGTTACTCTCTTCCCCGTCAAGCTGGGATTCTTGACCGGTGGAAACCGGACATGTATGGGAATCTGTGATTTGAGAAGGAGTCGTATCTGAAGGAATGACTCGTCACGAGCAACCTCCAGTGCTTTTGCACTTGCGGTAGCGACAGATACACCACCGTGATCGACTGGCCAATCTGGATCCGTCTCCATAGTTGGCGGTGTCGGATCTTCCTCTCGGCCCGCCCCCTCCCTCTCGTGCAGTGCGAAACTCGCAGAGTCTTGATCACTTGCCATGGTAAAGCTGCCTGGTTGGGTCTTTTCTTGGGCGAGCTCTGCTCGAAGCTCTCCTAGTTCCTTCCGAAGATGCTGAAGTTCGTTTGTTTGGGAAGCACAGTTAGCTTGGAGAGTCGAGACTTGTCGTTCGAGTTCGACTGTTCGGCTTTCTCGGGTCCTCAGGTCTGACTTGAACAGAACGATTTCAGTCCTTAAATGGGCGATTGACGATCTCTTTTCGCTATTCTGTCGTATTTTTCTCGTTATCCACTCCTCTAATAGCTCATTTCGCTTTCTTAGGGCGATCTAATCGTGATTTATTAATAGAGAACAAGAGAAGAATGCGAGAGCACTTGCCAGTTCTTCTAGGTCCTCCTCGTTGTACAGAGCTCTGAGCACCGCAAGCGATTTCTCTTTGGAATATAATCATCAGGCTTTCTCGAACATTGTGTTTGAATTTTGAGCACGTACTGTCTTCCTCATCTGTATAGTAATTGTATGAGCGCGCACTTTAGTCTCGTTGTTTCAGAAAGAACTTGAATACGACAAACCTGATCCCGCGACTTGGTGAAGCAGAAGGGCCCGCAAGGTCATGGTAGGAGAAACGCGTCGATGGTCTTCCTTCGTGAGGTGCGAACGTTCTTATATCCACAGCGTATCACAGTTGTCCGTGGCAATGTCTTTGTTCTCTACCTTTGTTGCACTCTGTCCTGTGTCTTTCGGTGTGGAGAGGTGGCCGCAAACCTGTGGCCTCGTTGATCGTGAATGCAGCGAACCAATCCACGAGCAGAAATTGCACCCATTGAAGTGATCTTACTTCCGTGGAGTCACTGTGCCTGATACTGGTTGTCCTGAATATCGGTAAACCCATATACATAAGAAGACAATGTGCCCTTGACGACTTTGTTCAAAACGTTTAAGCTTCGAGTAGGAACTTGAGGAGTTATAATTACGAGCAGTCAGTCACCTGATCGCGTGAATCGATCATCTCCTTGCCTCTTCCCAACCTCTTCCCACTTCATGATCAACCTTAGCTAGTCTATCAACTCTAGCTTCCCTCCACCCACAAGTTACCAAACAACCCCATGGCCACTTCGGGTCCTTCATTCTGAGCTTCTCTAATCAGGTCTATTTCTTATTCGGCACAATGAGACCGTGTCTGTGGCATGAACGGTATTACATACTCTCCATCTTCAGAAGGTGAAAATTGACTGGGTGACGGCCATCAGGTCCTTCAACTCTCAAGACAGACCGGGAGACGATACCGCCAAAATATCTCACGATGGTTTGCTTGGCTTCTGAAGTGGCCTCTGTTTGCGACGTTGGTTCTCTCGTCAGGGGGCTCAGCAGCTACGTGAGTCTTTAAGCCTTCCCTCATGCTTCTTCATATAGCTGACCACTACTCTTTCCTGCAATCAGAGGGTGAAAATCTACTGGGCGACTGTTCTCAGGTCCTTCGACTGTCAAGACAGACCAGGAGTCGACACGGCCACACTCAAGCTGCTCGTTGCCATTCTCTTTAGCTCTTCTCGGGAGCGAGAGTTCCACGCTGTAACAAGTTTCTGGGGTACCTGGTCCAACCCCTCCTTCAACTCCATCTCCTCGACTCGCTTCTCTCCCCGCCTGGCGATACCTTCAATTTTGTGCGGCTCCCTAGTCGACGGATCGTCATCGTGGACAGCGTTTCTATCGCCAGCCCGACGATCAAGCGGTTGGCTACGAACGTTCAGGAGCATATGCGGAATTGCCTCGAGTTGTTCCAGGTCCCTGTCAGGACATGACCCGGTTCAGTTGAGATCAGGACAAGCTTTAAGGAGATGCTCGACAAGGCGATCATGATCAGCGCCGAATTGGTTCATATAGGCCTGTTGCAGGTTCCTGTCACGGTATTTTTTCCTCGGTAATTCTTTTTCGTACGCTGACATATATTCATTGCAGGACGCTTCGTGGAAGAGACCTGCACCGGGCTACTTGCTATGTCCTTAGCTGGTATCCCAACCATCGATTGGTCTTCATGCGGAGCTGGAAAAATTAGCCGACGTAGCTCATTTCGGGGCTTCTACGATAGGAGTCCTTCGAATATTACGCGTATACTAGATGTTGCACAGGATCTCCAGGTACGTCCTGCCTCATTTATGCTCTCTTCGCAACACAAGCTGAGGATTTTATCTTTGCAGATTCTCGAAGTGCTCATCGACGTGCGGTCCTTCACCTTCGCTCTGGATATGGCATCGCTAGCCTCACCTCGAGAGTACCTCAACCTCGACAAGTGGCTGGCAGACAATGCGCCCAATCATGGCGAAGAATTTCTTCATTCCATCATCCTCTTCCTGTAGCAGAAGATGGAGAGCGAGAAAGCGACCAGGTAGCCAGATACCGAGAACCGTACCATGTCATCAAGCCCTTCCACTATCACCCTCTTCCTTCGCATCCTCCGAAACAGGTATGTCAATTTTACCTCGTGATTTTTTTTTTTTACCAGTTAGCTAATTCTTTCCTGCTTGTAGCACCGTCTCCCTCTCCCAAGAAAACGCTCAGTACTGCCTAGAAGTATGTAACGCGTGCCTACAATTCTATTTTCGCCTTATGAATCTCACGCCCAACTCCGATGTAGAACCTGGCTTCTCCGTCATCAACTACTCTGCCGAAATAGAGGCTGAAGTCGATGGCATATACAAGCAGATGTACGACGAGGATATTACCATCGACGAGGTCATCACCATGCTACAGCAGCACAAGGAGTCCACGAACCCCCGGGACCACGAGATCTTCTCATGCATAATCCATTTCCTCTTCGACGAATATAAATTCTTCCAGTGCTTCTACCCTCCCCGGGAGCTGGCTATGACGGGCTATCTCTTCGGCTCGCTCATCCAGTTCAAGCTCATCGACTTCATCCCTCTGGGTATCGCAGTCCGGTCCATCATTGACGCTCTCAACTGCCCACCAGACACCAACCTCTTCAAGTTCGGTGTTCAGGCACTGTTCAGGTTCGAATCTAGACTCTCGGAGTGGCAGCCCTTCTGCCAGTCTCTTCTGCAGATCCCTCACTTTGCCGAGTCCTACCTCGATTTAGTGCTCAGCATTCAAAGAGCGAGCACCAGTGCGACCGACGCAGATGGATCGCAGCTACCTGTGCCTGAGCCTATTCCAGTGTTCACGGCGATTCAGCCAGATGTCATCGGGGCGACGACGATCACCCGCCGCCTGAGGAGCTTTCGGACAAGATGCTCTTCATCGTGAACAACCTCGATTCTAACAATTTCACGTCGAAAGTCAAGGCGATGAAGGAGGCTTTCCAGGAGGAGTACTCGCACTGATTCGCGAATTACTTCGTCGATCAACGGGTCAGCACAGAGCCGAACAACCACCAGCTCTACCTCCGCCTTCTGGACTCGATGAACGGCAAGGCGTTGATGAAGTACATTCTCTACGAGGCCTTCACGAAGTCAGCGTAGGTGTTGCATTCCGAGCTGGCGTTGCTTCAGGGGACGGAGAACACCGTGCTCAATCACGTCGGGACGTGGTTGGATTTGATCACCTCGCTCTGGATCAGCCTATTAGGTTCAAGGATCTTTCGTTAAGGGTCTCCTGATCGAAGAGCGCAATAACTCAAGGCTCCCAGTCGCTGTTCCCTTCATCTGCAAGACGCTGGGGCCCTGTGCCAAATTCAAGGTCTTCAGGCCTCCCAGCCCCTGGCTGACGGTCATCCTGTTCCTCCTAGCTGAGCTCTATCACTTCGCGGATATGAAACTCAACCTCAAGTTCGAAGTACTCTGCAAATCACTAGATGTCGACCTGACGACCCTCGAAGCTACGACTATCCCCCGAAACAGACCTATTACGGAGAGTATGGCTGGACCGCCGCTTCCTGAGTACAGATTGACCCTCTTCCTATGAGTGGCTATACTGGGGGCGAGCAACGAGGCGCAGGTCTTCCCCACGGATGTGGCAGCGGCAGGTGGTGCTGGTGGTGACATGCAAAAGGTCCTTGGTGATCATATAAAGTCAGTCCCGGATGCGTTGGTGCAGAGTGTACGGCTCAACCCGCAAATCCACCTGTAAATTGTCAACCCCGTCTTAGAGGACTCCAGATGGCTGCGGAGAGGGCTGTAAGAGAGGTACTTTTATTTATTTTTCCTCCCTCCTTCGGTTTCGACAGGTTGGTAACGCACGTTTGCTCTCAGGTCATCCTCCCCTCGTTGACCTCTCTGTTGCTATCTCCAGTCTCTCGATGAGAGAGCTCGTCATCGAGGATTTCGTTATGGAATCGAATGAGGATAAATTGAGGAAGGCTGGACAGTTGATGGCCCACGAACCCGCTGGCGGTCTGGCCATTGTCACCTTCGAGGAGACGCTTCCTAGCAATATCGGACAGTACCTCCGCCGGGGTCTCACTGAGCAGGGCCTACGCGAAGTTTGATTTTCCCTCACGTTCTGGACTACTATTCGCTGACTGGTAAATTCACAGTTGGCTTAAGACCAGGTCATCGATATAATTGCTCAAGACAACTTGCGCCAGACTGCTAAGAAAACTGCTCTGGAGCGTGCTGCGGCCGACGTCAATGAGAATCTGGATCATGGCATCTAGATTCGTAGGTGATATTGAGAGGTACGGTTTTCTCTATCCAAACCTCAGCTTTGGTTCGAAGCTGATCATCATCATCGTCTCCAGCTGCGGACCGATCAAATGCTGGAGCCCTGCCGTCAGTCAAAGTAGCCTCAACCTCAACCTCCCTGAGCCCATCGAACTCAAGGCTAGTGGGTTGCAATCCAAGCCGCCATGTATGAAGGTTTCTGTACGTATATCTCATTTTTTCTATCTCCGTTTCCGGTTTTCTGATCTGAAATTCCCTGTAGGCAACGATGGAAGAGGACGTTCCCCGCGCCGATGACCAGTCGACCTACCTCGACTACCCCTCAAACTGACTAGTCGATTAACAATAACCTCACTGCCACCGTGTCCCCTGTACCGAACCGGATGGTTATATATATATACCCCAGTTATCAAGAAGTTGTTTGTTTTTTTCATCGTTTGTTCACTACCGAACTCATAAGCCCTTGTTTCCTCCAATAGTCAATCTTCCACGGTAGCAAGACGCTCCTCGCCCAGCTCCCTATCTCGAACAGGATCGGTGTTACTCCTCCTGGCCACGAGTTCCGTCATCTCGTCGACATGACGTTCCTCCTCGCCTCTTAGCCGGGGGAGAAACTCCGCACTCCCATGTACCTCTCACAGAGAAGATTGTGCAGGGCAGATGCAAGACCTCGCCTCAGCTTGGTAGAGTCGTGGACTGCACGCCTCTCGACCGTTTGTGCAGCCAGTTTGGGGACGTCGGTAAGGAGGTGGCCCCTGTACGCTGGGACGAGGTTCGTGTTTCCTATTCTATAATTTGAGCTCTGGTTGACTTCGTTTCACAGCGGAAGTGCAACAGTCCCACCACTGCGACCATGCTCGGGAGCGGTCTCATTGACATTGATCCTCAGACCTCGGACGTTCAGCTCAGGATTTTCCTGCTCAAAGACCCGAAGCTCAGCTTGCAGACGTTCGTCTCAGGTTTGATTCGCGAGTGCTTAACCTACGACCCACCGATTGCTACTCGGAGGTACCTGCCTCTCCCGAGGTCTTGGGGCAGCCAGTCAGGCCAGGACAGCCAACGATGAGTGAGTTTCTCTTCAGTTGTTATCTGTCCAAGGAACGTGAGATTGATTACTTTATTAGTGTTGTGAACCTCATTGCAGACCTCAGAGGAGAGAAGAGACCTGATACAATCGCTCCCACGGATGTCCCTGCTCGCCAGTCTTCTACTCGCCTCGAGAACAAGCAACTGCGGGAGAAGCTCTTCGGTTGGTTTCGGCAATGGGTCAACATGTACCAGCGGTCTCATAAGCCGGAGACGAGCTTCGTGCCCCTCGTTACACAGCTCACGAAACAGGGCATCCTTAAGGTGGCGGATATTCCCTCATTCTTCTTCTGCGTCTGCGCCGAGTCCAGCGTTACGAGCTACATCAAATACATGCGGGCGGGCGAGTACGACTACACGTTCCAGACCCTGGACTCGATGTCCAGGTTAATCGCCAATATCAACTTAGCTGAAACTGCCACCGCTTGCGCGTGGCATATACGAGGACAATGTTTATAACCTAGCATAAAATACATAGCTCAAAGGACAATCATGACACTCTTTCAAATTAACAGCATGTAATCTTCCTTCAGCAACAGGTTCTCTGCTTCTCACACCATCATAATACCATACATTTTTATTTCGCATTATTCGTGCTGTAATATGACCAGATCCAAAATACAGACAACCAACCAGTTTATAGTGTAGTTGTCTTTTTCGTACTGTCATCTGAGTAAGGATTACTTCTGCCTCAATTTTATCACATCTCTTTATATGTATAGAGATTAACTTTGGTGGCTCAGTAAAGGATACAAATTCACTTTCCCAGTAGGTAAGACCACATCCACAACGTTTATTTGCTTTAAACTCATTTAACTTGATATTTATAAACTTCTGTGGTGACAGAATCTCAGTTCCAACATCTACTATTGACTGATCAAAAATTCTACAATGAAATGGAGTTGTTATGCGACAAATTTTACAAGCTATTGCTACATTCATTCCAAAAGTATCATGTGCAGCTAAAGTATATTCTAGCAAATCATGTAAATCAGTTTCAATAGGTCCAGGCTGAAAGCTGCCTGGTTTTTGCTGATATAGAGACTGTATCCATTCATCTCTTGCACTCTCAAAGGTACATTTATGACTCATAACATTACAGAACTTGTCATTTAAAGAAGCTCCTTCAGGAATAAGAGAACGAAAGTATTTTTTACCTCCACTTCGATTCAGCTTCCACATGTTGAAAAGAATTATCAACAAAGAGTCATATGTACATGTCAGTTCATCACCATTCCAAGTCAGCCCAGTTATATTATCTTCATCAATGTATTGATTCTGATTTTCAGATCTTTCATATGGTTTTGTTCCTCTAGCTGGTACAAAGTTTCCTAATTTCTTAGGAGGTTCATATGTCGTCTGTTCATTCTCTAATCTTTTACGTTTTTTCTTATTTATCAGAGACCAATCAATGTCTTCATTATCAGCTTGTGCTTCTTCTTCTATCATCTCTGCAGCAGTCCAGTGAATTGCTTTGTGTGTAGCTTCTGGAATATATTCATGTCCTTTCCATTTAAAGAAAGAGGCAATTAATCCTGCTCTTCTATGTCCATCTATCAATCCTTCTTTTACAAGACCTTCAAACTTGAGACGAGTTATCTCATCCAGCAGCTCTAGCTCTCTATACTCCTGTCTTAAAAAACCAGAGCAACCTTTAGTAATTAAATGTTTTGGTACACCTCCTAAAATGATTGTATTCTCTGCACTAGTTCCTCTAGATAATGCTGTATATATTGATTGATGAGATTGGCTCTTTCTTAAATCTACTACATTGTATTTTCTTGTTTTACCTTGAGCTGCGTATTCTGTCATAGCAAAATTAGGAACTAACTTCACTTGCCTTCTGCTGATCTGAAGTGAAGTTCGCTCAAATCCACATAACACTTTCTCAGTTGATGCACATATAGGAACTACATTCAAAGGCAGACCTTCTATTTGAACATCTTTGGTAGGATTATGTAGTCGCACAAAAACAGTTTCTAGAGTTGATGTATTATGACTGCCTTGAACACTGTTCCAGCCTACTACATGAGCTTCTTGACCACGTGTAATTCCAAGTTCTGTAGCATCATTATAGCGTATCATTACTGGCATTCCAGTACATAAAGCAAGTCTTCCTGGCACCTTTCCTGTTTGATATGGATGCAGTTTCCAAATCTCTCGCTGTAGATTCACTGGTATATTTCCTATACTACTACTGCTTCCACTAGAGACTTCACCTAGAGAATCTACTGAGTAGAACTCATAAAGTTTATGGCCAGTTTCATGTGCATATCGTTCTGAAGCTTCATGATTGATGCAGTCAAGATAATTATTTTGACTCACAATTATAGATGCATATCTGAAGTTTGTATCACTTAATTTAGGAACATTTGAAGAAGAGTTAGCAATTCTGCTTTCTAGAAACTTGATGTCTTCTGCTGTACATGATTTATATCGCATATTCTCAAGAGCTGTTCGAAGTTTTGTATCTTCAGGACTAAATGATGCTTGTCTCATATTCTTTCGAAGTATTACTACTGTAGTAAATTGATGCCATATTGATCTACCAATAGCTGATTCTTCTTGAGATAAAGTGCATCGTTTATCTCGAGAGTATAACCGCAGACCATCTATAGGAGGCAGTTGTGCAAAGTCACCTGCAAGAATCATATTATATCCTCCAAAGGCAAGATGTGGTTTATTGGTAGCTCTTGCTAACTGAGCACTTATCAAGTAGAGTGAATTTGCTGAAAGCATAGATACTTCATCAATAAAGATATAGTCTACTCCAATTAGATTCTGATTAATTACAGCCAAGACATCAGGTGCTGGTCCATTACTTAATGATCTAGTATTAATTTTCAGAATAGAGTGATATGTATGACCTCCAACTAAAGATGCAGCATTTCCTGTTGGAGCTAATACAATCATACGATGATCCTCATTTCTAAGTCTAAAGAACTCTTGAAGAGTCTTGATTACTTGTGATTTTCCAGTTCCACCCATACCACCCATATACATTTTTAAAGGCTCAAATTTTACAGTAGTAGCATGATTTGCTATAATTCGAAATGCTCTGATCTGTTCCTTATTCAATTTAAACTTGTCAATACAGTCTTCCATATATTTGAGATCTACAGTTGATGGAACAAAATCATGTTTGAGATATTCATTACCAATTATCCTTACTCCATCTACAAAAGTTATTGCATCTATTGTAGCTGCTATTACTTTCTTAACTGTAATTTGCTCAATCCTATCACTTAATAGGTTGGCTTTTGCTTCTTCTACTCTTTTTGTCCATTCACTTCCTCGTACACTTCTATCAGATATAAAATCCTCTGAAGAACCTATAGATAGATTAGTATTAGACTCATACCATCCATACTTTTCTAAAGATGCTTTAGTATTTGCGTGATCTAGCTCTACCTGAGGCTTTCCCACCAAACCATACATATCTAGATCTTCTGTCTGTGTAGTTTCTAGATGATCTAGATCTGTTTCCATTACGTTCATACAATCTAGCTCTTCAAGTATTTCATCTGATAGTACTTTTGGTAATGGCAGACCTGTCTGGAAACATTTCTGTTTGTGAAAATCATCTCTTGAGTCCTGACATTCATATTGAATATTAAAGTTCTTCATTTTCTGCACTTGATCATCACGAAACTTATATTGTATAAAAGCCTCATTCCAAGTAAGACTTTCAGGCTTCATATCTAATCCGGATCTCCAAGGCTTAAACATTGTAAGCATTGTTTGATAATAGACTTTGTTATCTACATTATCTTCTTTAGGTTGACGAGGAAGTGGTTTACCAATAAAATTAGGAATATAATTTGTACGAGTCTCACTATATGATACTAAATGAGTATTATACTGAGGATGTTTAGCTTGAAATTTAACATATTCTATTTTTCTTTTACTGTGTGACTGAATTTTTTCTAAATTAGTATTTTCATCAATATCATTCTCATTATATACACTTCCAACTAGTGTCTCTGCCTCACTATCTTCATCTTGATCACTCATTGCCCATTCTGCTTGTGATCTCTGCTCTCTTTTTCGATATTGTTCCCATGCCTGACTCTCCATCATTTTTTCTGATAAGGTATGCTCTCTTAAGGATCTTCTTAGAGGTTGTGGTTGTTCAACTGCAGTTGAACCAGGTTGATCAGCTCTTGCATCATGAAAAGCTTGCGCAATATTTGCTCTTTCACATTCTGCTTTGGTCTTAGTCTGAGAGAAGCGTATCCAGTCATAGAGGCACACATGAGAATATTCATCTGGTCTGTATATATAATTAAATACTGATGTTGTTCCTACAATATGTCCATGACTTTTGGCTAGTCTTATTCTTGTGTCATCATCATCACTTTCATTCCATGACTTTAGCATTTCATTTACATAGCTATTAAAGTAAAAGTTGTTGAACTTAACATTTGTATAATGATCCTTATGTCCTAGCATATATAAGCTAGCCATAGGTGCACCAATTTCACTTTTAGATGTTAACATATTAACAGCTTGTGTTAGAATCTTTCTTATGTTTTCAGATCTTGTATGATCTCCATCAATTGTTACTGTACTTTTCTCAAAAGCAGCTTTTAATACATCAAACATAACATATGTTTTGAGGGGAGTTTTACTTACATAATTAGTTATGTACATCACAATGGCTTTAGCAGCAGTTCCTGAAAGAAGACTAGTTCCATCACTGTTACATCGTAAAAGTAGAGTAGAAACAATATTTACAGCATTAACATGTGGATCAGTATGCTTAATGTTTAATGCACCTGTATCTTGATCTACTTGAGTCGATTGATATATATCTCTTGGAAATCTTGCCTTACATGTGCCAAACTTATTCATTCTACATCCTGCTGTAATCAAAGTGTCTCCTCTGTCCTCTACATATCTTTTTATCTTTTGGTTCTTCTCAAACACTTCTTTCTTCCCACCACATTTATGTGTATTACATCTAAAGTATATGTCATCAAAGTCATGCTCTATCTTATTCCACCATTCTTGAAAGATTGGACCACAAGGACATTTAGGTTCAGTAGAGAAGCAATCTTCACATGTAGATGGTGGTGGATCTGGTAGTGTTTCTGTAGGTCTAACGTAATCACTTCTAGCATCCTTCATATCTAACTCTGTCTTTATCTGTTCACGATCACCTGTAAGAAAACCTCCTTGCTGACAGCTTTCTATATATTCTACAATTTCACGCTGAAAATCTGAATCTTCATCTAAAATTTTATCACGTATCTCCTGATAGCTCAGAGAGTTTGTAATCCAGCCTAACAAATGTAAATGTAATGTTAAACGACCCTGCTGCTCAACAGCTCCAAAATATGCACTGACCTTACCATATAATCCAGGGTGATCTGCATCTACACCTAGTACATGCTTAATAAACATCTTTACCATAAGATCAAAAAATCTAGCTCCTGCTACTGAATTGTGTGATATTAACTTCTTTCGTACAATCTCATCTCTTATTTTATCAGGAAAGAATGGTATCTCTTTGTCAGCATAATATAGACATATAGGATTCTTTGTATCATCTGGACAAAATGTTATGTACCAGGAAGGAGCTCCAAAGAATTTAATCAGAGACCATAGATTTGTTCTCATAAACTTCTTTGAAGTAATAGATCCATCTACTTTCATAGCTACATAATCTAAGTCATGAATTAACTTATAGCAGTCTTTTTCTTTATCTGTTGATGGAACTACATGCTCTCCTGCTTTTAGCCTTTTTGAAATATCAGCCAAAGTATTCAAATCTAACCTCTGAGCTCTTGCCTTGATTTGGTCTAGATTCTTCAATCTGGTAAGTAAGAGACCTCCTTCATTTGCCATTTTGAGCTGTTGTAAGTTAAAGATTGAAATAGTATACTCCCAATCCAGCTGAAATCGTTTATCATAATACAGAAGTACTTTTTTACATTTGTTGTACCCAAGTCCATAAGGATAAAGCCAAGGAAACATTTTAGGAATTAAGACCTCATTTTCAAAGGTTGGCTCTGGTACATTGTCATGGCCAATTCCTAATACCTTTCCGCCATCTTTTAGATGCTCTAGAGCAATTATTGAAAGTTTTTCTGTAGTTTGAGAAGGAAAGTCTTCTCCTGTCAGTGTGTTGACTTTAAAGAGACATTCATCATTAGAAATACCTTCTTCAGTATTTATTTCATGTAAATAAGATGCCTCTACAAGTCTATTTGAACCATCATGATGTTTATATAGAATACCAAATGGTATCTCTTGATCCTTATATTGAGATAGATTGTTCTCTGAAATAGTAATTTCACTATAAAATATATTATTTAACTTAAGCCAGTCTAGTGCACATCTTACTTTATTTCGTCTTACTAGAAGTGGTGTTCTTCCAAGATCTTTTGATGTAGGTTTAGTAGGACCAAGAAAAATAAAGGCTAGAAGTTCTTCAACTTCTTCTTTAGGTGGAGGTAATTCAGAGTACACCTTCACAACTGGATTATTGAAACATATAATATTACCTGATAATTTATGTCCCTCTAATCCTGATTTCATTACTTTGAGAATATATTTATTTTTTCTATATAGTGATATCATTAATCTCTCAGAATATGTAAGATCTTGAAGCTCTGTTGGAATTTCTCCAATCCAGGTTCCAGAACTTAGAGCATAATCTGGAACCTTGTCTTTTTTTAAGCTTCTCACACATTCTTTACAGACCTTTGTACAATTTGGTGCTAGAATAGGACCATCTCTAGACAAAGTGGGATCAGTAGCATACTTTCGCTCTTGTCTTGTTGTAAGAATGCTATCATTCTCTAACAGATAGACTTTGTCTTTTATTACGTCTAAGTTCAACATAGAACTTGACAGTGTTAATATGCCACAAACTGCGCATCCTTCTTCTGCAATCCTCTCATGAGAAATAGCCTTACAAAAGTTTCTCATCACTGTGGTTGCTATCTTTTTGTTAAGAGGAGTAGGAGGAAACTTGACTTTCATACCACACTGTAGTACTTCAGTTTTTTTTTTGTCTAGTTGTGTTTGTGAAGGTTGAGTTAGACATAGAGTTGGTGAAGGTGAAACAAACTGAGCTCTCCTCTTCTCATATTTCTTCTTCTCATTATACTTTCTATTCTTAAGAGTATTCTTCTCTATTCTATCAGTATTAGTAATCTGAAAGACAGTATAGCATCTATCACAAATATTACGTGTATGCATATGAGAGCTAAAGATTTCAGTAATACTATTCTTGTTTAATCCTTTCTTCAGTTTAATTTGATGTGTTTTTGCTATAGCTGAAAGATCTGGCACTTTGAGAAACTCTGGTAATAAATGAAGTGGTATATCACAATACAACTGATTCATTCTAGGTTCTATATGATTGATTTGCTCATAACTCAAGAAAGTAAAGTGCTTCTTCTCTAATCCTTCTAATTTAGTTATTGTGTTGTTCAGAATTGCATATGGTTCTAACCTATTCCACTCTAACATACTATAAGCACCTGCCATTTGAGGAAGAAGATGAGGTCTTATGAGACCATTTCGTAAAGTGTATGATTGCAATTCAGAAGAATATAAAGGTAGTGGCTGGTTCTGACCTCTTAGTAGATATCCTATTAAATAGTAAACTGAGCTACATAGCTGGCTCTTCTGGACACAGTTTGATCTAAAGGTATGCATCATATTCTCAAATGATGACTTTCTAATACAGTTTCTTAGACATGTAAGATATGCCTCTCTCACCAGATAGATAGGTGTTTCAATATGTAGTGTCCCACAAAAGCAAAGCTTGTGCCACCAGAGTATGTGTCGTACTTGTGCTAGATAAATGTGATGCGTCACCAAGGCAGATAATGGTCTGCCATACCATTGTGAAGAGTTATTGATATAGCATAGATCGAAATGTATATCATAGTATAAATCATATATATAGTGCACTGATATTGAAAAATCTTCATATTCGTCTATCATGAGCTTTATAGAGGTATGAGTATAGTTGCGTACTAGACTTTGTTCTCTGTTGACAGTCTCAGTGTTCAGCCATGAACATATTCTAGAAGATCCCAGATAATCTTTATGTCGAACTGCCCTATCTTGAACTGCTCTTTGTCTAGCGATCACAGACGAAGAGGAAAGCATCAATACCTTGAGATGCATAGAAGTGTCTACTTGTATTGTGGTAGACAGTGGACGATGTACCTCTTTCTGTGTTATATTACCTTTTATTAAGTTCCAGACAAATAGAGTATCATACAGACTTGAATTAGTCCAATCCGATACTCTAGTTTCTATTAGTGTTGCTAGTCCTGAGCCGTACCAGGAAGGCAGAGCAAGCCCAGAAGTCTGTGAACCTTTGTATGTCTCAGTTTGTACAAGAACTGATGTTGTTATAGTAGTAGATCCAGAACTTATAGCACCATAAGTAGCGTGCCATTTATATAATATAAATCTAAAGAGCAGAGCTAGGGCCAGAAACAGAAGAGAGCGCATGTCAGTAGAGAGATAGTGGAGGGAAATGATGGAAAAAATTGCTCACATGATTAGCGCACTTCTTATATATGTTTCTAAAAGGTGAAAATCACATGATACCTCTTTACTGTGGGGCAAACACATTGGGGTACAACACTAGATCATTTTCATAAACACAACTCTCACTTTTGCTGTTTTTGTTTCGAGAGAGAGGACAGCAGTGATAAGTATTAAAGAGCATAGTAAGTAGCTAGAATGGACAAGAGCAGCACAAGAGAAGAAAGCAGACAGAGTATGTACTTAGTGAAAAATGTAATAGAATGAACATAGTTAGATGACGATTGAAAATGTATCATAAAAATTACTTAGTCTATTTCAATAACGGCATCTACCTCCTCAAACTCCGCCTCTTCATAGATGTTAGATGAAGCAGCTCCTAGTGAGATGTCTGTATATGGACATTCTACTACCTTGGTTTTAATAACCTCACTACTCTCCTTACCAGTAGGCGTGTAGAGAGGAATAATAAGTTGGCCAAGGAAGCTGAGAGAGAGAGCGCCAGGAATAGAAGGGGTCTTATAGGCACGGACGGTGAAAATGACAATACAGATGGTGCCGGGCAAGACATCAGCAGCGCGACGAGGACCATCATGCTTGATGACTGCCCAAGGTACATTGTCAAGGTTGAACTCGGGCAAGTTCAACACAGGTACTATAAAAATAAACTATTAGTTTAAGCTATATACAACCAGAGTTAGAAGAAAGCAACGCACTGCAGTCATCAAAGTTGTGTGCGACTAGAAAGATATGCAAGTCAGTTGAGAGACACTAGTGATAAATGTGAAAGTACTTACTAGGACCAAACATAGTATCTTGTATGAGAGGACGAAGACGGTGATCTGTGTCTCTGTCCTCCGTGTCTAAACATAGCACAGTCAGTATCATTCCATAACAAGAAAGAAGAACATACTTCTCAGCGTAGCAAAGCTCACACCTCCTGACCATTGAGGATACAGAACTGTTGTAATCTCTTCTCTACTGGTCTTCTCAAAGTGCGGTCTAGCAGCAGTGAAAAGCATTCCAGCAGATCGCTTCTGTCCCCTCTCAGGCTCCATGCCACAGAGCTGACGGTTCAGCCTCGCCTCTTTAGAGGGATGGTTAGAGCTAAACCCAGTGCGAATTACCTTCATCCAGGACTGAGGCCGCATAGATCCTTTACGACAGAGAAAGTCGTGCTTGATCTCATAGTGGGAAGGGTCAGCTATGACAGGATTCACCAGTCCAGCCTTCAGCAGAGCACCCTCAATAGAGAGGACCTTGATGGCAAGGACAGGTGGTAGGACATAGAAGGGGTTGAAGTAGCAGGTTACAGGTGCCGTTGTCGTCTGACCAGTCTTGTACAGAAAACTGGGCAGCTGAACATCTGGCAGCTCTGTCAACACCTTGGGCCTATCATAGAATGAGTCAGTAATGTCCAAGTAAAGCAGATACAAGCAAATAGTACTTACAGCAACACAGGTTGTCTAGATAGAGAGAATAAATAATACATAAAGTTAATGAGAGAAGACGGTGAAAAATAGAGGTAAGCTTACCCTCTTATGAAGCGAATCTTCTTGTCCTCAGCTGCCACCTTTGATGCATTGGACTTTACAATCTTGATTGTCTGGCTAGGAGTCGGACTGTTCTGGTCCTCTGGAGTGACACTGCATAGACATATTTCAGTCTAGGAAGGTAGAGAGCTGACAATATTCTTACTCTCTGTTCTTGACTGGGGCGCCAGGTGTCTTGCTACTAATAAATGAGTATGATCAATAAGTGAAACACAGAATAGCAGAATGCAATAAATACATACTAGGAAGAGCCAGAAATAGGTGACGGTGTACGTTTTGACTGCACAGTTTGATAGAAAGAAAAATCTGGTTCAGGATGTCGGAGGTAACTGTTGATGTTCAATTAGTAGATAATCACAAGTGAATAAGGAGAATGCTTACACTGGAAGAGTCTCTGGCAGGTATGAACCTCTCAAGGCATGAGGAGCAGCAATGCGAAGTCTCTTGACAAATCTGCCTTCTTTCAAAAGCAAGATGATCTCTTCGTTCTTGACGATACCTCTACGATTATCCATATCTCGCTTGAGATCCCAGAGACGACACTGCTCATCCTCATCCTCTATTGCCTCAAGCAGAGCAGGTATCTGGGCAAGCCACTGGTCAGAGAGACGATGTCCAAGGTCCAAGGTCGAGGCAGAGAACTCCTCAGAAAGATCATTCATGCTCTTGATATACGCCTCAGGATCCTTACTATAAAACAAATATCAAGATACTAAACAATGAAGGAAGAAGTGAGACGAAACATACATAGTGGGGTCCTCAGGTTCTTGCACAACATTATGAGGTACAGGAGTATTCAAGCCAATTTCCGAGACGTCCTCCCACTCGTCATCAGAGAAGACAAAGTTTTTGTCAACCTGCATATCGTCCGGAAAGCTGTATTGGAAAGCTATTAGTATAGATATGAAACTAGAAAACACAATTTATACCTTTTCTCTCCTTCATCATCACTGGATTCAGCAGGAGAAGGAGAGCGCAAGCGAACTTTCTTGAACTGGGAAGGTTGTGGTCTAGAACAGATAAATGAATAAGTACTAAAGGCTAAAAAGAAAAGCAGCCAAACTTACACCTCATTGCTGTCCTCTAGGTCAAGATCTTCGTCTTTGAGAACAATATCTTCAAAAGTATCGTCACTGAAGAGAGATGTAAGTTTATGAAAGGAGCGGAAAGAGAAACAGAACTTACTTAACATTGTTGAATTCACTGCCATCTATATCTCCAGCATCTTCGTCGCTAGAGGTAGGCTCACTAAGAGAGAAAAGAGTGAGAGAGGTGAGATTCTAAAGTAGTAGGAAATCTTACGGAGAAACGATAGCACGCTTGCGCTTGCTGGCAGCTGGCTGGCTAGGTGGCGCAGAAGCAAGTTCATCTTCACTCTCAGAAATAAGAGGAGGGGCCTGAGCCTTTCCTTTTCCCTTCTTGGCCTTTCCTCCAGTCAAAAGACCAGAAGAGGAGGGTTGAGAAGAGGGAGGTGAGGCAATAGTAGGTGCACCAGATCTGACTTTGACAGCGCTGCGAACAGCAGCAGCAGCACCACTGCGTTGGGCAGCAGCAGCACCAGAGGAGGAGCGAGAAGACTTGCGAGTTGTTGCTGGCATAATAGGTAGAGTTTGCTGATTGTGAGGAGAGTTTGAAAAGGTTGGGGAAATTTCTGATCGTTCATCTTAGGACCCACTCTAGTATAAGAGATGATGAGTATGTCGTCCATTGAAGGTGAATGTCACGCCATAATATACATCAAATCACACGCAAAAATACATTTTATATTGTACTTTCATCAGTTGCTATGCTGAAAGTTCTTGTTCGGGTATACTTTTTTTCAGCCAAGTCAGGGTTGAGAGCTAATGGATACCAAGTGGATGCATCTATGAGTCATGATAACGAAACAGCCAATGATAAAGAAGGACAGACATACTAAATGTAAGACTTAGGCTAGATAAACAAGCACACAAACAAGCACAAACCGACGGCGTCAGGCCGCAATGGAATTGGCCAACACATTCATTGGCCATCTCCAAAATAAAGCTGTTACATCTCTGTTCTAGAGTCTAGTATCGCTTCTAGAATAAGTACTTGATTTGCAGGGTTCCGTCCGATGGAGCGGGTTTTGTTTACTTTGGCCAAACAAGTCCTAACAAAGGAAAAAAAAGAACGAACAAGTGTGACATCTGTAGAGAGCGTAAATTTTCTTATAACCTGAGCGTAGTTTTTGAACATCCATTCCTTACCCCCCACTACACCATGATGAACAGCTTCTATGATACCGTCACAGCCAGTACGTTCTTTTTCTTGCAAACCAGTGTCTCCGTATCTCTACTGTACATTGCTGACAATTGTTATACTTCTCAGCCGCTGCTATCCTCACCTACCGTCGCCTTTGTATCAAGCATCTTGCACCTAGTATTGCCCTTGTCAAAGCAGAGCCTACACCTGTTATTCTTGGTGGCGAACTGGGCAAGGCAGATTCCGGTCCTACCATTCAGCCAGCTAACACTGATATGAGTACTCTGGATGAGGACGACACTCCCTCTCTCATTCCTGCTGCACTGTACTTACAGGTCAGTTCTTACTTGTGTCCTCTTAGCTTATAATTCACTTACATGATGCCGTTCAGATGAATCCCTTGAAGGCTCCAAGAGTCGAGCTCATTGATGAGCCACCTTCACGTCGCCTGCTCTATCCAACTGGAACAGAGGCCACCTTTGTCATTCATGGTGCTCTGGTACACTCCTTCTTGCCTCCTTTCAGTACTAGAACGTAAGTACTCTTTATTCACTATAGTCGTTGAATTGAACTGACTTAGCTTTGATGCAGTGAACCCGACATTCTTCCTTTTCTCAAGCAGTACATTAGTGTAACAGCTTTTGACGCATCTTCATCTGTGCGGGATGTGGCAGCTGTCAGGGACATGCTGAAAGCGGTCAGTGCTCGATCCAAGGTCTTTGAGACCAAGGAAGATCGCCTTCAAGGCCATCCTGTGCTTCAGTTTAGTGCTCGTGTCTTCACTAAGCAATCCTCTGTTCGAGAGGGTCAGCATATTCCATTCCCTATGGAAATTGATCCCCAGCAGTTCTTAGAGAGCAACCGCTCTCACCGTTATGGAGACCTCATTCGTCATACTGACAATGTAGTTGACTTCTTGTCTATCAAGTACAAGGATGACGGATCTAGAAAGTAAGTATTTATCATCAATTCACTGTCTGACTCTTTTGTCTCATGTTATGAACAGAGTTCGACGCTGCTCACCGAAAGTCTTCAGCCAGGGTGACATTGTAGAGGTCACCTTTGCTGTCGCGCTCTATCCCTGTGGTAATCGGACCAAGCAATGGATTCCGCAGCTTGTTCTTCGTTCAGTTGGTCTTCTAGATTCACGCTTCAGAATGGTCAGTCTCTATACCGTCATACATTTAATAGTCCACTTATCTCTATTAATATAGGAGATGGAAGAAAAGAAGAAGATCCATTCTGTTCAGCATACTGTAGTGCCTAGGATTGGTCTTAAGCGTGCGCTTGCCTATGCTTGTGATGATGATGATGCGGTGGATAGTGATGATGAAGACATGGCTATGGTTCAGGCTGCTGTAGATAAGAAGATTAGACTATCTACTCCTTAGAATAATTCACCTCTTTTCTCTTTTGCACGATTTTCTACATATATAGTAAGGTCTATAAAACAATGATTGATTCTAAATTTGCGATTCTATCACAAGTCATAAGCGTAACTGAGAGATCTCTAACCTAGTGTAAACAAAAAGAAAAAAAAAAATAGAAAGTAATGAAAAGTCGTATAATAAACTACTCAGGATTTTCTATATTCATTATAGGAGTGCTATATCCCGACTGCTCGCTAGTCTCAGCACTAGCTAGAGCCTTCTTTGCCCGCTTTGCTGCCTTTCTTTTAATGTTCTCCTCTACCTTTAATTGTTTCATTGTTTTATCTAATGCTCTTGCATCTGCTTCCTCTTGTCTTTTCTCTGCCGCTTTAGCACTCTCTTCATCTCTCTCAGCCTGCTTCTGCTTCACATCCTCAAACGTACACGTAACACAAGATACCTCCATTCTCTGCCAGAACGTCTCTCTGGTAAAGTAGGCGACAGAGATCCTGGTTGGGCCAAACCATCTGAGAATCTCATGAGGCAGGAGACGTCCTCTAATGAAGATTATGGTCCCGCCTGTAAACCGCATCTTAAGACCAAGACTGGGGATCCAGAGCTCGCCTCCTGGCCCTACTTCTCCATAAACCACCATAGCAACCCAAGATACCCAAGGATCTTTGGTGTCGCCATGCAGAGGTGTTGTCCTCCGCCACATGAATGCTCTGCCCTCAAAGATACTTGAATCCTTCTCTGAGAAGAATCCTAGAGCAGGATCTTCATCTACTGCTGCCTTCTTGAGCATCTCTAGATGAGAGGCCTGGACATGATCAATGAGCTGGAAGAGATGGCGAACACATTTGCTGGTGAACTCCGTATCTCTGATCAAACCAAGATTCTTCTTGAACCAGGTACTCGTCTTGACCCAGTCAGAAGATGGCGTGAATTTAGTACACTAAAATAGGTCTGATCAGAGAAAGAAAATAGCGCTCTAAATCTCAAGCTCACCTTCTGACCAAGAGCGGACCAGGATTGGACAAGATGAATCTGTCCAAAAGGCTCTTTTCTATGTCTTTTCTCATATGCTTTAGGCTCATTGCGCTTTCTGTTATCAGCACACTTGCCAATCGTGACCTTGTTCTCATAGGAGAATTGTTTGATGGCCTCCACCTCATCTCTCTATAGTAGCTCTGGTCAAAGAGAGTTGATGAATCGTAGTAGGAAACACATACGTAGGATTGAGATGAGGTCAAGATATCAGGAAAGTAGGCTACTAGTAGGTAACCGTCACTAGAGACGCCATACCGAGTCTGGTGCTTTTCTCCGTCACCCCATACATGATCAGCCTTCACCTTCTTGGGGTTTTCTGCCTTGGCTTTTGCATTTCCGGCCTTAGATTTGTCATTGATATATTGAGATAGATTTTTGCCTCTAGGATGTGTCGCATCATGAAAGGAAAAATCTGAAAAAATAACTAGACATGATCTATCAGGTCGGCATCTTCAGCAGTTCATAGCAAAACCAGACCTGTATTGTTCAATCCTTTGACGTGCATCTGATTGAGCTCTTTCTTTTTATTTTTAAAGGTTTTTTCCGCTCTGATGAAACATAAGATTAGACAGTTACAAATAATGAGATTTGATACTTACTTGTATGTCTGTCTTCCTACGCTGTCCAGACGATGCACCACCTTCTCCCATTCTGGTCCTAGTGATAACATTTCTGCTCGTGTTTTTCTGAACTCCTCTGTACCATGGCGAATGTTGAGAGAGGGTTTATCTGCATTTCTTTTGCCGGCCCTCTTCTTCTCCTTTGAGCGCACCTCTACTGCTTCATTGTCTGCCTTGTTTTCCTCCTCATCACTGGACAGCTCTGATAAAGACTCATCTGGATGACCAAACAGCGTAGGGTCCAGACCGTCATTATACTCTGACTCTAAAGGATTAGGTGTGATGCCGGGTTTATGAACACCCCAACAATCAAAGGTTGGCCCTTCGTCTGGCTCAGAAAGCTCATCGCTATATTCCAGTTCATCTTCTCCTTCCGAAATATTCTCAATGCTTTCTGCTCTGTCTTCTCTTTGGGCTTTGCGTGGTGGAGAATCAGAAACACTAGTTGTCGGAGCTCTGGGTCGCTTGTTTAAATTTCCTGCTGCTGCATCTAAAGAGGACAGATCCTGAGATTTGGATGTGGTGGCAGCTGATCTGCGAGACATAGTAGAATGGACAGTGATGGCCTGTTTGATAGGAAGGGATGTTTGGACGACGTAGAAGTACAAGATCAAGAGTTCTGACCTAGATTGCGATTAAAGATAATAAAAGCAAAATGGTGTCCTAACATAAGTCCAGAACAAGAGTTCAGAACCTGTTCTTTTTGTTGATCAGCTCATTATTCGTCTCCAAAGGATACTCTTTTTTGATCACAAGTATAGAAAGTAGTATTTATATGAAGTGCAATATATTGAGCATAGGACGATACCGAATTACATGATCTACAGAATAAGAAGCTATAATACACTATGATAGTTCAGAGTATACGTCGTGAATTTAGATATGCCAGTCCATCGCCTGACCATGCTAACTGATTCTCACATCTCACCTAACCAGACTACTATGAATAAATAGCTGCCCCAACACAGAAGGGAGAAGACAGTTTCTCATACAGTCTGATCTAGCTACATGACACGGTACTCTAGCCATGCACATGGAGCATGAGAAGGCATCCATAGTCATTAGCATGTACGGTATGAGGACATGCTCCTCTAGCCATGTCTATTCTGTGAACGACACTCCCACTGAACACCACACCCGCCCTACATCTGCCTGTCTTAAGCTGCACTGACCCGACGCACGGGGAAGGAGACAGTGGCCAGACCAGAAGAAAATAAGGCAACACAAGGCCAGGAAACAGCCATGCACACGGGGCATGAGAAGTTTTTGACCTTGCTGGGATAGACGAACATTGAGAGCATCAACACCGAAGGAGACGACACCGAGAGAACATGGTGGTAGGAAAGAAAGAAAGAAAAAGCTTAGTAATCGATGATGGCTTTTGTTGTGGTCCGGCAGCTGTATAGAATCACATGATCTAATGAGTGGCTTAAGCTAGGAAGACGTGATTAGCTGACCATACACAGCTCTCTTTATTACATTTATCTTCATACATACTTTGTCACGTCCCACCACCATGACCATCTCCATTCCACAAGATATACTCAGAATCATCATTAACAAGGCCTTGGAGGATGATTTTGAAGAGATGTATTTGTACACTACTGCCACACCGCTCAACTTTAGCCAAGTCTGTCAAGATTGGCGATACGCCACTTTGGATTACCCTCAAATATGGAGTCCCATCTATCTGCAGTTCACAGATGAGTTTGCAAAGGACTGGTTGAGCTGTCATACCACTACCCACAAGGTGAAAGAGTGGATGGAGAAGTTCCGGTTTGCGCTAGATGCCTATGTACAGAAATCAGGCATACAGTACATCCAAATCCACATAGACTTCCCTTTTAACCATCATGAGAAGCTAGAGGTGGCAATCTTCAGTTGTCTTGCTGGAGAGCTATGGCAGAGCAGAGGCCGGTGGAGATCTCTAGAGATGAGCAACATTATCTTGTCAGCTTACTACAAGGCACCGCTCTTTCTCAACTTAGGTGACATGGAACACTCCACCCCTCTCCTCCCCCAGCTCAGGACAATCCGTCTACCGCTCAGTGCTTCTGAAAAGGAAGAGCTGTCAGAAAGGGGCCATACCTCTCAGCTGCTGGCAGTGTTTCAGTCACATCTCTTGCCCGGGATTTGTAACCAGCACTATAACAGAATAATGCAATTTGTGATTAGGAATGCGCCATCTCTGAGGAGTCTTGAAGCTGTGGACATACCTATCCATATAGATTTGCTTGCTAGGTACAGCATATTGCGGCACTTGACACTAACCAGAGCGGATCCAGAGCAACTTGAAGACTTCCTCCCTCATCTACAAAACATTAGACGGCTCTCTCTGGAAGTCGCTCCCTTCTACTCACCCTTGGAAGCTCTAGACAACTTTACGCTTCCTCGCTTACGGAACTTGTCCCTCTTCTACCCACATATGGCTGGCCAAGTTCTGGTGGCACTCACAGCGCCCCGGATTCAAACCCTGATGATACAGGCGCTGACCGAGGAGAACAAGGATGAGATCTGTGACTTCTATGAGCGGCATCCCCAGCTACAAACACTGACTATCCAGTGTACTGTCACGGAGGAGTTTGACGCTACGTTAGAGACCCTTGGAGAAGGTGATTTAGAGATTGAGGAGCTTGAAACTGGTCTGTATGAGGAACCTCAGCTCAACTCTGATGAAATGTAAGAAGGACGTACCTTTTTTATGTCAAGCCCAACATCCTGTCCTCCGTTTTCCATGCATAGGATCCATTATGTACTGCTTATAATTGTATCTATTTATGCAACAAACGTGTGGATGCTGCCAGTTGCTGGAGTCTCATAAGTGAGGGGTGAGAAAGCACTCGTCATAAGATACAAGTACATTTGTTTGTACAAAAGCGGATGTTGCTAAGGGCTATGATATGTCTATTCTATCCCCTCCCATTGAGATGGGGTGCACTGTTTTCTTGACTACTAGTTTGCGAATCATTTCACTTTTGAACTTGTAGTCTTGCTCTTTCTGAACTCTCTCATTGGACATCGAATAGTTCCTGAGCATCTCCGTGGCATCCTTCGTTATAATACACGCATCCACGTTAGACCC
The DNA here is from genome assembly GCA_002718315.1 of Agaricales sp. HM26-F1. Lineage (NCBI taxonomy): Eukaryota > Fungi > Basidiomycota > Agaricomycetes > Agaricales > Agaricales sp. HM26-F1. The sequence continues at coordinate 89,936 of NIBX01000126.1, forward strand.
AGAGCCGAGATCATTGAATATACCAGCGGAAATGGCCGCTGTGACCAATGCCAAAGCCTCCTCTCGCTAACAACAGCAGGTAAGATCAGGCAACATTGGAGTTAGCATGAATATTTGCTTACGCTCATCCCTGTTTTCCAACTGCTCTCGAAGATCCCCATTGCTGCCAGACTACCAGATCCCATAGTGACATAGGGAAGTTTGTCCGTTGAGCCGTGAGGGTGAATAGTAAACAACTGTGGTCCTGTAATATCGACACCGCCTAACACAAGGGCAGCACCGACGTGCCCTTGGTATCTGAGGCAGGGCACTTGGTCAGGCACTGGGGTTGCGATATGGAGAATGGACTGACTGAAAGAGCATTTGTTTCAGCATCGTCATAGCGGTCACAACTCTAGGCTTTCGCCCAGTTGAAAGGGCATGCAATTCCATGTTGCTTGAGATGAGAGCAGTCGTGAATTCGGTATCTGCAGCTGTACCGGCGCCGCAACACCGGATATTATCTGTGATATAATGTATCTAAAGAGGATTCAAACACTCAGTACGTGACTGCACAATTAATTGATACGCTCACCTTCTCGCAGTTCTTATCCGCAACAATGGGGCCCTCAGTAGCCTGAGCATCTGCGTCCAGAACGACGCCATCTCTGTAAATACACTTGACGATAGTCGTCCCGGTGCTGGTCGCCTTTGGTTACAGTATACCTTTTCCTTGCAAGAAGGCGTTCCTAGAAGGATTTGAGTTTGAGTTTGAGATGACTGAGCAGAATATCACGTACCGAATGGAATTAGAGAAGTCGAAACCAGGGAGATTGAAGGTAGACATGAGAGAGTGGTCGAAGCAGCTTTACAGGACGCGTATGCGCCGCGTCTCGACAGCTGATCATGAGGTAGTTCTAAACTTCACGTTTAGCATGTGGGAAGTGTTATCCCCTATTCTACCGTCCTCTTGTCCGCTATGGAATGGTCAAAACTCTCCAACAATTTCTCTAGTATCAACTTCAGTGACTCTGCCAGTAAACTAGCCAAGGGCTTCAATTCCTCTGTTCAGTTTACGAAGGAGCGTCTTGGGCAAGTGTCTCCTGACGAGATAACGGAACTCCCTCAAGGTAGCGTCGCTCTCGAATTTCACTCTCATGAGCTCATTGAGTCTAGAATATAAGGACTTGGAGGCTCGCGTTGACGCATTGCGAAATACGCACCTTTTCCTTCTCAAGTATGTCGGGTATTGTGATTCTAGGAACAAGGCTCATCTGGTTCAGCGAACCTCTTCGTGACCCCAGGCAAAGTCTTGCTGTAACCACTCAAGCTGAATTGTTTGAGACGAAACGAATGACGTATGAGTCGCCTCGTTCAAGATGAAAAGAACCGCGAGCAATTTGATTGGCTTGAGGCCCAGCTAACTGGTGCTAGGCGGATTGGTTGAGCTAGTGAGCGAGGTGCAAATAGGATTCAAGAAGTCACTCACTTGAGATACGGTGCCCAAGCCTTGCTCTTGAAGGCTCATTCAAGATGCCTTGCTTGAGGAGTGTCGTTCGACAAAGGAGTCATTTGAGACGACCCTTTGCACAAGATTCTGCCTAGTGTTTTGAAGGATAAATGAGCTGCTGAGGAAGTGATAATCAGCCAAAGTGCTCATGACAACAGAAAGAGATGAACTTGCCGTATGATCTAGCCAAATCGACTCCAAAGGTTCACTCACGGAAGACGACTGAGTCGGAGTGAATCACTCGAGACCAGTGGCCTGAGACGATTCGCCGGCTAGACTACTCGCTCGAGGGTCCACTCACTGAAGACCACTTGAGCAACCCGCCTCTCGCTCACGCACTCGCTCGAGACTTCGCTCTCAAGACGAATCGTGAAGGCGTCTCGCTGAGATGAATCCGCCAAGAAGAACTGCTCGAAGCGCGAGAAGGTCGCTCGAGTGTGTCGTTTCGATCGCTTTGTCTCGAGACGACTCCCTCGCGATGCGATGCTCGAAGCAGCGAGATCGAGACAGCGAGATCGAGACGGCGAGGCTCAAATCATTGCCAAAACTCGATCTCGTTGTGCACAGACACATGGGGATGTGCTAATCCCCTGTCGAGAGCTATTGCCATTGTCAGTATTATGTGGGAAGGACTAGGGGGCTGACATACGCGTGCACCACATCCGACCATTATCATTCCGCCCAACGCCTATCCCTCTGATCTCCTGCCCTCTCGTTGCCACACGCGCGATTCCCAACCGATACCGATACCAAGATGAATGTTTCGCCAGAGCGATCGGATGGCTCTGGTCACAAAGTCGTTCGTCGGAAGCCTCGTCGAGAGCGGCATCGTCGAGCCATTTGTTGCCTAGATGGTCGGCGCAAGTATATACGAGTGTGGGCCAGACGAATAAGGCGGGGGAGGAAAGCGAAGCCCACAAAGGGGCAGAGTAGCCGGCAGCGATGGAGGTTAGAAGCAAGAAGGAGAGCCACAAGTCCGGATCAACGCTCCCTTGATGCCAAACGTCGGAAGGTGGTTTGCACGTGCAAACCACCTTCCGAAACCTGGGATCAAGTGCTGTTGATCCGGACTTGTGGATCTCCTCCTTGCATCTTACCTCCATCCCCGCCACTTACGAAGCCCTCGTTCTGGGCTTTCCCTCCCATTTCTCTCTATCGACGACCCCTGCAACAGCCTCGCGACAACGACTCAACCCACTATCTATGCAGGAACGCTGCATTGGACGCAGCTCTCACCCGGGATGGCGCAAACGACATCGAGCTTGGCTACAGCTTTGCGCCCAACCGGGATCAGATTCATTCCATGGCTCGGGCAGAGCGATGTGCTCATCGTGGTTATCGGGGAGTCGACTGGTGACTAGGTGAGGAGAGGCAGAACACAGAGATGTGGATTGGGCCCATCGAGGACAGCCCTTTGTGTATACATGTAAGTTCGTGCGGTTGGCTCCTTTCGCGTATGGCACTAACGGCACTAGTGGGTAGCCTCGACTTGTATCCCAGCTGAGTTGCACCCAATCTCAAACTGGGCTCCAGACTCGATACCAAGGCTACGAGATTCACTGGTTCGCCCTGGTCCCACTTCCGTTCTGGCATTTTTAGTGGTTGGGAATTCGACGGGTGGCCTCAATCCAGGAGTTAGGTTGGAGAGATGGGGATTGGGAACACCCAAGACACATGTATGTAACTTCTCCCTCCTTGGCCCAACTACTGCGAGTTGAAATGGCTTTCCAGAGTCCCTTACGACATCCCCACAGGCCTGTGTAACACAAGGTTGAGCTCTGGCCGTGGACCGTGCGTCGCCGTCTCGATCTGGCGCACCTCGTCTCGAGAGGTCGTCTCTTATGAGCCGTACATCGAGCGAGTCGCCCGTACGACTCATACATCGAGCGACTCGTCTTGAACAAATCCTCACTCGAACGCCAAACGTTGTTACATCATCTGGTGGGTCTTTCTCTTATGCGCCTTGTCCACGATGCTAACACGAACAATACTTAGCTAGAACTTTTTCGTATGTCCCCAAAGGCCAAGGCACCATATGAGATCAAGGGCAGCGAATAGATCTCGGCACATCAGCTTGAACGGAACCTCTCAAACGACACATCTCGGGGGATTCGTCTCGAGGGCTGGCTTTCGAGCAATGTTGCTCAAGCCAGTGTGCTCGAGCAAGTCATTTCGCGAGACTTGTCTCAAGCGAGTGGACTCGCCTCGCCTGTCTCGAGTGGGCCTCTAGAGTTCGACGCCTCGCGTGAGTCGCCTTGCACGATTCGTCTCTTCTTCTTTCTTTCTAACGTTTGAACGAGTAAGCTCAACACAATGAGTTTAAACGACTGCGCTCGTTCATTCGAGATCAGACGAAAGAGCTCGAACATTTGAGCTCTTTCGTCTGAGCTCGTTTGTATGAGCTCGTTTGTTTGAGCTCGAACGAATGAGCTCGAACGAATGAGCTCGATAAGTTCGCCTGTTCCTTGTTTGGTCTATCGGCGTTGGTTTCGGCTCGATCGAGCGCAGTCGATGTCGTTGATTCCATCTATAGCATATTCATCCCCACCAACGACAGCTGCATCAAAGCCATGAAGACGAGTGCGATTTGGATACTGGTCACCAAGAGGTTGGTTGATCGTCTTGTTCCTGATCGCTGTTTACTGACCATCCTTCCAAGGCATCGTGTTCACCTATCAGCTAAGAATAGAACCTGAAGTTTCAGTAGCCATCCATGGCCCCAAGACATCAGATTGCTGTACAGTGATAAGGCATGGTTGCAAATCTCGCCTCGCCCTCAGGATTTGCTACGGGTGAGTGTCAGTCTGCTCCTGGAACTCGCGAATTTTACCTACAAACCCACATATGTTCTGCAGTCCAGACTGCCATCTTTCTTCAGCTAGTCGACCATCGCACTACATAGTTCCTCACAACGAGGTCTTTCATTGCCAGACGGGTAAGCCAATCTAAAGTCCAGCAAAAGTGAACACCTTGCTCAGCATTGTGGCATTGCAGGTCTTGGCCTACGGTCTTTGTCACGTTCACAACAGGCAACATGTAATATCGATTCCAGACGAGCTCAAACCAATGAGCTCAAAGGACTGAGCTCGTCCTTTGAGCTCGAACGCCTGAGCTCGTTTGTTTGAGCGTGAACACCTAACGCGTGACTACGTTCGTTTGAGCTCAGACGAACGATTGACCTCGTACGTTCGAGCTACGTACACTTGAACTCAGACGTTCAAGCTCGTACGTTAAAGCTCATACAGGCGAGCTGAAACGAGCGATTGAGCTCCTCCGCTTGATCTCGGACTGGTAAGCTGATTTTTTGTGCAGAGCTGACCGGAACTGAACATCCTCCTCAGCATCCTCTCCCTACCGGTCTTGGCCTATCGACATTGGCACGTTCGCGCGAATGCACCTTCTCCTGGGCTCGAACGTCTGAGCTCGAACGTTTGAGCTCGTACGTCTGTGGGCTCGTACGAGGGATCGAGCTCTTGCGTTAGATCTCGTTCGTTGGGGATCATCGCTTCGAGCTCAAACGTAGGTCTTCCCAATCTGCCCCATCAACTCTTCCCAATAAGAACATGGACTACTATTCATGTGTTCCCAGCACGTCGATCCTTCAAAACACGCAGGCTATGCGTTTACTTGAGTCGCTTGTGCAGTTCACATGGTAGGTAGCGTTAATCTTGCTTTTATTACAGCACTGACGAGATAAATCGATGAAGGGTCACGACCTCAGCGCAGTACGTGAGCCCCTGTCTTTGTACTTGCATCTACCTCCCTGACCCAACCAAACCCTCTAGCACGATTCAGCTCAGCCTCGTTCGAGCCAACTCGTTCGTCTCTCGATTTATTTCAAACGAGTTCCTCGAATGACTCGGCTGGATCGAACTGTCTACGACGGCTTGCCTTGGCCTATGGTCTGGGCCACCTTCATGTTCTGTACGGATCGCACCACCTGCTACTGTCAGTGTATCTTGCCCATCCTCCAATGTGATGCAAACATACCCTGATGTGAGCATGTACATGCTGTGTATCCATTCTACATGCTGCTCACCAATTCACTACTCTCCCTGGGTAGCTTGCTTGCGCTCAAGCTGGCATATTTCCCCTACCTCATGCTTGGTTCTTGCCTCAGGTCGCAAGCGACACTCATGGCAGGGCTTTGCAACCTGCAGCGGTGGCAGAACCAGATGTGGAAGTGTGTTTCTCGTAGGTGGCGTCTTAAGCTATTAGCTCGACAGTCTCTCGTCGAGGTCAGCATCTTATTTGAGCCTCAGTTGTGTCACGTACATGGTTCTATGTCAGTAGCTATAGAAACCTTATACATATCTTTTCTACCTCTGAATCTACAGTGTGCGTGTCGCAGATCTGGGTGACCTGCAAGTGTGGATCACATGCAAACCACCTTCCCCGGCTGGCTAAAGTCACTTGTGAGATGCCGGCCGGGCCGCTTTCTCCCTTCACCGAACTCTCACCTCCCTCTATCTAACTTCCTAAAATAGACAACATTTCGCACTCCAGCCTCTTGCTTGACTGTAACAGCCAATACTTGTATGGTCGTCTGCGCTCACCACCTCAAAATTACTGGCTTATTTTAGGTTAAACTAGGTACATATACTTGCGCACTGTCTATATATGATGCCTCCAGCAGGTAAGTCTGATTCGTTCAAGGGCTTCTATTTGTAGGAAAACTGAACTATGCTTAAAACCTGAAGATCTTGCGCCTGCCAATATGCAGTCAGGTCTCTCGCTTGAGCAGCACTCGAAGCTACGTGAAGCAGCAACGAGACGGGCTCAAGAGCCGGACTTCGGCATTGTGGATTGTGACGACATCATGATTGAAATCTTTGGCCCACGGACTGGGCACGTACCTGGCCCCGATGAGCAGAAATGGTACGAGTACTGGAAGGCCTTGGAGCTGTGTGAAGATCCAGGATATGAGGGCAGCCCACCTGAGGTACATAGATTCACCTTTTCAACTGAGTTGACCTCTACAACGCGATATCTACAGATCCCCACTGGCCCAAGTGCTGCAATTGCTACTGACCCGACTGGGGACCAAGAAGCATCAAGTATGAAAATTCCATCTTGTTCGTCTTGTGTCTTGCTTCTCTAACATAAATCTGCTCTTGTCCTGCAGCTGGCTCAACGACAACCGCGAAGCGCAAGCGTCCTGTTGGTTCAAAGGTATAGAACATATCTATTAAGTTACGAGCTAGTTGTTAACCATCCTCTCTAGATTTTAGTTACCACCAAGAAGGCGAGAACAGCCCAAGCCGATCCCTCCAAAGAGGCCTTAACCACAGAGGAGGGTTCAAAGGTAAGCTCCTGGACTGTCAACGCCTTGAGCCCTCCCTAATCTATACATTCTTTGTGAGTAGATCCCCTCCAGATCCAAAGGCAAGGGTCGTCTCGTAGATCCAAGAACCTTCATCGACGACATGGCTCAAGTTTCAGAAGATGATGAAGAAGAACCTGAATCAGAAGAGGGTAAGTAACTGTAAATATATAGAATCAACTGTATGCTCATGTCAAATCAGATGACTTCATTGTGGCAGATGAGGAGATGCCAGACGCAAGCGGAAGCCGTGCTGTTCCAGATGTCTCCTTCTTTACCAAGAATAGACCTCCTCTTCGCCGCCTCGAGGAACTGGCAGAGAAATACAAGAAGCAAAAGAAGCCAGCTGATCAAATTCCAGAGAGACAGGAGGTGTTGAATGATAAGGACGTGGGCATGATTGAACAGGAATCGCCAATCGAAGAGACTCACAGTACACGTGAAGAGAGAGCCATCAAGCGAAAAAAAGAGGATGAGCGTCTACTGAACGAGATACTCAAGCGTGATCCACTTGCTCTCAGAAAGGGCAGGATTGCTCGACGTAAGGAGCAAGGAAGATCATATGAGGAAGACAAGAAAGCAGATGCAGATTGGGTTCTGAACGCCTACAAGGCTGCCAGAGATATGAAGCTGTATGCAGAAGATGGTTGGTCCATGTGGGAACTTGAGGTCCAGGTAACGGTGCAATAAATTCTGCTCTGAAAGCTTTGCTCACAGCCTGACTCTAGGGAGGAAAAGAGAAGCAGGTTGTAGAATGGCTGAGGCTTCGCCAGGAGCAGGAGAGAGCAATCCTCCGCAACCCGTTCACCAGGACATACAGTCCAGGACGTGTTTGGTTCATCTCTCCAAATGCCGAAGAAGCCAGCATTGCTACCTTAGAGATGGCTCATGTGTACAATGCTCGGGTTCCAAGGCGAATGACCAAGGATCAGTGGTATGAGGTCTGGACGGGTCCTTGGCAAGATATCGACAAGGTGGACCATCCACTGCCTCTTGCTTGGGGTAAAGTGCAGATCGGACGTTACAAAGGTGATCTAGGACGAGTTCTGAAGGTTCACAAGTCCACTCGTGAGGTGGACTTTGCAGTTCTTCCCAGACTTCCCATTGCATCACCAGCCGGGAAGGAGTCGGAACAGGAGCTTGACTTTTCAGTGTTAGCACCACTCCCTCTCCAAAACAAGAGGTCACCCCCATCTTCATCACAGGCACCCTTCAATCTCGCAAAGGTGAAGAAATCTTGGGCTAAACTCTCTATCCAAGAAGAGGTTTACCATCCTACTGTAATTCGCAAAGTCCCTCTCCCCTCTACCTCAGGACGTGCCTACCGGGAGGTCACAGTGCCCGAAACCAAGTGCCACATCGTCAACGGGCACAAGTTTGTAGGAGTTCATCAGGTGCTACGATTGCAGTACGATGCCATCAAGCTTGGTGTCCCAACTGCTCAGGAAATCACCCATTGGGATCCTCACTGCAGGCTTGATACACTCAGTGAACGGCAACAGAGGTCTTCAGCTGCCATCTCTATTGGCTGGAGTGTCACACTGACGCAAGGAGATTTCCTTGGTGTCTCTGGCACAGTGGTGGAAGCAGAGGATGAGTTAGAGGTCATGCTCTGGGTTGATGAAGAGGTGAAGGTCCTGGTATCCCGCTCAGATGTCATAGCCACTTTCAAAGTAGGAGATTTGGTGGAAGTCAAACAGGATCCTGAGGAGAATTTCAAGAATGCCATGGCAGTCGCGTTCCGTGGTGAAGATACCTTCATAGGTCAGAAGGGTTTCGTTACAGAGGTTCATGACGACTTCTCCATACAGCTAGCAATCTGGAAACAGGGCACCACCTTTCTGAAAGTCTTTCCGCCAATTGGTGTTCGCCGTCTGTCCAATGACTCATTGGCAGCTCCCATACGTGTAGGAGAGCAAGTCCTACTGACGATGGCTGGACCATACAAGGACTGGAGAGGCTGGGTCACTAGAGTAGATAGGTATGGTCGTCTAGAGATCAAGCTGACAGATACTAGTGCTGTTAGAACCTCCACCTTAGAGGTTATGTCCACAGACATAGACTTGTGCACTGGAAGGGACGGTGGAATCTTTACGCAGGTCACAGAATCCAGCGTGAATGAGGAGTACCATGCCCGCGAGGCCTATACTGTGTCAGGGAATGCACTGGCACCACCAAGGCTAGCAGCTCCCGCGACTAGAGAATTGGTCATGGACCGGCAGGAGCGCGAGAAGTGGGTGGGAAGGCTTGTTCATGTGAGGGGAAATGTAGCAGACACTACAATCTATCATACCCAAGTCTCCCAGACTGGTGCCTTCAAGTCACGAAATGGTACAATCAAAGAAATTCACTCTGATGGGCTTACCGTTCAAGTTCAACTGGATGAAGGCGGTCTCCATAACGTTCCATGGGCCAATCTGGTCTTAGGGTACAGTTTCTTACCTTCTCTCATCCTCACTTCTATTGATCTCTCTACAGACACTACGGATATCCTACTGAACTTCCCAAATCCCCTAGGCCAAAATCACGCCTGTTTGAGCCCAAGCCATCACAGAGATATCTACCACGAGAGCCATGTTCGCTGGAAGCGGTTCCCATGCAAGGAGAAGAGGTGTCAGGGTCTGCAACTCCCATACGCATTGATCCTTCTCTAGCAGATTGGGGTGCAACTCCTTTGCAACCATCAGCAGGCTCAAGCACGCCTATGCGAGTAGATCCTTCTCTTGAAAACTGGAGTGCAACTCCTTGCAGAGCTGAGGCAGGAGGTAGTACTCCTATGCGGGTGGACCTGTCTCTAGGTAACTGGGGACTTACACCTGATGAGGTAGAAGCACAGGTGCGAAGTTCATTAGAGGCACACAACTTTGATGCATCTGCAGCAGGGATCCAAGAGTTGAGCGATTCCTCATGGTCAAACCCCACCTCTTCTATCAGCTTCTCCTGGGATGCCGGCTCAGAGTGGGGAGTATCCCGCCCATCTGGTTCCTCATCTAGTACCAGCAAACTACCAGATTCTGTGCCTAAGCTCTGGGAGTCAGAACATGATGGTGGTAAGTTTGCAGCCTTATGTATGTCCTTTCTAATTACTCATGAGTCTTTTAGGACCCCTACTCAAATTCTTGCAAGATAATTCCTTTGACGCAAGGGGTCATGAAGGTAATATCGGCCTTTTTCACATTAAGAAGCTTTTGGTACGAGTTGTAAAGAACAGCGGGGACATACGTGTACCAGATGGAACCTACCACAATCTGTCTGGTCAAGTGGGAATTCTTGTGGATTACAACCAAACTCTGACCACATTCAAAATTCGTTTCGACTCTGTCGTGTACTGTGGTCCAAAGATCTCTTTCAAGAACAAGTATTCAGGTGAAATGGATGTAGCAATGGGCCAAGTGGATAGGCTAAGACCTCTGGCTGCAACTCACTTTGTGGTGCTTAGCACAAATCGAAACAAGATGGGATGGATGGCAATGCGGAACAAGAAGTGCGCGGCAGTCACCAAACGAGGTGGTGATAAGTTTGTAGAACGCCAGGCTTACGGTAATGACTACAAGGAGGCGGAGCAATACTGGTGGGCCATTGAAGGCAAAGGCCCTGAGGAAGGGACATAAACTGTATGCATTCATCTACTCAAAGGCATAGCAAAACCTAACTGATTCTTGTGCACAGTTGTTATGTATTGTTTTGTCATCTTGCTATCTTAGATGCTCTGATTGCTAGTTCTTCTTGCTGGTACTCGCTCATCTTGCTGTCTGTCATATCTTTCTGTAATACTATAATCTCATTCAACCAATACAATCTTTCTCACTGCACAAGCTTGAGGGAACGAGACTCAACTATGAGAGACTTTTGATTGTATCAAAAGGTAGGCGCTAAGTTTAAGTTGCCGGACCAATCATAAAGCAGCAATCTTGGATTTGACGGTCTGAACCTCGGAGAAATGGGACATATGAGTTTAGGCAATAAGAGATAAGAGATGGTGGGAAACAAATAGATGATTCATTGCCTCCGATCAACCTGCAAGTGACAGTGGTCGTCAGAAGGTGGTTTGCACGTGCTAACCACCTTCGACCTTCCTGTATCAGAGTTTGATTGAGCCGTGATGCCAGATTTCCCTTTTGCACCTTACTCTCACCATGGCTATCTTATGTCTCTCCGCAGCTGCTGTGACTTCTTTCAGTCGATAACTTGGCCCCAATGTGGGCGGCGCCCATCCTCTATTGGCTTCGACTGCCATGCTCCCAACTTGTCCTTCGCTCTGCTTTGGCAGTAAGCAGGTGAATGCTGTTAGAGAGAAGGTGGATCTAATGGTGTACGTGTCTCTTGAGTAGCTGAGCTTGCAGGGGCTGAGATCGGGAACATTTGTTTGGATAAGAGCCACGATAACACTCTTACCTCAGTACTTGGAGGATGTAAGCTTAATGCTGTACGCAGGTACCCCACAGTAGTACGTTCATGCCATCTCTACTTCTACTGCTCGGTACTCATTGGTGAACAGCATGACCCACTACTATCATTTCTGTGCTGGACTGTTGTTCGGCTTCTGGCGTACATTCAGCACTCTCAAACTGCATCCTTCCGACAATGGGACAAGCAGCCTGTTGGCCCTCGAGAGATTTATCTTCGCTCGTGTTGATGCAGACCACTGGCGCGATTACGCAGCTATAAACCAACTTGTCCTTTGCTCTGCTTTTCCGTCCTCAACTCTCGCGTTTTCTCATGATTGGCAAGACATGGCTACCAGCAATCATATGTTCAGAATCTCTCGTGTCGTTCTCGCGGATCGCTCAGCAGCTATGCTCAGTTGCAACTATCAACGCACTCAATGCACCGTATCTCTGCCCTTTGCTTTGCTTGGTCCTCCCTCTCTGCACCGGTGGCTTCCCATCTGCAACAATGTCGTGCGCATGGCTGGTATACCTCCCTCAACCGGCTCCGGTACCCTTGGGAATCCAGTCATCACATATATATCCAGACAGGACTTGGGTCGCAGAATGGTTGTCAAGGAGGACCATGAGGGGCTCACTCGTTCATGCTCTGTATGGATTGCGTGATAAATATGGCTGGGAAGTCAATGTTGTTTCTATGGATAAGATGAACCGTCAAGATCAGATACGTCTAGCAGTGCAGATAACGGTCAGTGGGCTCTGTCTCCCTCCTCATTTTATCCAGTTACTCACCTCCGGCCAGATCATGATGGGCGTACATGGAAACGGGTTGACTTCACTCTTGTGGATGAAGCCCACTCCAAGGAGTACCGTCATGGAATTCTTCTATCCTGGAGGATTTGCCTATGATCATGAGTTCACCACTCGCGACCTTGGAATGGTCCGCTAGGGTTTCTGGGCATCTCAGTCAGTATCTCAGTCAGTATCTCAGTCAAATCTCTCCTATCATGTCCTAATATAATCACCAAAACCCGGGTCATTTGCTAGTCGTTCTACCCCGCTTCCTGCTTATCCAGAGGGTTTTCAGGGCAATTCTGTACCAATAGATAGAGAGGCAGTGGCTCGGCTCTCTGTTGAACGTCTACTTCTCTCACAGGAGTTTGACGACTAACTGTAGCGTAGCTACAATACAGTATAATGTACGCACCCATAGAGTATATCTGTACCTCCTCTAGGGGCCTAGTCTCGGAATACATCATTAGACTTGCACCGCAAATGAACCCGGAACGCCGTCTTCACGTTCAACGTTCAACGCCCCCAGCTGACATACACCTACGCCAGTCCTAACCTGAATGTAGTGTCATCTCAGTCTCGTCTTGCGGCGATACCTGGCTTCCAGATCCATTCTCCTCCCTTGCAAACATTCCTCCTTCTCTCGGAAACAGACGTATATTAACTCAACTCGTATAGCACTAACTATCTTGCTGTGAGAGGCAAGGGAGAGTACAGAGAACGAGGTTCGACTCCAAATGATGGATATGTATGCTACGTGAAACGCTTAAACATAATAACTAATCTTCATAATCCTGTGCGACTCGCACGATGGCTTCCTCATCAAGGGTATAAACATTCTCCCCCTCATCAATGGTAATACCATGCTGACGTAGAGTTAGAATGGTATTTTCGACAGCTTCAGTGATTCTGCACTGTAATCCAAGTGCTTGCAAGGTACGGTGTTGAGTGCAAAACGTCTGAACGAGCCCCGCGTTAGACTTGCACAAAGTAGGTAGAAAGAGAGTGGATAATTGAGGGCATTGCACAATCGAAAGGACAGAGGTGCTCAGCCTGAGACTGTGAAGAAGTCCGAGGTGGCGAAGAGTGGGGAGATGTATAATATCCATGCCAAGATCCTCCCAAGCTAAGTCAATGCCAATGAGCAGAGCATTGATGGATGTGAGGCGAGGGAGTACATTTCGAAGAGGAGCGACTTGCGCACGGCAGAACGCCAGACCACGAATGGTTGACCAGATCTCCAGAGGAGAAGACGGAGGGGAAAGGATGTGAGCACGCATGAGGAAGGGGCTGTTCTGAAGGAAGTACGAGCAAAGCTCCTCATAATGATGATAGCAGGACTCGCTAGTAAAGTCCGATGCTCCTACAGCGTGCATTAGTTCCTCATGCTGGAGCACGTTCAACAACTCCTCATGCTCCCAATTTTCCAAAGGTAAGAATAAGTCTGTAAGATTGGGGAAATGAGGGGGATGGGGTGCATTACGGAGTTGTGAGAATAAAGGAACCCGGGAGGCGGCGTTGGTGACGAGACTGGATATAGTCAGTGCAGACCATCGGGCTTTTGAAGCCCAGAGAGGTCCGGAGAACGCTGAGAATAGCGCTTCCACGAATTCCTGTGCATAGTCCATGGGTAAACGGATGACGACTTTAATCGTCGACGAGCCAGAGCGTTCGAGATATGTTTCCAGAGCGTATGAGAGCTCCTTTACCCAAATTTGGGTCAACTTCGTATCTGTGGTGCAGAGACGTGGACTTGTTTTGGTGAAAATGAGATAGACTGTCCTCCAGACCGCTGGGTCGGCAAGGGCTACGTTCCTCCAATGACGACATAGCTGGCTGAGGTTCAATGGGCCGCGAGTCTGTTCCAGACAACAGGTCTCTTCATTCAAGGAGGATATGCGCATAATCCTGCTCATGAGTTCTATTGGCAGGTTCAACATGAGAAGTTAAACGTTATGGTAGAGGACAGTGGTAGTAGCGAGAGGCAAGAAGGAAATCCGGTCCGATGGATCAACGGCCGGGGTATATCGAGCTTTGGAAGGTGGTTTGCACGTGCAAACCACCTTCGGCCTTGCTGTATCGGACTTCGATTGAGCCGTAAGACCGGATTTCCCTCTTTCGTCTTACTCCCACCATGTCTATCTCATGTCCCTCCGTGAATGTTAGCGATGACTATGTTCTCTGTATCAAAAACTGCTTTCTATCGATAACTTCTGCTCCAATAAGGGCGGTGCCCATCCTCTAGAGTAGTTGTCCTTCGCTCTGCTTTTCTGGTAAGTGCGTGAATTTTAGAGGTGAGGTGGATATGACAGTGTACATGTCTCTTTGGTACCTGAACACATAGACGCTAAGATCGGAAACGTCCTTTTTGATAAAAGGTACAAGATCACTCTCACCTCGGCGCTTGGAGGGTGTAATCCTGGCACTGTTGGCAATCCGGTAAGTATGGACCCGTTCATTCAGCTTCAGCAATTAATCGAGTGATGATTCTGGTGCGTGCCAAATCGTCCATTAATGCTGGCCAACCTTCTTATCTACTAGCAGCACAGAATGGCGAGTTTCTTAGCGCCTTTCGTACCATGTTTGACTCTATAGCTGAACTCTAAGATGGTACGTATTGTGCTTTCATACACCGGACGCGTATTTCAGTCTGACCCATGGTATCCCTACAGACTCAGAATCAAAACTGATACATGGTTCTCCTTCCGGAAATGAAGAGCTTGGCGAAGAATTAGAGGACTGCCTTGACCAGTTCCCACCACAGTGAGTCCTTTCCAACTCCAATGATCGCCCCAGACCCATCTAGCATCCCAGAGGACGATGTCATGGACGTGGTGGGCCTGATTCTCACTAGAAACCACAAATATTAATATCAAAACATTGAATACGAGAACGAGGAGACGAGCAAAGCCAGTGCAAAGGAGATGATAAAACCTATCATGTTCTCCATGTTGACTAGGGATATCAGTACCTACCCAAGAGTAACATGGTTCCAAATCGAATGGTAAGTATATTTACTCTGTTTGATAGTCTATTCTCATATTTGTCTAGATTAGGGACACGTCTACTCCTGGACAAGGCGAAGCAGTCACCACTGGTGCCGCTAATTTTGCTAGGGTGCCCTCGGCGGAGGACATAGAAAGCATGAACGACAAGCCAGACAATGTTACCGTATCTTCGGTGGCCACTGACACTACGGAAAAGAAGACTTCCTCGTAGCAGATCTCATCTTGAGACGACTCAGTTATTAGTCCTCAAAATCTACTCTTGCAAATTTTCGTCTATGTTTGCTCACTCAAAGATTCACTGTACATCGCCCTAATTTGTCTAGTTAACTGTATCCTTCATTCTGTGCTGCTGTCGTTTTAGCTATACCCGTTCATCTATATCAGCCAATAAAAGTTACATCAATGTCGCGTATCCTCTTCGGGACTCTCGCTTCTGTTGGCTCGAGACCAATAATGCCAACTAACTAGGTGTCTTTGATAGACAAGGGTAGAATGTCGAGAGAGTTGGGGGACTCCCCATGAAGCTCGACAGTCAACCACTGCGTTGCCCAGTGCTAAGTCCTTGTAAGGATTACACGGCCGTAACGTTCATTACATAGCAAAGGGGTTGTCGGTTGATGATCTCGATGCGCTAGCTGATACATTGGGCGCCACTGTCATCCCCGGGGTATTTTTGAGTGTCTCGTACCCTTCACTCCCAGTAGGATATCACTCTTTGAACAACCTGGAAAGAACGATGACGCGTATGTTCTTCCAGGGTCAAACTTGACGCGTCTATCGCTCTCCTCACCATGAGATCATCTTTCCAGTATCGATTATCCCAGCTAAACGCAGGTACGTTTGAGTAGAACGAACAGAGGTAGAACAGATGAGCTACCGCGGACGAAGAATCCCAGGGTCGGGCATGCCAGAGTCCACAGCACCATCGAGGGTAGGTTTAGTGTCCATGCCTAAGACGCCGTCTGGACGCCGTGCTTGCAGGAGAAAAACGAGGTACTATTCTACTGAGCCTGAATGACGTCGGTAGTGCAGCATAATTATTGTAGACTGATCCATTTCTCGCCTGCACCAGGTACTTACAAAGACCACAGGCAATGAATTCAGATACTCTAGATGTATAAAAACGTTTGCGAGCAAGTTTCAAAGTGCATCGTATTGTGATTATGGAGGTATGATAAGCACCCTGCCTAGGCCAAACTATACCTGCACTTAGAGCACGTACACCAAGCAACCTCATTGGATATGTTCTCTCGACTAAGAGGTCGGTGATCACAACCATCGCTGACCTCAGCTCTGCCTCTACTTATTCGCCCACAATTTTAGTGTTGGATGAGGAGTGGATGTCCGTTATATCAATCGTCAGCTCCCAGGCCTGTACACATCACACTGTACCGTTGCACCCATTCATAATCGACAGAGCCAAGAGGCAAGAGAGAAAAATGGAACTGCAGACTAGCGGAAAATACACAAAAAAGCTGTCCTGTAGCTAAGAGAGCTGAAGAGAGTCGAGGAGTAGACGGATGAGTATCAATCTCAGGATGGTGATGTCGAATAGGAGGTACTGCAAGGTGCGGATCCGTTTTGTTGCGGACTAGAAGGAGACCACTGTGGTGAAGTAGGGCTATAAGCCGGAGATGCGGGTGCTGTAATTGCTGATAAGTAGAGCACGGTGCAATGAGAGTGCAATAATACTGACAGTATGCGGGTGCTAACAAGTAGTTGGAGATGAGACAATGAGCACGGATAGTAAAAAGTGAAAGAACTCACATGCGGGGGAGTAAGTAGGAGATGTAGGAGCTATAGCGCAGGCGTCGGAAGTTGGCTAAGCGCAAGTTCCATGAGAGCACGCTCGCAACATTTTGGGGAGGAGAGGGAGGCGGGAGAGGTAGGAGAGTACTTGGGGGAAGACGGAGAGAAATGAGCAGGCGCTAGAAATCCGGTACATGAGTATAGTGAAGCAAGATGCCGCGAGGGTACACTCACAGGCTGTTGTTAATCTGAAAACACAAAGAAGGAATAGTTAGTTGCAGATCATAGATAGAGGTAATGAAGGAGTGCTTGCTTAGTGAATCTGCATGAGGAGTATATCGATGTGGGGGCAGATCCGCGGAGGATGGGTAACTCACAACGAGGCGACGCTGGACTGAAGGAAGGGCCGGTTAGCGAATACTTGGGCGAGGTTGGACTGAATGATGGAGACTGAGGGCTGTAAGTCAGAGACGTCAGAGAGAATGCTGTTGACGTTGGGGAATATTGAGGGCTTGCAGGCGTGAACGCATCATCCTGCTGATAAGTTCTACGGGTAGGCTCAACATCAGATGTAAAAATGTTATGGCAGGGGACAGTGGTAGTAGCGAGAGGCAAGAAGGAAATCCGGTCCGATGGATCAACGGCCGGAGTACATCGAGTTTCGGAAGGTGGTTTGCACGTGCAAACCACCTTCGGCCTTGCTGTATCGGACTTCGATTGAGCCGTATGGCCGGATTTCCCTCTTTCGTCTTACTCCCACCATGGCTGTCTCATGTCCCTCCGCGAATCCCAGCGACGACTCTTCCCTCTAGGTCGATAATTATTCTGTCGATCAATCGGGCCTCGGTATTGCTACGCACGTTCTCTATCGGCCTCGACTGCTTTGCTGTCTACTGGAACTTTGCGTTCCACGTCAGGTCATGGGTTGCTTTGCTAAACGCTGGGCCAAGATCTTTCTAAGGTCATCTAATCTGTCCAACGCTGGGCTGAATAGTAAGATACGAGTACAGGTGTTGCCCGAAGTATGAAACGGTGTGTATTTTCTTTCCCTTCCCATTCATATCACCCCGCCTGCTACCGCATGAGTGGAAAGAAGGCTGACCATTCGAAGGGCTGAGCAGCCAGCGTAAATCAGGTACCAATGACTGGTACCTGTTTGGAATACTCTTGCAGGAGAGCAGTGAAATATTGGACAGAACAACATGCTCAAAGGATGTGTCAACAATCCTTTAGTTGTGCTAATACATCGTCCATCATCTCGTTTTGCTGATGCGTGCACGATCCTTGCGTTGGTCGCTGAACATTCTATATAAATAGTTATTATATTTTATAATATGAGCCCTTTTTTCAAGTAAATTGGTCCCTTCGCACATAGGAAAACGGTACTGAAATGTGCGTGCTTGCTGTCTCTTTTCGTGGCTCCTAGTCTAACGTCACGTGCAAACCACCTTCGGCAGTGGTGTAAGTGATTTGCATCCGCTCGACGCGGGCCGGTTCCCTTCTCTTCCTAAACCATCATCAACCTCTCGCATATCTCCGAATCCAGGCACATACGCCGTACATTTAGTCGACATGTAAGTCCCTCAGAGTGCTAGATTGTATATATATTTCTTTCTTACTGGGGTGTAGCTGATTTTCCACTGGCCCTACAACGCAGCGAAGTGCCTATATTTGATGGCGATCACCAAACCTGGTAAGAATATCTATCGCCTGGTCCACCGACATGTATTAATCTTTCCTGCTCGGTTTTCTAGACCTAGAACCTTCTGTGAAACCTTTCGTGGATGAGTACTCGCTTCTAAATGCAAGCGACTACTGGAAATTATGTGACGCGGCGGAGAGACGAGCGTTCGACGACAAGTTCGGCAGACGGGAGAGTGAATTAGTGATGAGTGAGGTGTTCATTCCTTCGAAAGAGGGCCTCTTTTCGTATGATCGAGACAATTGGCGCGAGTACTGGAACACATTGAATTGGATTGACGATGGTATGTTTAAGGGGCCATATCCTGAAGTAAGTAATTTGTGTCCTGTTGTTGAAGTTTATTTCTTGACATGACTTTCATAGATCCCTGGTGGCCCAGCACTTCCCCCCACAACGACTCCTGCCATGAAAACGTCGGAGACATCGCAGCCAAAGAATCCCTCGACAACTGCCACACACCCTGATTCACCCTCGATACTTGATCCAGAGCAGTATTTGAAGCTCGTAGACGCAGCAAGAAAGCGTCGAGAAGAGGAAGCATATGGGATTGTGCAGTGTGCGGGTATCATGCACGAGATCTTTGGACCTGAAGGGCGTTTGGCTGGATCCTCCGATGAATTACGGTGGACAGCGTATTGGAAAGCTCTGGAATTGTGCGAGGAGCCAGGCTATGATGGTGTTTATCCCGAGGTAGGTCCCGTCGACACTCTCTCTGACTCTTGTTAATAATTCCATAGATACCCAGTGGACCGGCCATCGTAGAAACCCCAGCTAGTCGCCAGCCATCTCCGAACGCGCCAATGGAGTCACACTCGGCGGATTATTCTCCTATACCATCGACGAACCCAGCACACAAGATATCTGCAGCAGAGGTGTGGAATTCTACATACAAGCGATGTACATAGTGGCATGTAGGACTAATCAAAGTCTCCTGGCTTTCCTCTCAAAATAGATGGATGCGCAATGTTCCTCCAATCCAACTGGCAAGCGCAAACGAACTTCCGGCTCAAAGGTATGGTACTCCCTGATACTTTGTTTCTGGTGTGTTTATGACTTCTAAGCAGGTGGTTAGAGCGAAGAAACAGCGAAAGATTCAGAAGGGATCCGCGAGAAACGATGCGCAGAGGGGCACTAGCACGGTACGTCAAAATATTTTATCATCTTTTATAACCTGATGTCCGGTGTATCCAGACTGTGCGGGATCGAAAGGGTAAAGGCCGCATGGTCGACCCTAGAAGCTTTTTAGACACGATGGCGCAGGTCTCTGAAGGAGAGGAAGACGAATCAGAAGGTGAAATTGGTAGGTCATATTACAAGATGCACACCGTACAGAAACTTATTTTCAAGTTATAGGCGATGGCTTCATTGTGTCAGATTCACCAGAACTCTCGGAGCATGAGACGAGACGGATGGTTCAAGACCAAGGTATTATAAGGGAAGAGACGACACTGCAAAAACGGTTCGACGAAATAGGTGACAAGTACATCCAGCGCAAGCAGGCAGAGGATTTGCCCTCAGATGCACCTCGACGTCTCGACTCAGTACCTCAAGAACTCGATGTATCTATGGCCGTGGACTCTTCTGCCCCAGCACCGAAGCTCTCCAGGGAAGAGAGGCAAGCTAGGCTGCAGAACGAGGAGAATCGACTGTTCAACGAGATCGTCAAACGGGATCCGTTAGCCTTGCGTAAGGCAAGAATCGAGCGCCGCCAAGAGCAGGGCAAATCGTATCGGATGTCTGAAGATGAGGATAAGCAATGGGTCATCGACAAGCACAAGAATGCGAGGGGAATGAAGGCTTATGCGGAGGATGGATGGACAATGTGGGAGCTTGATGTAGAGGTCAGTACAGATCTCACTTGAATTACGGTCCTAGCTAAGTTTTGCCTATAGAGGGGTAAAGAAGAACAAGTCCGACAATGGCTTACCAACAGAATGAATGAAGAGCGAGCGATCCTCTTCAATCCATTCACGCGCTCATATGCCCCAAGACACGTCTGGTTTATCTCGCCGAACTACAGCGAGGCATGTACTGCAACGCAGGGCATGGCCCACCTCTTTAATGGCCATAGCCCACGTCGGTTGACCAAAGATCAATGGTATGAAGTGTGGATAGGTCACTGGCAGCATATCGATAAAGTAGAACACCCACCCCCGCTGGCGTGGGGAAAGGTCGATGTCGGTCTCTACAAAGGAGACATCGGTCGGATTCTCAAGGTTCACAAAGCACTCAGGGAGGTAGACGTTGCAGTTGTACCGCGTCTACCGCCACCACCAAAGTCAGGTTCCCAATCTCAACAAGTACTGGACTTTTCCCCCATGTCCGAGCCACCGAAGAAATCAAGACACTCAGGACAGGATGAATCCTCCTCCCATCCCCCACAGCGACCCTTTAATCTTGCCGCATTGAAGAAATCATGGACCAATCTGTCTATTCAGGAAGAGGTCTACCATATCAATGGGACGTGCAAAGTCCCAGTCCCCTCCAGTGGGGGTCGTGCCTACCGGGAAATCACCGTTCCAGAGGCGAAGTGCCACATCATCAATGGGCACAAATTCTTCGGTATCCACCATATACTTCGTCTGGAATATGATGCTATCAAGCTTGGAGTTCCTACAGCCCAAGAGATGAGACGATGGGATCCAAATTGCAAGATAGATGCCCTCAATGAACGCCAAAACAGGTCGACAAGTGCAATATCCCCCGGTTGGAGTGTCACTCTGATGCAGGGTGACTTTCTTGGTGTTTCAGGCACAGTCGTCCATGCAGAAGATGATCTAGAGGTCCTTCTTTGGACTGACGAGGAGATCAAGGTTACGGTTGGGCGCTCCGAAGTTCGGGCCACGTTCAAAGTGGGGGATTTGGTAGAAGTCAAGCAGGACCCAGAGAGGAACTTTAAAAATAGTTTCGCTCTCGCATTTCGTGAGGAGAGTACATTCGTCGGGCAGAAAGCTTTCGTTACCGAAGTTCGGGAGGATTTCTCAGTACAGCTCGCTATCTGGAAGCAAGGAAGATCGTTTCTCAAGATGTTTCCACCCATCGGGCTTCGCCGCGTGTTCACAACGAACGCAGTAGCCCCTCTTCACGTTGGGGAGCAGGTGCTGATAACCATAGTAGGCCCTTACCGTGATTGGAGGGGTTTGGTGACTCGAGTGGATAGGTTCGGTCGGGTGGAAGTAAAACTAACGGACACCAGTGCTATCAGGACTTCTAGCCTGGAGGTCATGGCGACAGACATAGATCTCTGCACATCGGAAGACGGTGGGATTTTCACTACGGTCACAGAGTCAAGGGCCAACGAGGAGTACCTTCCTCAAGAGGGCTTCTCCGTCCATGCCAACCCACTGGCGGCTCCTCAATGGGCTGCTCCCGCTACACGCGAGCTCACAATAGACAAGATGGAACGTGAACAGTACATCGGGAGGCTTGTACATGTGAAGGGCCGGGTAGATGATACCACCCAGTATGGTGTGAAGGTTTCCCAGACTGCTGCTTTCAAGATGAAGAATGGGCAAATCAAGCAACTGAACTCTGATGGCCGAACAGTCCACGTCTTGCTCGATGACGGCAGTGTCCACAACATCCCTTGGGCAAATCTCAATTTTGGGTATGTATCATGCTCAGTTTTCTTAATTCGGTCATTGATTATCCTTTTACAGCTCCTACGGAGATCCGCAACCTCATCCAAAGTCCCCAAGGCAGCAGTCCCGATTGTTCCCTCCGAAGCCTCCAAGAGAACCTGTCTCCTTGCGAGCTGAGCCAATGCGTGGTGAGGTTAGCTCAGGCAGTCGAACGCCCATCCGCTTTGACCCATCACTTCAGGATTGGGGTGCAACGCCTCTACAACCAGACGCCGGTTCGAAAACACCTATCCGGTTTGATCCTTCTCTTGAAAACTGGGGTGCAACTCCACTCCGCCCAGAAGGTGGATCCAGTACACCAATTCACATAGATCCATCTCTTGGTGACTGGGGGCTGACTCCGGAAGAAGTGGAGGAGCGTGTTCGATCTTCATTGCGAGAGCATAATTTCAACACCGCAGCGGCTGGAATTCAAGACGTCGGCGAGCCGTCTCCATCCACTCCTTGGAAGACCACCTGTGGCGATGGTTTGGAGTGGGGAGGCTCAATCCCCTCTGGCTCATCCTCAGGGAACAGCCGGCTTCCAGAGTCTTTGCCCAAGCTATGGGATTCGGAGCATGATGGTGGTAAGTGGCTCCTCTGTTCTATTTTCAGACATACTCACTAGTTTCCCATCTAGGTCCACTTCAGAAGTTCCTGCAAGAGAATTCATTCGATGCCAAGGGCAATGAATCAAATCCCGGGTTATTCCATCTCAAGAAGTTGCTAGTGCAAGTCGTGAAGAATAGTGGTCTCGTTCAACTACCGGACGGCAAGTACGAGGATTTGTGTGGACAAGTCGGTGTCCTGCTCTCCTACAATGAGATGCTCACCACGTTCACGGTTCAATTTGACCCCATCGTATATTGTGGGCCCAAGATCTCTTGGAAGAACAAATTCACAGGAAAGATAGACTTAGCAATGGGGCAAGTCGATCGGTTAAGACCACTAGCCGCAACAAACTTCGTGGTAATGAACTCGAACCGCACCAAGATGGGCTGGATGGCGTGCAGGAACAAGAAGTGTACCGCAGTTACGAAAAGAGGTGGCGATAAGTTGGTGGAGCGCATGGCTTGGGGGAAAACCTACAAGGAAGCGGAACAGTACTGGTGGGCCATCATTGGAAAAGGACCAGAGGATGAAGAGCAATCCGGTAAGTCCAAACAAACAGATGCTTTGTCCTGGTATCTCAAATACTGTACAGGTTCTTAGAGACAAATTCACCGCTTCACCCAGCCACATCTGTT
The DNA here is from genome assembly GCA_002718315.1 of Agaricales sp. HM26-F1. NCBI lineage: Eukaryota > Fungi > Basidiomycota > Agaricomycetes > Agaricales > Agaricales sp. HM26-F1. The sequence continues at coordinate 113,254 of NIBX01000126.1, forward strand.
TTCTTTCTGACTACTCTTGGACTTCCACTTGCTTTCAACTGGGATCTTGGTTAATATTTACACTCATCTGTTGTCTCATTATCGGCATTAGCAACGCATTTTGTACAAGTTCAACTTAGAGCACTTAGAATACATGTTTGATTGCATCACATTTGAGCGCTAAAGATTAAGTTGCCCGACCAATCAGAAAGCTGCAATCTTGGATTTGATGGTCTGAACGCCGGGGAAATGGGACATAAGAACGAGTCCTATTGTCCTCGTAACAGGTCCGGTGGTGACGCCTCTGGTGTAAACAATGACCAGGCGAAGATCCATCATTTCACGAAGATCCTCTCGATTTTCGTGCTGATGGTGTTGAATTGCTCTGATGAGGATACTGTCGCATTCCAGCAGAAGCTCTTCTTCGGGTTATTCTCCAGCTTCCTTAACGACCTCAACAACGCTATCGAGAGCCAGTTGGGCCCGGCTTAGTCCAGTTCCCCCTTACCCTGAGGTGAGTTTCTCAATAATGATACGAACAGATTTCTAGATGACCCTCTTTCTAGTGACACCTTCAGCTCCCTGCAGCCCACTTCCTCCCCCGGGTTCTCCTCCTCTCGGATATGCCTCATCTCTCACCGGCTCTTTACGCCAACACCGCTGCTTTCTGAGAATTGTGAGGTATGCACACAAAGTTCTCCATCCAAGTATAATGTCGGGTTCACTGACGTGGTTTCTTATGACCGCCCTTCCATAAGCTTCTCCTCTCACTCTTGAGGCCCTGTTCTTGCTTCGGTAGAAAGTGAAATCATCTCTGGTTCTGCCTCTTCACCTTGGCTGTAACAGTAGTAGTAGTAGTAGTAATAGTAGTAGTAGTAGTAGTAGTAGTAGTAGTAGTAGTAGTAGTAGTAGTAGTAGTAGTAGTAGTAGTAGTAGTAGTAGTGATATGCATAGGGCATTCGAATCAGATCAAGCTTGACCCGCTTGATAATGTTGCTGTAAGATTCCTAGTCAAACCCATCCAATGATATGGATGTGGTAGTATACGCCCGGATGCCATCCTGAGTCGAATAATCAGAAGTCGGGCAAAGATAACTCATAATTTGTCCAAAGATCAGATATACCGGAATTGTACATGTGGCTGAGCCGCCACGTTGTTTCCACCTCCCACCACGACGACCTCATTCGTCTCTTCAACGCACCATCTCAAGTGCTCGCCAGTATCGTAATATAAATTTCTTTTTACTCTGGACATTCTCTCTTGCTTTGCCCCCAAAATGAGCTCCTTGGTCCTGCTACTTATATCAAAGCCGAGGTAAGTCTTATCGATCCTCCTGGTCCTCATTCGTCGACGATTCCCACCACTTTTGTGACGAAGTTTTCTCATTCTAACCCAATTTTTTGTCTGGATCGCAGGAAAGAGACCTAGGACAACCGCTTGCCGCTACTAGATCCAGATATGGAGCACTTAATGGACCTCTCGCCTCAGATCTGCGACGGTTGGACAAGGGCAGCCAAACTTTCTTTGCGACGTTTGCTCATCCTTTGTATCTAGAGTCCCCAGTGATTCGGCTAGGTTGATTGGGCCTGCAATAAGTCAGATGCGCTCACCTCCGCTGTGACTACAAATTCCTATCTGAGGACGCGAGGGCCGCGTTTCGCTACAGAGAGCAACGTTGCAGTAAGTGATTCACAGTAAATCTAGCTTCGCTTTCACCAAATAACATATGCTCATCTTACGGAACAGTGCCCTGAACATTGTCTCTCGAGTTTTACCCACAGAAGGCGTAGGAGAACCCCATAGTCAGGAAATCAGGTAACGAAGGATGAGGAGGCAGGCAGGGTACGTGTTTGCATTGCTGTTGCTGTGATTGAGAGCTAACTATGACCACCCTACGGCTCCCCCGACTTTGACTGATCGAAAGATGAGAACGACGACGACGACGGACGACGACGACGGACGACGATGACTGCTAGCTCATCAAAGTGCCATGGCCTTGACGACTACTCCGCGACTACGACCTCGAACACGACGCTGGTGGCAAAACGTTGACAACACAACGACAACCTCGACCTTGGGGCAACAACTCGACAGGCTTTGAGCATGGCATGGCGACGACATGACACAGCAACGACCTTGGCACGACTCATCCACCACAACTCGACGATCTTGAAGACGACATGGGAGTGCCATGACCATGACCGCGACCTTGAGAGACTGAACGACCACGACGACTCGAGTCGTCGTGGTCGTTCAGTCTCTCAAGGTCGCGGTCATGGTCATGCTGTCCCCATGTCGTCTTCAAGATCGTCAAACGTGGTGGATGAGTCGTACGCTTGGCCGTCGCCGTGTCGTATCGTCGCTATATCGTCCTCAAGGCTATATACACAGACCCCGCTCATCATTATCTGTTACCAGTTGGACCCAACCACTCTCCGGCTGCTAGCCTTCCTTCCCGGTTGAATTCCACCACTATCCGTCAGCTGTCCCTGCTCTCCGGTTGGGCCCGGCCTTTATCTATCACCCAACCAGTCCCTCCCACTGAACCACTCATCCAGCGAGGCATACGCCGCTCACTTCCGGTGAGCGGCCGGTGACTGGACCAGTGACTGGCCCGCTCCCTCCCACCCGGAAAAAAGTTGTTGTTTTTTGCTCACAATAAATATGATATTTGACACTACTATTTTACATCAAATAGGACATGTATCGTATTGATTATTTAAAGTTGGAAACAATGTGTATTTAAACAACTATTTTGTGTGAGAAAGAAAGCGATTCTTGAAGTGGAAGGAGGCTGGAGGAGAAGGTGTGACGGGTACAAGATGTATCATTCATCTTCTGGACGATGAACAGGGCTACAGCGTCGACATCGGTGTGGCAGCGAGAATGGAGGTCCATAGGGTCAGTTTCAATGGGATTTAGGATTGTCACAAGAGCGGTAGTTCTGGGAAGATCGCGGAATACAGATATATTGGGGTCGGTACGCACGAAGCCAGAGGCAGCTTCTGGATCGTGGATCGTAGCATCAGCCTTGACACAGAGCCAAGTCTTAGCCAGTACGCGTCCGTCGTCGTCGACTATAGTGAGATGGTCGAGGGGAGAAGCATAAGGAGCCTTAATATTGAGTTCGGGCCTGCCGTTGTTAGTGTGTCGTCGGAGATATTGATTATCGCACCTCTCACGAGCGCGATTCCATTCGCGAACAGCAAGAGGGTTAGTACATTCAGCTCTGAGAGGCGTAAGATGACGGAGAGTGGGACAGGGGAAATGAAAAGGCTGGTAGGTGTTGAGAGAACCTATGCCAGCGAATATATTGAAACTGGGGGAAGAGCTAGTGTTGGGATAGAGGGAACGAGGTTGGAGGGGAGGTTCTCTTCCAAAGAGAGTATCGCTCTCTGTAGGGTCCTCAGGGTGATCCTGGGGAGGGGGCGCTACTCGACCCGACGTTCTCTCGTGCGAGAGTATGCTTGTTGGGTTGCCTTCCCGCTCACTTCTTAGGGGTGCGGTTCCGTTTCCCCGAGGGGGTTGTCGAGGAACATGGGGGCCGACGTCGATCCCTGGCTGCTGCATGGTCCGGTAACTAGCGCAGTGGGCCAGTATTAGTAGTGGAGACATTTTGTTAGAAGCTTGTGGACTTACAAAACGGCGGTGAGTGAGGTTCCGGAGGCGAGGGCGCGAGCCTTCTTCGTTTGCTGGGGACTGAGGTATAGGGGATAAGGAAGGGATAAAAGGGAGTTGAGGTATCACGTACTCGATTGGTGGAGACCTGCGGGGTCTGGGTAGAGTAGGCGATTCGTAGAGGAGACTGTGAGGAGTGTCAGCCAGATCAGAATAGGCTGGTGACGTTGCTCTACTCACTGGCAAGCTCGTCGAGTCCCAAGCTGGTTGATGAGGTGGGCTCGGTGAGAGTTCTATAATCTCTGTATCTTGCGAAGCCAGAGTGGCTCTCTGGAGTTCGTGTACCGTTAAGAGATATTGAGCTAAGAACTCCCAATCAGTTTCACCCAGGGAGGAGACGAACCTCTCGACGTCTGAGTCGCTGACAGCGGCAGAGGCGACTGGTGCAGTGGAGGAGGCGGCTGAGTCGGGGTCGTAGGGTAGTCCTGATCGGGTTGTGAGGAGGGGATCTCTGAATCCACTATCGAGAAGAGCATGGTAAGTCATACGGGCATAATCTTGCTCATGGGTAAGATTATGTACCTCTCTCGTCTCGATTGGAGGGGTTGCTGCTCGGGGTATTACTTGTACCCTTCTCGACAGCGGGACAGGTGACGGAAACGGTGGTCTCGGAAGCGGTGGGATCGGTGGAGAAGGAAACACAGAGGCTACCGTGCTCAACGATGAAGACGGCCTGACTGTTGAAGGTGTAGATGGTGGAGACGTTGGCGGGGAGGTGGGAAGCTGCCAGAGCTGAGCAGAAGAGGCGTTGATAGGAGGGAGAAAGGAAGCAGGGGAAAGAGGTGGGGAAGGAGTGATAGGCAAGGGTTGCCTCGTATTTAAAGGAAAAGCCGTTATTACTCCCGTAGGTATAGATTGGTTGCCAGTGAACTCTATGTTGTACGATGCTACTTCCACATCGTTATCGAGCACAGAGGGAACTGGATCTGAGTTCTCCAGATAGAACTTTATTTGCTGAACCAGTTCTTCAGCCTGAGCTCGAGTCAAGTCGCCTAGGAGTTCGGGTTGCAGGTTCTCAGATGAGTTGCTTCCCTTTTCTGGAGAGCCAAGCTGCTGGGCGTTTCGAGTTTTCTCAGTGGCTTCGGCATTCAGTAGCTGCTGGAGTAGATCCTTAGATATAGTATATTGTTGTTTAAGCCAGTAGGGGTGTATGCGATGGTCATCGTCGCCAGAAGGGTCGTCGTGGTCAGGAGTAGAAAAGGGTAATAGCTCCAAGCTGGTGCGCTGTCCCTTGTGCCATTCTTTGAGGGAACGTCTCTCCTGATCTAGTATCATACCCTTAGTAGTATAGTCTACCTTTTTGCATCCAATCGAGGGAAAGCGTTCGTCGAATAACCCAAGAGGGTCCGTAAATTTCAGGATCGTTAGGGCGTCGTCGGGAGGCTTCCCAGGATACGGGTTGGTGGATGGTTCAGGAGGAGCGTGCTGACCCTGCAATCACCATCAATGGTGATGTACTAATTCAGTACACCACCACCATCCATGTTCTTGTAGTAGTTAGTACACCACGACGCAGCACAAATCGTGAAAACAATGACCTTAGCATGGCTTGAACAAAAGACCACATAGAATAGATAGATCATACAATCATGCATGCTTCAACCACTACACCAAGGAGCTGTATATTAATACTTATTGAACCTCAATCATATTCACCTTCCTCTCAGTATTATAATTGTATTTTATCTCTTCAAATTGTATTGTACATCAAACTCTGTCTTATTACTATTGTTTTAACATTTACTAGTCCTTGTAGAAATACTTTAATGTATAATCTGATAGAGAGAACAAAACTCATTCTATTGGACTGTCTTTCTTTTACTTTATATATATATCTCCCTAACACCCCTAACCTCCCCCTAACCTCCCCCCTCAACCTCCCCTAACTTCCCCTAACCTCCCCCTAACCCCCTATCCGCACCATCAGCCCAGGGGCTAAAGCCCCTGTGCTGATGGGTCATTACACACTCTAAAATTGAGGAAGTTTATGATGAGGAAGTACCCTATATATTTTATGTTTAATTAGTAGTTATATACTCCCTCTTGGTGTAATGGTTGAATGATGCACTGCAAATTTGATGCACCCATCCATAAGGTCTTTTGTTCAAGCCATGCTTGAGCCATCTAATTTTCGCAATTTTGTGGCTGACGTGGTGTACTGAGCTAGTACAAGAACCTGAATGGTAGAGATGTACTGAGTTAGTACACCACAATCATTGCCGATGCAGGATCTTATGGAGGAGCCAGTAGGTCGATTAAGTCGTCAGGTACGCCAGTATTTGCATAGGTGTCGTTCATAGCCTGCAGAGCGTAGTTGACCTCACTAGAATAGATCTTAGAGAGATCTCCGTCGCGTTCAAGATCCCAGTTTTCTATCGCATGACGA
>NIBX01000128.1:0-109194 GCA_002718315.1 Agaricales sp. HM26-F1
GCTGATCCCAGGACCCATCTGGTGCTGCGAAGGAAGATAGGAGTTCTCTGAGGGAAGAGAGCGCTGCGTCCTCGTCGGGGGAAAGAGGAACGGCGGGCTCGTAGTCTTTTAGACAAAGAAACGCTCTCTCAAATAGATCCTCCCGGATACCACTGTGATGGAGATGACCACATAGACGCAAGAGAAACTGGGAACGTGGCTTCTCGTCGAGGTGATGATAGCTCATACGCCATGTAATTGCGACAGGCCACAGGTAATCGTCGAGGTGTTCTGGGGTGACGTGATCCATCCTCCCGTCCATGAGAGAGGTACGATGTTGCCGGTATAATTCGATATATTGATCTATCGACAGGCCGAGACCTTGGATTCCAGCACCGGCCTGAACAACAGCGAGGGCGTTACAATGTAGTAAATCCTGCAAACCCGGGTTACATGAATAAATCAATAGCCTGGTCGTCGAAAACTGACCTTTACGAGTATCTTTGCTGACGTCCTCTGATCTTCGGATACGCCAGCCGTGACCATCAGCAACTCCTCCGCATCCGCTTCAGAAAGCCCTTCGAGATCGATGAATGAGTCTTTCCCGCTGCCGAACTTATGGCCTGCGTTACTGAGTCGAGTTGTGATGAGGACGGAGCAGTTGGTGGACCGTGGGAGGTATCTGCGCAGATTGACCTTGGGATCATCGGCGTTGTCCAGGAGTAGGAATGAGGGGTCTTTGGAGTTTGCTATCCAATCGATGGCTTTTTGAGCGACATCACCGATGCCTTTTGACTTCGCTATAGCACTGTAGCTTTCTTCAAGTGTTGCTGTAGTGGTAGCGTCAACGAAGAAGACCATCGCCGAATCAAACCTTGACAGAGGATCAGACGAGCCTACACATGTCTGATCTAAGAGTGCAACTCACTTATCACTCTTGAGGACGTGTTCATGAAGAAACTGGAACGCAAGCTGAGACTTTCCACAACCGCCCATCCCGACTAATGAGAAGATCCTCTTCTGTACCTCGTCGCGAAAGAAGAAACGAGCCATCCTTATCAGCTCGTCCTTTCGTCCGGTAAATCTCTCTGATGGCGGTGGACAGCGACGGAGAAGAGGTAACGGAGCCGGAGCCTGTGGCTGGGGGTCTACGGTACCACAGTCAGCCTCACTCGATACCATTCCTCTGAACCCAACTCACGGATATGTGTGTGAGAACCAACGGCAATCACTGTGTTATTCGAGTTGATTGCACCTCCAGCACCTGCAAACGATGCTCAGTTTGCAGATGGATGACAGACAACAAGAAGGTACTCACTCATAGTGGATCCGTCCACCTGGATTTCCATGTTGAAGAGGGTGTTGCAAGAGTCGGTGAGGGAAGGAAGGAAAGAAGGCAGGGGTGCAAAAAGGAACGTGGGCTCAGCGTGCTACAGCATCCTGGTCATGGGTTCATCAGATTCAAACCAGTGCCAACAGACTGGTGGAAGCATCAAGAATCGAGGAAGCCGAGGGCGCTTCGTAGCCTGAGAACGGGCGGTTATACTTTACTCACTACGCCTGCGCAATAGGGGCGAACGTAGAGAGCTCGAGATTGTATGTTGCGTGTTCTGCAGCCGAGCACAAATATATATTTGCCCCTCCAGCAGATGCCGGGAGAGAATCAACCAGACCTCCTTGAAATCAAGGGAAACGTTGAGTCTGGCAAGGAATCAAACTTAAAGTGCGGTTTACTCATGGGAACGTGTGATAGGGGTGCCCAAGAGGGAGAGTGGGCATGTGAGTAGAAAATTCACATTATATGCATTGTATATGGGGCCCAGTAATAGTCGAATATTGTTCTTGATTGGGGGTGTGGTATTAGTAAAGCGGATAGCTATCGCCATTCATCCAGAACAAACCTGTATACCCCGTCTGTCCACGTAACCTCCACTCAGCCACCACAAGCTAACCATCCTATTCTAAGACCGAGAGACAGACGACGCTACTGCCACGATCACGGCTAGAACCACTTGAAGTAGTCCGAAGCCGACTGGAGCGAAAGGAGAGGGCTAAGAGTGCGTACTGAAGAGAGGAGGCAGAGGAAGGAGAGGAAGGTAGAGGAAGGAGAGGAAGGAAGGTAGAGGAAGGAGATCCAATTGCATTAATCGACGCATGCACATATCATAGTCGAGAGCCCTCGAGCACGATTCATCCGAGCCTACCCTTTCCCCTTCTGAAGTGCACAGGAGGACGAGGCTGGCAGTGACGCCAGAACACACCACGGGCTATGCATGCATACGAACCAGTCGTTCAACCCGCCATCTTCCTCTCACCTCAGTCCTCCTTCCTCCTTCCCAGGTACACCTTCGTCCTCGCCATCCACAACACAGACACGGTAGGATGGGAACAAGATTCCCATAGGCGTAGACCCCTAGTCACCCGTGAAGCGACGTACGTCGTAGCACACCTCGCGGACACCGAGAGACAGTCAAGGGTTCGCCTTCGTGCCACGTCGACCTCCGCATCCCAAATCTGTGTCCCGAGCCATTTGAATCAGGTTCGAGTGCGAGAAGATGACGATGACAAGACGCGGTATGACTGCTAAGAGCTCGGTGGGTGCAAAAGCTCCAGACGACGGAAGTTTGTATCGAGAGATGAGACCGACACCGGAGGGAGGTAGGGGTGGGAGTCGCACGCTCCGCCAGTTTGATGTCAGCATCGACGTCCCGAAAATTTTGCTTGGAGATTCGGAAAGTATGGATGATAAGAGGTGAGAGCGAGTGGCCCAAAGGTGTTATACCCGCATTGCTCATGGTGGATATAACGTTCGAGGAGGGTCTGATGAAGAAGGAAGGAGGGACGAGGGCGAGGGACGAGAAGGGACGAGAGGAGTGGAAGAAGGGAGGTAGAGGGAGAAGGGAAGGGAGAAGAAAGCCGACGTCGTGGTGAGGAGATAGAGGTACAGGGTCCAGTCGCCTTGATCGACGCATATATCAAGCTCAACACCCCACAAACACCACGCCTCCTCACCCAAGCCTCTCCCTCTCCAAACTACAGAGCAGGAATAATCCGGCGCCAGCGTGCACCACAAACCCTATACACAAACTCCCAGTCAAAACCAACGCCATCTCCTCACCCATGCTTCGTCACCCATCCCAAGCAAAGAGGAGTACAACCGCCGTCGTCATCGCTTACCCCGTCCTCAAGCCCCGAGACGGAAAACAGCGGCTGCGTACGGAGTCACTTCAGTCAACACGACCACGAGGCATATCATACCCCGCTCGCAACATCGAGCGACCCAACGCTCGTCGCTCCGTCCGATGACCCGAGTCCTCTCAAGTCGTTCAGATGAGTCGAAGAGCCAACTGTGATGATGAAGCTGATGGCCTCATACGAAGACGAGACGCCGTACGATTCCCAGTAAGCCCAGGGTGCTGAGCTCCGTATGACGGGGGTTGAAACGAGTACAATGCAAGGCGTCATTGGATATGGTTATGCTTGGAGGTGTGGGTAGTGTGGGTGGGGTAGACTATGACTGAGAGGAGGAAACCGCTATGACGAGACCTAAAACGACATGGGGAGGAATTTCTAGGTGTGATTTAATTCGGAGTCTGACTGGTATGGCAGTGGAGAGATCGGAGGATGCTCTGCTCCAGACGGTAGAGGGCGAAACGAGGCTAGGGGGGTACAATGTCATTGTATGCGGTTTGGTTGGGCTTGGATGTGGGGGTGGGGTGGATGCTAGGTGAGAGGAGTAAGCCGCCATAAGGATGACCAGACGTGGTATGGCCCCAGGGGTGTCGAGGAGGCGATGCGACGAGGTGGTGGGGTTGGTTTTGTTGTATCCGACGTGCTTCTCTGAATCATGAAAGAGGTCGGGCTGACGGAGAAGATCGTAGTGGAGGTGACGATGCGAGCCGTGTAAGGTCGATTGAAGTCTATGCTGCTGAAAGACGGGTTGAGTACACAAGTAAAACCATCCTGTTCGACAAATAGAAGTAGCTTACCAGAGTCCATCCAAGAAAAGGAGCCCAACGCGTCGACGCAATGAGTCCGGTGCGCATCAAGGAGCTCAGCGACTCTTGTTCGTTTCAGGAGGACGTAGTTCATACAGTCCATGTGGAATTGAGCCTGCCAGTGCCAGAGGGAGGCGTCTTGAAGGCGCCTGTCGTTTCGCTCTCGTCGAGAGAAGAGAACCCTGCGAAGTTGATTGAGGAGATAAGTAACAGTAAAAGAGTTATACTTATGGATGTAGCTTACCTATAGTTGAGCAACGCCCAAACTACGAGGAGGAGAGCCCCTAATGGTACACCAAGGACCCTAGGCACGACCTGACTCGTCCCTCTTATTCGATACACCCGATACGTGTCGTTTATCGGGATAGCTTTGCGTATTCTTGTTAACGATATAATCCGGTCAAATGGAGGAGTGGAGGGAGGAAAGGCGTATCATAGAATCATAGAAGACAACGAGGAAACAGATGCTCATCAGGCATAACGAGGAACCGAAGAGAAAAAACGATGACGCATGTGGCTGTCCACCCACCCATCACCTCCATTCCCCGCACTCAAAGACCAGATTAGGACTGGACTACAGTATCGACTGTGAGATGCAGAGCTCTATGTACCCCTGACGGTGACATAAAACCCCTTGCGAATTATATTCGAGAGCAAAAATAGACGCGATAACTGTTCTTCAGCTGAGCATTACGCATCTCCAATACATGTGCTTTTTCATCCCTCTTTTCCCTAAGGCTCTCCCCCTCCGACTCGTGTACGTCCGTGGGACATTCCAGAGAAAGGATGTTCATGACCCCTGCTCGCAATTGGGAGAAATTTTTATATGCGCTTCTTCACTTTTAACGTGTCACCCTGAACCAGCCAGATTTGAATCGTTTGAGCATCACACGTCCGCGTTTATATTATTTCCTTCCAACATGTCTCGATGATGAGAAGGGAGAGTAATAAACCATCCCAGGTACGTACAAATACACTCCCCTCTTCGATTATTCAACGCAATCTCTACACCCCGCTAGCACCTTAGTACGCATCGTCTTACTCGGCGGTGGCTCATCCAGTCTAACGTCTAACCCTCGCCCGTCTCCTAAGTTTCTTCCTCCTACCTTCTCTTGCGCGCATCACGGTGTATGAAGTTGACTACAGACCTAACGCACGTACGCAGAGCGGATCCTTGGATCTACACCCCGATGCTGGCTTGCTCACCCTCCACTAGCGTATAGGTCTCACCGAGGAGTTCAACAAGTACGAGAGGGATGACGACGACGACGAGATGAGAGTTTGTGATGGTTCGAGTGGGAACGTGAGGTCTCTCCTTGGGTGGAGATAATGGACATGAGCACGATACAGGTGGGGGCGGACTTACGAGCGAGAAATGGTCTGAGAACGATAGGTTCGTTGGTATATTATTCGTTTTTATATAAGATGGACTAACGAGTTTGAGTACAGACTCAGAGCAGACCTTCCTCTCTCTTCACCTCCATCGACCCCTCCACCACCAAATGGAACGACCACCTCCCTTCACTCTCCTCCTCCTCTCAAATCTCCCTCACGTCATCAACAGGTTTGTCGCTTTGGTTTGATTTTTTTGTGTTGAGGAGTGTACTGATTATTTTGAGCACAGAGCAGGCCCTCCTCTCTCCTCCTCGCCTCTATTCATCTCCCTATCATTACGACGGAGTACCGTCTCTCCTCTGTCTCCTCCTCTCGAACCTCTCACAACCCCACAATACGCACTTCGCTTCCATACTAACGATACACACACAAAAGCCGACCTCGTCATAATACCAGCCTATCTCAATGGACCTAATGGTTCGTGCTTTTTGCTCTCTCTTTCTTCTCCTTCTCGTTCTTGGTTTCGTTATGGTGTTTACATGCTCATCGTTTCTCTATGCTTATATTTTTACCTTCTCGTATGTCCTTCTTTTTCTCGTTCTTTTCATGGTCCTGTCTTATCTCGTTCTACCCTCGTCTTTCCCGTTCTCGTCTGTCGTCTTCTTTCATCATACCCGTTCTTATATTGCCCTTGACCTTCTTGTTCATCTCCCTCGATGGAAGCCCATCCACCCTGTCGTTCTCATCCACCCATCCCAGTTCTAATCCAGCCTTAACATCTTTCTCGTTTATATTCTTGTGCTCGTTTATCTTTGTGCGCGATTTTACCTCATTTTATATCTTGGTTCGTCTTCCTTGCTTGGCTCTCCCTCATTTTCACCCCTCTTCCTCGTCCCCGTTCGTCTTTTCTCCTTACTCGCATTTCTCATCCCCGTCTCGATCTTTTACATTTTGTCATATGATCTGCGTCCCTCTCGCACGTCGTTCTCGTTCTCATTCTTTCATCATGTTTACCACGCCTTTGTCCCTCTCGTGCTCGTGCTCGTTCTCGCTCTCATTCTCATCCCTAACTCCCCCTGTGCCTATTTCCTCATCACGCGCTGACTTTGATACATGTAGAAGCCAAGCACAGGCCCGATCCCAGCAACGGCACTGAATACAATTCTCAGTACTTTCGAGGAGAACATGTATCAGAGTGTTTTGCGTAGTGCGATAGCTAGTACTAGGAAATTGGAGGTGACGATGGGGGTGATACGATTGAGAGGTGGTTTGGGAGATGGAGGATGACGGGGATGATGAGGGTGACGGGTGAAGACGAGGGAGAGGGTAAGTAAGTAGTTTGGTAGGAGAGGAGAAACGTAGGTGGTTGGAGGAACGCATGGTCTTAGACTGGCTGGAAGCCGTCTAGCCCGACGAGACACAGATGTATCTAGACGTTGCCAAACCACTCATTTTTATTACATTGTAAGTTAGCGCTACACATCCATTCTATCGTATCCTAGCATCACCAAAAAACATGCACCTTCTGGTCCAGCGAAAACCCCCCACAGTGTAAACTGTTGATCACACTTCAAGCCCTTCGTCGACGGAATAGCGAAACTGTGGCGAGACGAAGGCGTCGAAAAAACTGACGCAAGGTTGACTTGGCTGGATCTCTTGAACGAGGCTGAGGCTGGATAACGGTTTCTTCAGTACCTTCGTCAGGTGTCTCGAGAGGGATTGATTCCCACGTCGCAAATACGCTTCTACACTGCACGGTGTCAGGGTGATTCATCCCAAGACTCTTCTCCAAACCATCCAAAGCTTGAATCATTATCCGTTCAGACTCTTCCCGTCGCCCGAGGTAATATAGAGTGATTGCCAGATTAGCCATCGCTGTGACGGTGTCTGGGTGAGCTGGTCCGAGAATCGAGGTTCGCTTCTCAAGGACCTCTTTCTGCATGCCTTCAGCTTCCTCGTACCGGCCGAAGTGCTTCAGGGTGACTGCTAGACTAGCCATCGTACGGACAGTGTCTGGGTGATCTGGTCCAAGAATCGAGGTTTGCTTCTCAAGGACCTCTTTCCCCATGCGTTCAGCTTCCTCGTACCGGCCAAGTTCCTGCAGAGTGATTGCCAGATTAGCCATCGCTGTGACGGTTTCTGGGTGATCTTGTCCAAGAATCGAGGTTCGTTTCTCGAGGGCCTCTTTCTCCATGCGTTCAGCTTCCTCGTACCGGCCGAGCTGTCCCAGAGTAGCTGCCACATTAGCCATCGCGCGGACGGTGTCCGGGTGATCTGGTCCGAGAATCGAGGTTCGCTTGTCAAGGACCTCTTTCTGCATGCCTTCAGCTTCCTCGTACCGGCCGAGCCGCCACAGAGTGTTTGCCAGATTAGCCATCGCATAGACGGTGTCTGGGTGATCTGGTCCGAGAATGGAGGTTCGCTTCTCAAGGACCTGGTTCTGCATGCCTTCAGCTTCCTCGTACCGGCCGAGGTGCGACAGAGTAACTGCCAGATTAGCCATCGCATCGACGGTGTCTGGGTGATCTGGTCCGAGAATCGAGGTTCGCTTCTCAAGAACTGCTTTCTCCATGCCTTCAGCTTCCTCGTACCGGCCGAGCTGTGACAGAGTGGCTGCCAGATTTGCCATCGTTGTGACGGTGTCTGGGTGATCTGGTCCGAGAATGGAGGTTCGCTTCCCAAGGACCTGGTTCTGCATGCGTTCAGCTTCCTCGTACCGGCCGAGCTGCGACAGAGTGGCTGCCAGATTAGCCATCGTTGTGACGGTGTCTAGGTGATCTAGTCCGAGAATGGAGGTTCGCTTCCCAAGGACCTGGTTCTGCATGCGTTCAGCTTCCTCGTACCGGCCTAGCTGCCACAGTGTGGATGCCAGATCAGAAAGCCTGTCAATCGTCTGCAGGTCTTCATCTCCCAGCTCCTCCAAACATCTCTTCCACGCGCCTCTATGCAGTGACTCAGCCCTGCGTCCCTGGTCCAGATTGATACATATGAACCCAAGTGATCGAGCTAGATCTGGGTGCAAACGAGCGTCGTCGCATGTCGATAGCACTCTCTCAGCATGTGCGGAGAGGCCATTGGTGAACACCATGTCGTTGATGTCTGGTCTATGGGCGAGCGTGAGGAGGAAAGCAGTGGACTGAGGATCGGATAGGAGTTTTCGTAGGCTATCGTGAATGAGGGGATGGATATGGTGCTGCGCTGTATCGTTGTATCGCAGTAACGAGAGAACCCGTAGCTCCTTTACGCATGCCCTGAACGCAAGCTGATCCCAGGATCCATCAGGTGCTGCGAAGGAAGATAGCAATTCTCTGAGTGAAGAGAGTGCTGCATCCTCGTCGGAGGAAAGAGGAAAGATGGGCTCGTAGTCTTTTAGACAAAGAAACGCTCTCTCAAATAGCTCCTCCCGGATACCACTGTGATGGAGATGACCACATAACCGGAACAGGAATTGCGAGCGTGGCTTCTCGTCGAGATGATGATAGCTGATGTGCCATGTAATTGCGACAGGCCACAGGTAATCGTCGAGGTCTTCGGGGGTGACGCGGTCCATGCTCCCGTCCATGAGAGAGGTGCGATGTTTACGGTATAATTCGATATATTGATCTACCGAGAGGCCGAGACCTTGGATTCCAGCACCGGCCTGAACAACAGCGAGAGCGTTACAATGCAGTAAATCCTACATCCTCGAGTTAAAGAATAAGTCACTAGTGTGGTCGTCGAAAACTGACCTTTACGAGTATCCTTGCGGATGTCCTCTGATCTTCGGTTACACCAGCTGTCACCATCAGCAACTCCTCCGCATCCGCTTCAGGAAGCCCTTCGAGATCGATGAACGAGTCTTTGCCACTGCCGTACTTATGCCCTGTGTCCTGGAGTCGAGTTGTGATGAGGACGGAGCAGTTGGTGGACCGTGGGAGGTAATTGCGCAGCTTGATCTTGGGATCGTCGGCGTTATCGAGGAGAAGGAATGATGGATCTTTGGAGTTTGCTATCCAATCGATGGCGTTTTGAGCGACATCACCGATGCCCTTTGACTTTGCTATAGCACTGTAACTTTCGTCAAGTGTTGCGGTGGTAGTAGCGTCAACGAAGAACACCATCGCCGAATCGAACCTTGACAGAGGATCAGATGAGTAACGCACGTTTGATCTAGGACTCGTGTGACTCACTTATCGCTCTTAAGGACGTGTTCATGAAGAAACTGGAACGCCAGTTGAGACTTTCCACAACCGCCCATCCCAATCAGTGAGAAGATCCTCTTCTGTACCTCGTCGCGAAAGAAGAAACGAGCCATCTTGATAAGCTCGTCCTTTCGTCCGGTGAATCGCTGTGATGGGGGTGGGCAACGACGCAGAGGAGGTAACGCAGCCGGAGCCTGCGGCTGGGGGTCTATCAAACAGTGGTTAGTCTCACTCGACGTCAGCTATTTGAGCGTGACTGACAATTGTGATTGACCGTGTTATTGCAGTTGATGTGTCCTTCGGCCGCTGAGTGATACGTCACGACTGGCGTTATCAAAGCAAAGAAAGACGAGATCACTGACTCAATGTAGCATTATTCTGCTCGAAAGCGATGGAGAGGGAATCGTTATTAGTTGCCATATCGACCTGTGAAAGAGAAGAAACAGGGAAATGCTGCAGAGAGAGAGAAAGAACACAAGAGAGGAAGATGAAGGGAAGGAGGGGACGAAGAAGGAGAGGGGAAAACGAACGCCGGGAGTGATGAGTAGTAAACGCGGAGTGAACGTGGTGCAACAGCAGCCTGTTCATGAGATCATGAGATCCATCACAACAGAAGCCCGTCCTGATTTCATGTAGAAGAAAGAGAACGTGTTAATGAGGTAGCCAGTGGCCATGGGGCACAGCAGAGAACTCGAGGCACACCGTGGACAGAGAATCAGACGGATGCAAGATCATACTTCATCTGAATCGTCTCTTATCTTTAATTGCCTGTTCGATTCTGAGCAGTGCCAGTGTGTCCACTTGGTCGATCGTCGCATGTAGGTGGGCGATGTTGAGAATGCACGATCCCATCAGAGTACGTTCTATGAACAGCAATGGACATGTTCGGGAGACGTGGACAGTAGAGCAAAGAGAACGAAGTACTCCGCTAAGTGTACTATTCCTCCATCCATTGGTCTATGGTATCTCCCAACATATTTCTTCTCGCCGTGCGGATCGGAAGCGTGCCTTGCTCATCCATCGAGGAGCGTTCTAGCCCAGAAAAATGTAGTCGTCCCTGGTAACAACCTCAGTGTACACGGGGAACCGACCAAAAACACGAGGAAACCTCGGACTGTTGTATCCATCCCAGATGCCGTTAGCTTGATCACCTCTGCCAGAGCCTGATGAACGTACACGAGCTTGACACGAGCATGAGAGATGCTAGCACGGCTGAACAGTAACGAAACGTTCCAACCTGGCAGAGTACAGTCTAGTCCCAAGGTACAGCCCAAAGATACAGCCCGAAATGCGTGTAAAATGTCTGTCGATCTGCGGGATTTGAGCAAGGAGACGAGATCGATCTAGAGGCGGGTCGACAATTGAGGTTGATGTGAGGTGATTGACAAGTCGTTTCTTGGACCTCGTTTTCAAACAGTGACTATACGAGAGGAAACAATCTCGTTCCGAGAGGCGAGAGAGAGTTCACGGCGTCCTCGTGTCCAAACATCTGCAAGAACTCATTGTTGGTGGAAGAATCGAAAGCCGATGACATGAACGTTTTGGGGTTCATGCCCATGAAAATCTCTCAGACTTGCAAGTACAGAGTGTAGGAAAACCATTCACAGAGCGAGCACCGTCCAATAGTCGCATACTAGGTTCAGTGGGCGATTCCGAATATCGATTGAGAAACGGAGTCAAACGATGGAGGCTGGGAACAAGGACCATGCGCGGCACTGGAACCGAAGCACTGCCTCCGTACATCCTTCCTCCCTCCATCGCGACGCAGCAACACCAGCGTCCTATCCCTCAGAACGCTGCTCGAGTCTAGCTCTAGCTTCCTTACCCCCTTACTCAACTCTGTCTTCTGTTCATCTTTCTCTGAATATCTTACTTTCTGGCACACCCTCTTTCGTCTATATGAACGTACGGATATCGGTTGGATTGTTGGATGTTTGCGTAAGACGTCCCAACCGTCTTTTGCCCCCGAGATAAGCCATGTCGAGACCTCGAATAGTATGCTCATTCTACCATTACTCCAAAGAACTAATCTGACATTCGCACCTCAGTTTACCATCGACTTGAGACAAATACCTGACACCCGATTCTCGCTCGCTCCAACGGGTGCTGGGAGCCACGTCATAGCCATTCTCGCCTGGCCTCTCTTCGATAACACCAAGTTATGGCCTAGAGTTGTTGTTGGATGGCTTGTGGGTCATCTCAGACCGTCGACTCCCCTTTTGGGGTCGCCTTACCCAAGTGTTTCGCGTCTGATGTGTCTATACGCACTCGCCTCGACAACACGCATTACCACAGTACGTCGTGTTTCTCTTCTTTCTTCTCCCACTTAATCTTATATTCGAACCCAAGTGTCTCATGATCTTTGTAACCTGGCTGAAAAGGTTACCAACGACTTGATTGGCTATGAAGAGCTCTTTGAACCGAAGTTTAAAGTTAGTTGGTGGACAATCTGTAAGTTTTTCGTTTTGGCTAACATCGTAACCTATGAGTTTGCTCTGACATCCTTCTCCATAGTCAATCTTAATGGTTTTTTGATCCTCCACGCCCCCCGGGCCGCTCGTCTTGCCTTCCTCTGGATGCCTTCTCTTAAAACCGATGTCGACAACAAGGACTCACGATTCGCTTCCTCAACGTCTTAAAGACTCGTCTTGGGAGGGAAGGAGGGGAAGAAGGCTGTTGGTATGTCTGCGCGGGCGTGCACGAGGCTAGCATGGGTCCGGAGTCCAGGAGCCCTTGGATGGCTAGCAGATTTGGCTCAACCACCACCGTCAGCTCAAGTTGCAGACCGCTTGGATACTACCGTCTACCGTCTCGCAACCAAGCACCTCGTCCTCTCTCTTCTCAGAGTCAAGAACTCGCGACTCAGATTCGTGTTCGGTCTGGTGACTACTGGTTACTGTCACCGCGTTACTGGCCCGCAGCCTGGCAAACCTCCCTAGATGTCGGTGGAATTCCTCGCCAGTCCGTATAGCTTAGGCGGAATGTCTATAATTATGTGTAGAGTAACATATAGTGTACCTCTTAAATCTACTTTTATGGATCTGGCTCGTGCTGGTACTCTCCTTGTACAGCAAGTACTGAGGCGGTAGACTAGAGTGAAAGCCCGGGAAAGGTTCGGGGATTTGTATGTCCGATAGACCTCGGAGCCACCACAGTGATCTGATCAGTGATCATGATCAATTTACTGCCATCATGATCCGAGATGGCCGAGACTGTTTCGTAGTGTTTCGTTCCTTCACCATGATGTAGAAACCTACCTACATATAGCCAACACGCACTTTGCATGCACCCCGAACCCTGCAATTCAACTTGATCATCTCTGCGCGAACATGAGGGAAAGGTTGGCTGAGGAGGCGCTTGTTTAGGCCAAGTCATTTAAGCTGTTCAATAGCTGGCATGGATAGCGTTAAAATCAATGAACCGTCGCTTCTCCGTATACGTGCGGCTGCATGGTCCTCTCTCATCTGAGGACTAAGTAATTGAACTTATAAAGAATGAGCCGGAGTCCCCTTAGTAAACTGGATGTGAATGTACGTTCAGAATTGATGTTGACACGGTTTTCATTGGTAGGTTCTCGCCTCCGAGTCCTTATAATCTTACTAGCTTCATACCTTATACTAACCATAACATAGAAGGCGTTTCTACATTCACTGAGGGAAAGAAGAAACCAATGTAGCTCTGAAACCCTCCATAAATCAAGAAAAGAAGGGGTATACTGTGATAAATAACGACGCAGAAAGGCGACATGCAGCAAGTAGTAGATACAGGGGTATAACCAGACTTGTCGACTATTTCCGAACGAAAGTAGTCATTCCTTGCAAGTTGTTCGTGTCTAGAAGCAACAATCAAAATCAATCAATACCAAGTACTACAGGTGTCGCAGAGATGGAATTAATTGAACGTACCGACGGTCAGACCGACAGCCTTGGCCGCACTAGCAAACTCAAGATTCTGGAGCTGAGTCGCGTCTTTGGGAGCATTGAGTGAGAGGACGTTGACGGACGTCGATCCAGGAGAGAGAACGTATAAGAAACTATGGCAAAGAGGACGATTTGAGTAAGGTTGACGGATGTATGCCGAGGAGGGACGTACTCGTTACTCCCAATGGAAGCAACCTCGTTATCAATCGTCGAGGAGTCGTTTCCTTGCGCGTATTGCTACAACAAACAGTTAGAGAAGGAACCGACATCCAAAGGACCAGGAGAAAGTTATACACACGTTTACAACAGTAGCCTTCAAATTATCATCCAAGTTCACCTCCGTAACCATCGACGTGACGATATCCGTAACATAGAAATTCCCGGTCTTGGGGCTGAAACTAGACCAACACGTCGCTCCCTGTCCGTCGATCGCATTCGCAGAGTTCTTGGCACTGGTCCCGTTCGCGTTCGATGAGGCGAGATCGAAGATATCGAAGCCGATACCAGCGTCCGTAGTCAAAAGAGCGTTCTTCCCGGGCACGATCGTCATAGAGAACGGCAGCAATCCACCAGTAGCAGGTTCGATTTGCTGGAAGTTCTGTGAGAGCGCCATTCCGCCTGCACTGCCTTTGGCCGCAGACGCAGGGGCGGTTACGTCCCAGACAGCGAGGAAACCGACGCTGACATCGGGCACTCCCTTGACGGCGGCGATGAGTTGGGTGTTGTCCTCGTTGAAGATGATGTGGCTGACGGTCCCAGCCGGCCCAGTTGCTGGTGTCGTTTGGTTCAGGTTGAGGAGACGGTTGGTGTCCGGAAGCGGCATCAGACCCAATTTAGGGTCAACACCGAAACAGCTAGGAGGAAAACCAACGAAGATCAACAGACGAGTCGGACCTGAAAGACCGTGGAGACGTACTTGACACCGTTGACGGTACCACCGTTCAAGGCACAAACAGTATCCCCAGCTTTGTTGAACGCTAACGAAATGGGAAAGTCACCTCCAGTTCCAATGGGGTTGCCCACGGGTGTGATCGCGGTGGGGTTATTTGGGTCGATTTTGAAGAGGGATATCGTGTTGCTTCCAGGCTGGGAGAGGCAAGTGAGATTAGCAAATTACATCCACAAGAGAAAGAGCTGATCGAGCTCACGTTAACAGCAGCAAGCATGTTGCTTGAAGAAGAGGCCTTGATCGAACCCTGACTAAACAGTCCGTCGGGTCCGACAGAACCGTCAGCAGATAAACCGTGGGCACCGAGACCACCAGTGGGAGTTGCCTGTCTGAGGGACTAACAGAAGCAAAAAAAAACATGTTAGAGAGAGAGAAAGAGAATCTTGCGTAAGATGATCCGAGAAAACGGTACGCACCAGCTTACCATCGCTACCTATATCAGCAGCAACGATAAAGTTTCCCGTCGGTTCATTTGTAATGACTACACAAAGCAAGGTGAGCAAAGCGAAATGAGTCACAAGAAGGGTAAATCTCACAATATGCGGCACCCGCAGCGAAGCCCTTCGAACCGCCCATGTTCATAGAGCGCTTGCTCAGAGGAAGAGAGGAAACGCAAGTAGCCAAGATGACAGAAACGAGGAAGGAACCGGTGAACTTCATGGCGAAAATGTAATGCGGAAGGTGGATGTGGTGAAGGTATAAAGAATGTGAGGGTACGAAGGAAGGTTGACGGCCAGCAATCAAGGCGTAAAGGAACAACAAGAGAAAAAACTAGAGCGCAGCTCGACCAAGAGGGAAAGAATGAAGCGGAAATGAAGAATGGGAACGACAGAGTCCTCAAGATCTTATACGAATTTTTTCATCTGCGATCATATGGTGGGCCTGAAGGCGGGGTAACACAGTCAGCAGATGCGAGGTAGCAAGCGACCATCAGGGTTTAGGAGGCAGAGAACGACCCACTGCCCTGGTCTGGCATGCAAAGTCGCCTGGGGCGTGAGATAGCCAACTGTGATCTAGACACGATATGTTCCTCCATCATGCGGCTTGAAGAGATCCTGACCGTGATCCTTGAGTACTAGCTGAGTACACACAGGACTTTACCCTCTGAGCTACCCCCAGGCCACTTCACCAGCTCCAACGCTAAACCCAACCTACGACAGACGTTTTGGAGAAGCCTCAGTGAGAACAAGGTCTACTCTAGATCCAAGAGCCATGGTTGTGGTCAAGAAGGACCATTCGCTGGTAGCCTTCGCGATGCTAAAGGCTGTACCTATGCCAGCCGTATCTTGATGATTGAACATACCGAGCGTGTTCAGAAAGGCGCCTCTGCGTATTAGCTCAAGGAAAACCGTGATATGTTGGTACCTGACGGCTTCCACAACTGGGAAGGAATACAAAAGCGTCGGAGTATAATGCGAAGGGATATCGCATTGAGCAAAAGAGCAAGGTGGTCATAACACAGATACTGGAATCCCATGGATTCCACGATGGCAAACGTCGCGAGGGTAGTAAGCAGAGCAACGTGGTGGCGGTGCTACATCCTCAATCCATCTTTCTCTCTCTGCTCCTCGGAGTCCTCCTGACGAGACGTCCTCAGGATCATCCAGTCCATTCAGACATCCTTATCTCCTGAGCGCCAGAAAGCTGGGGTACTGGCTATACTTGCAACTGATACTTAATCGATGAGAGAACGAACCCTCAGTAACGCCAGCGGCTTTTACTCGTATTATGTATGATTCCTCTCACGCTCACCATCATGGGGCAACATTTGCTCGGGTCTTCTTCCATGATTCATTGGAAGAACCAGACACGGTCTATTCCTGTCTACTTAGCAACAAGAACAACACGAATTAATCAGCGAACCTGGGCTACATGGCACGCCAACGCGCTGGCAAACAGAACGCTGTATACTTGAGCGGAACTAACACATAGAGTCATGTTGCTAGTGAGCTGCAGGTCGTATCTTATCCTGGAGATAAGCAGCGCGCAGGAAACTCACGGCGAAAACCCAAGATGTCGACGGATGACGATTATCCTAGTGAGCCCTTGGTCATGATCTAGCACTCTCTAGCGCTAACGTCCCACACCGGATTCACCGGGTCGACGAGATACGTTTGTTTAACCTTGACTGGGTGGGTTCAACTCAGTTATCTACTATTACATGGGCCACAGAGACTAAAAATAAAACACGGGTTGAATCCTCACGCACATGAAGAGAAAGATATGTTTTTTGTCGAGCGATACGACAGTAGTACCGTACCAGCATCACTGTTGACCAACCTTTAACACACCAGTTTAACCGAATAATTTATTCCGGTAGCGCGTTTCAACGGGCAGGAAAGGGCTGAGAAACGCTAGCTTGAGAACCAACTCGCATGCTGAGTGCTTCCAATTCACTTGGATACACGAGAAGTTCTTAGTACATACGTCCCCAGCGCTCCTCTTGTTCTCCAGCGTTTGTATCCACTCAGCAGACCATTTATCGCCAAGTCTTATTGATCCAGGTCTCCTTGAAGACGAGTCTCTGAGACTGAGTCACCTCCAAAAGTCATCATATCCGCCACTCCGACCTACTACAAAGAAGGTATGATACAGACTAAGGTTCGCCGAGCGGTGGAGGCTTCGATCATCAGTATGTAGACACCCATTCACCTCCGACCGGACGCTCAGTTCGATTTTGCTCGAAATCTGATCGTTTGCCACCCTCGCAGGGCGTTCAAAGTTACGCGATGAACGGTAGCTTTCAGGTTCACTTGCTGGATCACAAGGGGTTGGAATGGAATTCAAGCTTGCTTGAAGTGAACGTGGCGTGGTGCTTGAGTCCCTGACCAAACGCTTCTCTTCGTCAGTCCACTTAAGGCTGGGAGGGTTACCGCCTCGGGAGCTTCTGGGGCTTGGCTACGCGTGTTAGAATGGAGGGCAAGGCGAGTCTTGAATATCGATAGATATTCCGAGAGGTGAGGGTGTACTCATTTACTAATGCCCGTGAGATCGCACGGTGTGTCACGATGCAAAACTATCTAACAGACATTATGACGCTTTCTCTTTAACTCGTTAGAGCACTAAGGGGGAAATATCCTCCGGACGCCCTTCATTATACGGAGAGCGATAGATGTACACAGGTTTATGTTTAGGCTACAGACGACGTGTATAAGGTTATGACTGTTAGGGATCAAGACGCAAAATCCATGAAAGAGATGTATAGTAGAACAAGATGAGTGGAAGAGGAGAACGACAGTTCTGAACCCGGGGTGACGGCTGGCTGAGAATGTAACAGAGACCAAGGAAACTGTTTGAGAGGTATTGATTAGCGTCAACGGCGGGTTGGTAGTTGTCTGTGTGAGAAACGTCGTACCTCTATTTCTACATTGGAGACTGCTTGAACCGAGAAAAATCTGGCGATTTAGATGTGCTTGAACCGAGGTTTGACTTTGTTAGATCTAAGATGCAACGGCCTTTCCTTTCCCTTCATACGAACGTAGACCCCACAAGCGTTACATAACTGTCGTCCATCCCCGCCTCTTCTCCAAACCGACGTCACCTTGGTGGAACAATGATCACAAACCCTCCCTTTCCAGTCCTCCTGTGCAGCTTCGGCAGCAGCGTCGTCAAGCTGTGATGCTGCATCATCGGAACCATCATCTGACGAAGCGCTCCCGCTACACAACTCCAGCGGGCGACGCTTGTTACGGGTCTGAAGATAGATCCCACAGGCGTTACACAGCAACTCGTGAGTACTCGGGTTTCGACGCCACATCGGGGTCGTAGTCACTCCGCAGTTCGTACAGGATTTCAGAGGTGGGCGTGGTTTTGACTTTTGAGTCGCTGCTGCTGCGTCGTGAGTGGGGTTGTTGGAGGGAAATGATGGATCAGCGCCACGTGAAAATGAGTTTTGAAAAGGATGAGAGTGATCCGGGAGAACAGGAGGAGCGGGACGAGGGGTTTGAGAAGCAGGTTTTTCGAAGGAGTGGTGGAGTAGGTATCCCTCGGAGTTGGCCGCGAAACCCATATCATTGCCATGCATAGACGGGGGAAGGAGCGATGATACCGTTTCGTAGGTGTAAGTGCAATGAGAAGGGGATACGTTTGAAGTTAAATGGCTCTCGTCTAGACCAAAAGGACTCTGATTGATATTAGGAATGGGATCGAAAATGAGAGGCTCATTAGGTTGTGGCTGGAAGTAAGCCCATTGGGATGTAAAATCGGTGATATCAAGGGGGGAATGCGGCCAGGTACGATAGGGATCCTGCAGGGTGTTGTCGAAGGTTTGGGAGGACGCCGTAGGCGGTTGACCCGGAGTTCGCCCTTTCGAACTGAATACAGAGTAGTGATCGTAGAGAGACGAATTTGTCGATGCACAAGATGGATCTGGAACAGTAGCACGTCTAGTAGTGGTGTCTGGGGATGGATTGTAGAAGCACGATTGCTCATTGAGGCCATCTAGAGTTCTTGGGCCCATAATGTCGTGAATCTGGCCAATCCGGGAGCTATGGGCCTGAAGAGTAAGAATCAACAGTAGAAGAGGGGAAAGGCGATCTCGAAGGGCTGGACGTACAAACAATGACTGAAAAAACCGCAGCTGACACGGTCAAAGGGAGGTTGATTACAAGGTACAGTGTCTAGACGCGTCTTATATACTCATCGTCCGTAGTCTCCATCACGCAAAACTAGACGCCAAATGCGGGAGGCACAGAACTCTTGGAGACATAACCCTCGGCGTGCTGACGGCAACGGTGACAACTACAAGCGCCTGGTATTATGAGTTGATGTTTACTATTGAAACCACTTCACCTGTTCAAAGGATTTTTGAGCCATTATGATGGATTGAACTCCCGTCCCTTTTGATACAGCGGTTTTCAGAAAGATGCAGAGGTTTTCGATTTTCTTTTCTTCAGGATTTGTGCTCAGGGACGTCAGTGGAGCGATGACCGGTAAAGACCGAGATTAACCTGGGCGAATCCGGACCGTCATGCTTTTGTCTAGCTTGTCGTTGAGAACAGTGTCGACGAGCTGTTGTGGCCCCTCATTACTGCCCTCACCGTTGTGGGCACAAATGCCTCTTGGCCGTAAATGGAGTTATAGAATTTCTTGTGTTCCATTCAACCTTGAAGCGTCTCTGCATGAGAACTGTTACATCTCTTCGCCGTCCCTACACTCAACCCCAGTCGCGAATAGCCCAGTGAATCACGGCGAGGTATCTCACTGTCTTCGTCGACCTTAGCACCAGTGGGAGAAGGTATACGGTATCCCGAATCTACAGATCTGCCAAGCTAAATGGGGAAATGAACAGCGTCCCTGAGCGCAAATCCTGAGGAGAAGAAAATTGAAAACCTCTGCATCTTTCTGAAAACCGCTGTAATGGGTGGTGTTCTTCGTTCAGCGTAGGAATCTCAGGCTCCCGCGAGTGACGCCCCAGAGTCTACCTAATCAAGTAAGGTCAGTTGGGCATCCGAACTATAGATGTCCGATCAAGAGAGACGTACGAGGTTTATCTTGCAGATCGCTGAAGTTTTGGTTTCCTTTGACGAGCTCATTAATGTGAAACCTAGGAGCGCAGTGGGAAGGGTTCGTAAGCTCTCGAAGAATCTAACCGTTTAACCATTATGACGGTGGCGATAATGTTGATGGGTGCACGTATACCAATTATGCCTCTCCTGTATGAGCGACAATGACCTGTCTGTTCTGAGTTTGTGTG
Source organism: Agaricales sp. HM26-F1 (assembly GCA_002718315.1). Taxonomy (NCBI): domain Eukaryota; kingdom Fungi; phylum Basidiomycota; class Agaricomycetes; order Agaricales; species Agaricales sp. HM26-F1. The sequence continues at coordinate 20,058 of NIBX01000128.1, forward strand.
GGAGAATAGAATGCTCAGAAGCCTAAAAGCTCGTGCAATGATCCGGCGGCTTGAACCCCCTCACTTGACGAGGAAACGCAACGACTCTGAGAAGATGCTGGTATACCTACATCCGGTGATCCGACAGGTAAATGCTAGGTATCTGAGGGAGAAACAAGCTAGTTTCTGAGCCTGGCGGTGAGAGAACGAGACCAGTAGATTCTAGCTTACGAAGAGGAGTCGGAGTAACTAAACGGAAAAGAAAGGTCAAGGCCGTTGATTTAGATGCAGATTAGCTGAGAATACAGGATCTACACATGCGTTGGGCAGGTCCGTGGCAGGCGGTCGACCACAGGAGCTATGACTGCTCATTGGCAGAATCGGATAGCATCTAAGATGCATCTCGACGAAACATGAACAATATAGATCCAGCTGAACATTGGAGAATGAACTGTCTTTACTCAGATCATCTCAAGCAGACCTCAGGCAAGAATAAACGCAGTGTCCAATAGAAGGTTGGGTAGCGTTGAATTGAAGAGCGCTGTAAAGGGAACAAGTTGAATTAGAGTTCAAAGTTGATGTGATATGATGCCAGCAGTGACCAATAAGAAATTCGAGCTCCGATTGAGCTCAGCGGATTACTTCAGCAGAACGGCCCGCCATTGTTGGAACCCCGAGCAGCAAGTGTAGCTGGCACCAGGGCAGTGCCTGACTTGCTATGCAGACAGCACATCGAGCCCCGTCAACGGTCAATCTCAGCTTTGAATTGTTTCACGGTGTTGATGCGCCTTCTTAACTGGATTGTCGACGCATCGTAGTATCTCACCCGGCGACCTACTCACCGTCACTGGCGTACTGTGAAGAAAGCCTGCAAATACAGCACCTGTGCCATTGAGCGCCTGCTCCTAGAACTCGATCCAAGTGTTGCCAAAATTCTACCCGGATTCTCAGCCGAGCTTCACCGCTGTTTTTCCGGCTTCTGGTTGGAAATGGGCTGGCATGGACCGCCACTAGTCGATTAGCCTTGTCCTGTCCAATCACCGGTTTTGCGGTACGAATTCTCATCGGAACAGCCGTTGTGAACTTCTGCAGGAGGCCTCGAGGTTAAGAAGCCGTCTTCCTAGGTTCACCAGCGCTCAGGTCAAAATCTTCTATCCGCTCCGTGTTCTACGCAAACCGTGTACCTAGGAGCGTTTTGTGCCGCCTTTATCTATATCTATGCTTTCATCGATGTCTTGTTGGAACTGCGCTCTGTGTTTCAAGGTGGCTCAAGGCCCTGATGACAGTTACTCGTATCCTGAACAAACATCCCTATTCGGTCTGGCACTGATCACCTTGTTTCTACAGCCACCACCTTAGTCTCACTTCCAATGCTAGTAGCAACACGAGCACTCGATACACGCTCTCGATGCATACTAGCGTGTAACCTCGTTCACGATGTCCACCCACTCTTACATTTCCATCACGGTCTCTCTTCACCGCTCTAGCCTAGTCGAGGACGACCTCTATGTCTTATGGACCACAAGGCACATTCACCGGTATAAAGCGGCTAAAAGCAAGCGCTTTATCATTTCCCTCCCCTTTCCCCTTCCCTCCCGGTGTATTGTCTTCTCCTCTCCGTTTTTTGCGCCCAGCTCCTGATCCAGACCCCAGTTCCTCTACTCTCTCCCACTTCCCGCGATACTCCATTGTTCTAGAATATCGCGTCCCATTGAAGCGCCTTGACCTCGGAAATCCAATATAAAGACTGAAGGACAGGCAAGAATCGTATTCAACTGGGATCAACCTCGAGAAACCGGAGTAAAGAGTTCCCTCGCCGTCTGACAGCTAGCTGTAGATTTCCCCTGAAGGTTCTCCGTATCATCGAACTAGGATCTACACCACTTATTCACTATTGGCTACCCCCACCCTTCTTCCCACCAACCCACCGACCCACTCATACGATGATCGCATCCCCCCACACATACAGCGTTTCATTAAGGGACGACCAATTCGGACCCAGCTCAAGCTCTGTTCGAGGCTCATCCCCTTCTCCAGTCACATCTGCCTTTGACACGAATTCATTTCCATCATCCTCGCAGACCGTGCCTGCCGCAGGAGGGCAAGCTTCAGCACCTAAAGTGACGTCCCCATTATCCGGACGAAGCGCCAGTCCCTCTTCATCCGGAGATTCTTCTTCTTCTAGATCTCCGACCTTACCACCGAAGCCAGTGGCGACGGGATACCCATCAGTGCTAGCATTATCAGGACCTAGTGCAACTCAGATTGCGTTATACTCGTCCGCTACGATCCCATCTTCTCCAAGCCCATCGTTAGCCCGGTTTACTACCCAATCACCAACTCCTTCATCATCATCACCACATCGAGGACTCCAACAGCAACATAGATCGAGCTCCTACGGAACGTACGTCTTCCAGCGAAGGCCGGATAGCGAGTCTAGAGCGTTTTCCCTGCCAAGGCCACCACGACCCCGGCCAGATACGTTCCACGGTGGTTCCATTACTGGCACGATGGTGCTGTATCGACTTGAAGGGCTATCCACCAGTGAATCACCCTCCGATACCTTGTCTCCTCCTTCTCGACTACCCTTCGCAGAACACGGAACAAATCGCAGAGACTCCGCGTTCTCCACGCACTCCTTGTCTGGCGACTCTGTCTTGTCAATGTCCCTTGACTCGAAGTATCCCAGCTCGGGGCTGGGAGATCTGGAACGCGGGAACGGTGTTGTGGCGTATGCTTACGATCCTACCGAAGACGATGACGATCTTCCCGATACCGGGAACATGGGTCCGGGCAAGGGAGGGAGGCAGTCTAACTTTGTCGACCTACTGCACGATTCAGCGTACGATCCGACACCTACTCAATCCTGGCGGGGGTATCTCAACGTATTCACCTTACTGGTGATCCTGGCTAGTCTCTTGGTGTTGTTTGTGGGGTATCCTATTATTGACGCGATGAGGAGTACTCGGAAGACCGAGAAGATCATAGCTGTAGGGAGCGTTCTGCAGGCCGCGGTCACTGCCGTGGCTGGTGAGGTGCTCAACCCAAGGACATATCCGCCGATCTTGTAGTCTGTTAATCACTTTCTTTCACGGCTTTTGTTTTCTCCTAGTTATCATCTTCGGACTCTCTTTCGTGCGAGACGGACTCTATTCTATTGTTCCCTATTCTTTCGCCGGTTTGCTCGGTTATGATACACTCAACTTAGATACCCCAAGTACCTTCAGATCGTTCGATGTAAAAGGCTTCTTTGAATGATAATCTGATTATGAAGAACACTGTTCTTGCTTGAAGGAGCATGGTCAAGATGGTCGCAGATCATTAACGAGAAAGCCGAAGGAAAGATGATACATATTTGAACTTCGATGGATACAAGACGGGAAAATGGCCTTGGAAATTGTACAGCACGAAAGGAGAAAGCGCTCGTGGACTGGTTGACACTACTGACTTAGTATCGTCCTGACGAAGGATTCGTAGTTGATATTGCCGTCGCTAAATTGGGGAAGGAAAAAAGAGGGTTTGGTGGTTGTCAGAAGGAGATGAGGGCCGTAGGAAAAGAGTGTACACGTACGATCCAATCTGAACACCTTTCAACAACTCATCTACCTCCTCGTCCGTCATCTTCTCCCCGAGTTGAGTGAGCACGTATCGGAGTTCACCAGCGCCGATAAAGCCATTTCCCTCCTTGTCAAACACTTGGAAACCACGAATGAACTCCTCTATAACAAAGCAAGAGATTATCAGAGGGACAGATCGCCAAAATAGTTTTGCAGAAGGGTACGGGAGCGCACCTGGAGTTCCAGCAGGCTTAAACCCATCAGGCCGGTTAAGGATCTTAAGGAAAGTGTTGTAGTCCACTAGAAAGCCCGACCAATGCATTAGTTAAGAAAGATGACGAGAGGGAGTTGGCGAATCTGGACCTACCATCTCTTGGTGCTTCGTTGGAAATCTGAGCAACTTCAGCCTGGGTGGGGTTCTGTCCTAGTGCCCTTAACAGATCTCCTAGAGTCTCCCGCGGTACGCTGCCGGTTCCCTTCTTGTCAAACAGAGCGAAAGCCTCTTTGTATTCTAGAGATCATGAAGGGCGGGAGGCCTTAGATGGACGTGTCGCTGTTAATCGTTCGAGAGGAGACATGCCTGCGTTATCACTCTGTAGACCTTTCAGTTTGAATGGGACGCCGTATACTGTGTCTCAAGGAACGCTCACCATCGTGTTAAGGGTATTTGGTGTCGTTGGTTGGAGCGTAATGTTGTTTGCCCCTATTTGCAGCCAAACAGGATGGGATCAATTGTGCACGTGATTAGATTCCCTCTCCCGACGAAATTGGCATAGACAATGGCAGTTAGCGCTGGTCCTTTCTTCAGATTCTTGATCAGTCCAGTTGCACACCGTGACCATCTATTGTCTCGTTCGATTTCTCTCTGACACCAGGAAGTTACACCACAACTTGATCAGGACTGACGGTCTCAAGTCACTCGGGTCTTCGCGAGGAAAGAACGTGGAGCAAGCGGCTTAATCCCATCTCCCAAGAACGCAATGGTCATTGCCCTCAGCTCTCGCATGAGTTATGTGCCACCAACCGCTCATTTCTGAGTATCGCAGTCTATCTCCGTCTATCCATTTTTTTTGCTCTCTAATGACTATATCTGGATGGTTCTTGAGCTCGGATCGTGTCTCGCTCTATCTAAGCATATATAGGTAGGCGTTTCTTAGATGAAGCCTCTAAGCTTATTAGTCTTTCGTGCAATTCTATCTTTCTTGGCTGTGGATTCTTCTCTATCTCATCCATCCAAGCATACAGTCCTCTTCTATCTCCTCTCTTTGATCACCCAGAAGGCTCATGAGTTCATATCATGATCGTGCCTCGCTCTATCTGCGTGACTGGGAAGCCGTTTCATAGATGAAGCTAAAGTTGGGATACATTCGCCTTTTGTGGTTGGCTTTCGAGGTGAGTTCGTAACGTCACTCCCGTGCTTTTTCATGTTGTCCTGAGCGTTTTGGTTCTTTAGAACCCGCCATCATCGTCACCGGCTGTCCCGACTCACACGCCGACAATTGTTGCCAACACCTTCGTCAAACTCCAAGTTCATCATCACACGGTGGTGCCTCCACCTCATCTCACAGCTCATCCTCTCTTGACCATGATTTCCTCCGTATCTTCAGTCATTCATGTGTAGACTGTCACATAGCCTCTCATATCTCCTTCCTCTGATGATGTTACCGGGCTACGACCAGGTAAAGGAGTTTAAGTGATAGAGAAGATGATGGATCAAGCCACACTAGCAGTGCTCATCATCCTCTTTGTCGTGCGAAGATAAATACACGACGTACAGCTGTGCTACTTGAGAGGCAACTTTCCCCTTCTTTCGATCTCCTCCTCACATCATTCATCGTTGACTGAAGCTCAGCTTCAAGCCGTAGTCGACCTTGGTGCGTTATAGAGTTGATGCTCTTCCCAGTTGCCCTTTGAACCTCTCTCATCTCATAACCATCCCTTTCAGACGTCCAACTGGAAGATTCTCTTCCCAAACCTCAGTCGCTCTTTATCTCAATCACAGCCACGCATGGCTCCCCTTGAAGGCCGAGCCGCCACTCCTTTGGAATCCTCTTTGTCTTCCGTACAACCCCGCCACTCGCATTCTGGTCGGAACCTCCTTGGAGGAGTTGTGTGAGTTATTAGCTCAGTGTTTCATCAAATCAACCCGGACAAGGAGAACTCACGTCCATCCAGAAGCGATGACACGAAATCAGATCATCAGTGAGTCCGGATTTCTCCCCTCCAATGTTCTCACAGCCTCTGATTCATATGTTTAACTTCTCTAGTAACAAGAACGACGGAGACTCCTTGTGAGATCATCTAGTCTATCCTTCTCCTGAACTGTTCTGACTGATGTGATATCCTACCTTTCTCATAGGAAAATCACTGACATCGTCCCTGATATCGTACAAGGCGCTGGAGATGGTGTTTCACACATCACCAGTGACGTGAAGAAGGTAGCTGATAAAGCTACTAGTGAAGCGGGGAAGATCGTCGCCACAGTTACCAGCGGAATCGGTGTCGTCGTCGATACGGCTACTAGCGACGTCCACCAAATCGCTGTTGCCGCCACTCAAGTCGTAGGCAAAGTTGTCGATCCTGTAGCCAGCGCTGTCGGTGGTCCTGTCGGTACTCTAGTCAACGGGGCAGGTGGTGCGGTCGAAACTCTGATCAGCAATGGTGCAGGTGCCGTCGAGACGGGTCTCGGCGATGCTGGTGGAGTGGTCGAGACTGTGGTCAGTCAGGCTGGAGGGGCTGTTGAGACTGCCGTTAGTGATGGAGTGGGGGCGGGGCTGACTGTTGTGAGCGACGTGACGAGTCTGGGTGGAGATATCACCAGCGTTGCTGGGAGCGTCTTCAGTTCTCTTACTAGCGCTGTAGGAGGGCCTCTCCCGACCGTGACAAGCCTTGTGGATGGGATTTCTAGCCCTCTCACTAGCCTCGCACTTCCAACTCTGACGACCAAGACGAGAGGAAATACGCCGACCGGGACAACCGTCGTCTCACCGGACCACGGAGGTCACTCTCACCCCGCTGCAGACACGACGACGAAACTTGCTCCATCGGACCCAGCAACGAACTCTGAACCTACTCAGAGTCAAGCCCAAACACCCAGTCCCACAAGCGATTCACAGGATGCGCCCAGCACTGTCACTACTGTCACCACTGCGTCTTCTCTACGTTCATTCGATTCTGAAGCTCCGAACGTGCATGATGTGATGTGAGTTGGTATCGTATCGGTACATTACACAGCCCTGTCTGACTTTGAATCCTGGTATCACAGTACAGGTACCACCGCTCAAATCACAAATCCTGGACTCTCAGGCGCAGCACTGCCAGAAAACGTCTCTCAAGATGGTTCGATCACTGTCTTTGCTTCTGCTGGTGAAACATACACCAGTACAGTGCACAACGGGCCTACGGACGTGCCCTCCTCTGCGCCCAGATCTTCAGGAAAAAACATACCGGCCATTGTCGGCGCCATTGTCGGTGCCTTTTGTTTGCTCATGATCGTAGTTGGGGTGTGTCTGTACCGATCTCGTCAAAGACAGCGCAGGAAGAAACGTCTTGCAGACTTTATTCTTCGTAAAGATTTACCCTTTGGTACGTGCTCTTCGTCTTTGTTAGTTGCTTCGATCTCTCATACCAATACTTCTATTTAGAGGACCAATGTCCCGGTGTGATGAATGAACATTTCACCTCCGAGAAGAAACCAACAACTCCTACCAGTGTAACCTACCTAGGAAGCAAGAAACTCCGCCCTGAATCCTCAGATTCTCAAGGATCGCTACTAACCGCTAGATCAGCCAGCACAGCGACTGCGAACCTAAGAGCATCATTGCTCTCCTATAACTCGGACTGTACTGACCTCTCCATGGAGAGTGGTGACGTTACTATCTTACCTTCTCCGACGGTGATGACGTTCTTGGAGAGACATGAAGCGGTGTATCTCCCTAGGGATTCTGTGACTGCCATGAGGACAAGTCCGGTGGGTGGGAGTCGATCTTCTGCTGGCACTGTGGGTCGGGCTCTATGATCATTCACTGCTCGTTTTATACCCATTCATGGTGACATTTGTCACGAATATCTTGTGTTCCTTTGCGTTTTGCACCGACCTGGACGAGTTTTCTCCTCTTGTTGATGAACAGCTCGTTACGATTTTCTGTTCGACTCATTCGAAATCACATGTACTCTATCTTATATTAGTTCACAATAATTGTTACATACTCCCAGTGCGTCTTTACCCTCAATACGTGCAAACGAATGGAAATGTGGGATGTGCCAGAGTGTGATCCTCGGCCACAGTCGGCCGGGGCGAACACTTTTGATCCGACCTCACTGAATTTGATTCGTCACGACCGCGTCTCTGACCCCACTTTTTTCGAAAGCAACCACCACCAAGCTCACTATGTCCTTCTTCCGTAGCCTTTCCTCTGCCACTCCCCTCAACGCTCGCAGAGCATGCTTCAGCACTTCCTCTGCTCGTCATGGCTCAAAAGTCTTCTTTGACATCAACATCAACGAGAAACCCGCGGGTCGAATTGTGTTCAAACTGTACGACGATGTTGTACCCAAGACAGCTAAGAACTTCCGTGAGCTGGCTACTGGGCAGCATGGTTTCGGGTACAAGGACTCGCATTTCCACAGGATAATTCCCCAGGTATGTTGTCGACGTGGTGCTTCCGCTTTTCAAGATGGTTCCACAGTCGCTGACTCGGAACCTTTTCTTCCTTCTAGTTCATGCTTCAGGGTGGGGATTTCACGAGGCACAACGGGACTGGTGGAAAGTCTATCTATGGAGAGAAATTCCCTGGTATATTCCGTCTCGCCTCACCTATACTATTTATCTGGTCTGACCGTTTCACGCAGACGAGAACTTCCAGCTGAAGCACACCGGACCCGGACTTCTCTCCATGGCTAACGCCGGGAAGAACACTAACGGCTCACAGGTCTGTTCTCTCGTGGTCGACCCTCCTTATAGCACTGACCTCCCTTGCTCGCTCTCCAGTTCTTCATCACCACCGTCGCAACGCCATGGCTCGACGGCAACCACGTCGTGTTCGGTGAAGTAGTAGAGGGCTTGGACGTCGTGAAGACAGTGGAGAAGGAAGGTACACAGAGTGGAAGCCCCAAGAGTCGTGTGACGATACATGACTCTGGAGAGCTGAACGAGGTTGACTGAGCTACTCGTTCCCTCTTCTAACTACTGAGCTAGGAGTTGTGAGATTTGAACCGCGTCGCATATGAGCATGCTTTAGAGATAGATTCATGTTAGTACCACTGCACAAATAATTCCTAATTCCATCTACATGTCATCCAAGTCGCTTGGAAGCCCAAGACCTCGCGGGAAGATTTGCACCATAGCACCAACTATAAGCCAAGTTTATCTTGTACACACAGTGGACGAGCCTGCCGAAGTATCCAAGTGTACTTCAGCTTGTGCGACTTTATCACCAGAAGCAGTACTTTTCTCGGCGGAAGACCTGCCGGACTCTAGTCAACCGGGGTGCTCAGACTCCATACTGGCATTCCCTCTGGATCGCATTCCTATAAGAACAAGCCCCGCTCAAGAGCGGAAGACAGCGAACGATGGTGTACTGGGCAGCACTGAGGAAGAAAAAGCCTCCGATTTGTGTTTCTGGGTCAGTGCGGCCAATAGTAGGAGTAGTAGGAGATAGATTATACTCGAGACCTAGTACACGAGTGTATTTTATTCTACTTTTATCCATGCATCATACGGCTAAGGTCGTCCAGCACGAGGGCTTGTGTCGCACTCACAAAGACGACTTCTGCGTAGATTATAAGTATCACCCAAGCGCACTCAGGCTGGCATATGCCTGTACTTAGAGTATTCCGTGTCACGTCACATCACACTCCCCGTCACGTCCCCGACCTCGAGTAGAACAGATAAAGCCCCGCGTCCCCCCACCCTACTGTTGCTTCCCATCACCCACCTCCAGACCCTACCGCACCCACCTCATACCATACCATACCTTACACAATGACTACCGGTGGTCGAGAAAAGGTTTTAGGAGTAGGAGGTGAGTAATCTCGATGCTTTAGGAGGACTGTGGCACTGACTAGATTACTTCCGTGGTAGAACCATACGAAGAGACAGGTTATCGAGTATCCCTGGAGACGAAAGTAACTTGTAGTCCTAATCACGGAAGAATAACCAGGTCAGAAGAGAGCTCTGGATGGTACAAGCAAGAACGGTCGATGTTGAGGGCAGCGATGAGCTCGTATCCTAGTGGGGTTGGCCGCCGGCCAATCGGCCAAGACCCATCAGGGAGGCCCCCCTGTGCGGTTGGAGGACCATCGTCCCCGGAGATGGGCTGGCCACCTTCGTTTCCTTTGCTCACCTTTCCTCGATATCAATCTCCATCTCGCTCTTCGACGGACGAACTGTGCGGTATCGTACTATCTCACGGAAGCCACATCTACCATGCAGAAAGTTCAGAAAACGTATACCGCAGCTCAAAAAGAAGCACGAGCCTCACTCACCCGGGAGCACACCCAGTCCACACTTTGCACCAGTCGAAGGCAGATACAGAGTGGAAGTCAGAAGAGGAAGACGAGTATCTTCGTATCCGTCTTATGCAACCGCCGCCCCTGGACTGGGCCAAATCGCCATATGGGTGCGTACCGCTTCCACCAGTGGAAGAGGCACGATGGGAGCTAGACGGGGGACAAAAGAAAGACGGCCTGCAGTTCGCGGAGTGGGTAGATGATTCACTCGAGGACGAGTGGTGATCGAGAAGCCAGTTTTTTGGAGGGAGACAGAGGAACGAGGTTCCTGGACAGGTGCCGTGTCGAATCCTTCAGTCTATAGCACAGCGAAAAGAGGGGGAGTGATCAGACTATATGCTTAGTTTGTATAACAGAATACGCACAATAAATATGACACGATGATGATCCTGATGTATCCCGCATTCCGGACATGCAGGGAGTAGCTACGGCATAGAAAAGGAGGCAAGGGGACAGCTGCAAACTCCCGCTCAGGACGCTGTGATCATTGTGTGAGTTGCATCACTCAGTAGATTTGTTTTAAGAAAGAGCGAGGGATAACCGAGAACCTGATTATCGCAGCGGAGACGAACTTGAAAGAAAAACTCGGTGGGAACATGTCAAGTGTATACGCACACAAGAACTGACGAAATTCCTCTGCTTTTCGTTCTTCTAGAACTAGGTATTGATGATAATTCAATAGAGACTCAAGGAATACAAGGAAACATCGTCCTTGAGAGGGGTAAATGAGCATGCCTGGGAGTTATTAGCGTAAGTGAGGGATTGGATAGAACGGGAGGAGGAGGCAAACTGAACAGTTGACCGTCTTTCTTGCAAGTTTTCGAAGTCGCCGAGGCGAACACTTCTGATCGCCGCGGCTGAATGTCCTCTCTACCTCCCCTCAAGTCGTCCATGATCGGTCTGAGTCGGCTTGAATCTCAGGCTTTCCTAACTGGGTAACCTCCACTCAGAACTCGACTCCAGTATCTTGAGCTCGCTTAGTACTGCGCCCAAGGCTGTCGGTACGTTCTAACTCTTTCCCTCTCCCCAACTTCCAGTGTAGTGTGCTTGGTATTGACCGACGGTTTATCTCGATTGCTCTTTATAGATACGATACCAATTAACTTGCAAGGGATGAAATACTTTCGTTTGGAAATAGACGATAAGTTCTGGTCATATTCCCCTGTATCTACTTGCTACATGTCGCCTTTCTGCGTCGGTATTTAATCACAGTATACCCCTTTTTTCTTGGTTAGAGAGGGTTTTTGGAGTTATATTGGTTCATTCTTCCCCCTCAATAACCGTAGGAAAATTCGCTAGGATATGATTGCTACTGAATATGAAGTCAGCCAGACGAGAAATATACTAGCCTCAGCAGTCCTGAACGAAAGCCGCGTCAACTTCAACTGGGCCTACGTTAATTCCTGTCCAGTTTACTAAGGAGACGGAGACTCCAGCTCACCCCTTAGAAGTGCAATTACTCAGTCCTAAGATGAGAAGTCCATACAGTCGTACGTACACAGAGAAGCGAGGGCTCATTGAACGGTATCCGTATCAGCTATTGAACGAGAGCGACTTGGCCTAAACAAGCGCCTCTGAATCCTTACCCAACCTTTCCCTCATAATGTTCGCGCAGAGATGTTCACGTTGAGTTCAAGAGTTCTGGATGTGTGCAAGGTGTATGTATGTTTGTTCTACGTATACATGCGTAGGATTCAGATCATGGGCGAAGGAACGAAAACAGCACCAGCAATCGTTGAAAATCTCGGTCATCTCGGATCATGATGGCAATATTGATCATCATCAAGATGATCGATCATAGTACTGACTCCGAGGTCTATCGGACATGCAATTCACCGAGCCTTCCCCGAGCTCTACTGACAGAGCATTACTGTAAGATGCTCGATGTGAGCACCAGCACGAGCCAGATTCATGAAAACAGATAAGAGGTATACTACATGTTGCTCTACACATAAGTATAGACGTTCCGACTAAGTTAATTGAGTTAGCGAGAAATTCCACCGACACCTGGGGAGGTCGTTTGCCAGACGGCTAGATTGTGGGGCAGTTAGCCAGTAACCAGCTGCCACCAAAATCGAACACCAATTCGGGTCGCGAGTTCCTCAAACGCCGAGGACGAGAGAACGATGCACTTGGTTGCGAGATGGTAGCACGGTAGCCTAAGAAGTTACCGAATTAGGCTGCAAGAACTGGCGGCGATAATTGTGCTAAACGTGGTAGCCATCCGAAAGCTCTTCGACCCCATGCTAGCCTCGCGCATGCTCGCTCCAGCTACACCATTCGTCTTCTGCCCCCCTTCCTCCAAGACGAGCTCCAAGGGCGTTGAAGGAGCGAGAAAGCGAGTCATCCCTGTTGACCCCGCCTTTGAGAACGCGTATCCAGAGGAAGACCTCAACAGGGATAAGGCAGGCGGCTTGGGAGGCAAGCGAGATCAGAATATCGGGCAGTTTTGAGAGTGACTATGGAGAAATACGTCAGAGTAAACTCATAGGGCACGATGGTAGTTAAAACTAAGAACTGACGGATCATACACCGACTCAATACAACCTGGTTCAAAAAGCTCTTCATAGCCAATCAAGTCGTTGCTAATCTTCTGGCCTGGCTGACGTAGATTATGAGTATCTTTGGGTTTAAATATAAGAGTTAATGGGAGAAGAAAGAAGAAAAGAAATACGACGTACTGCCGCACTGTGTGTTAACGAGACAAATGTGTATGGAAGCGAGACACTTGGGGACGGCGGCACCGAAAGGGAAGTCGACGGTCTGGGATGACCCACCGATCACTTAAAAGCAACTCTAGACCATAACTTGGGAGTTATCGAAGAGGTTCAGAGACTAGGCGAGAGTGGCCATGACGTGGTTCCTAGCGCCCACTGAGAAACGAGACTTGGTTTACAGCCAACGGGAAAACTGAGGTGAAAATGTCAGATTAGTTCTTTGGAGGTAGTGGTAGAATGAACATGCCATTCGAGGGCTCGACAGGCCTCATCCAGAGAACAAAAGACGGCTAGTACGTCTTAAGCAAACATCCAATAACCCAATCGATATCCATATGTTCATACAGGCAAGAGTGAGTGCGCCAGAGAGTTAGATAACCAGAGAAAGAAGAACAGAAGACAAAGTCGAGTAAGGGAGTAAAGGAGCTAGAGGATGCTCGTGTCGCTGCGTTGTGATGGAGGGAAGAAAAAAAGTTTATACTTAGGCGGCGCTTCGGTCCAGTGCCGCGGATGGTCCTCGTTCCCAACCTCCATCGTTTGACTACGTTTCTCACCTGATATCTAGAATCGTCCACTGAACTTGATGTGCGAATATTGGACGGTGCTCGCTCTGTGACTGAGAATCTGAACTCGAAAGATTGAGAGATTCTTGCATGGGCACGAACCCTGAAACGTTCATCTCATCGGTTTTCGGTTCTCCCCTCATTGATGCGTCCTTGAGTTCTTGCAAGTGTTTGGACATCTGGACGCCTTGAGCTCTCTCGCCTCCTCTCGGAACGGCATCCTTTCCTCTGGTGTAGTCACTCTTCAAAAACAAGGTTCAAGAAACGATCTATCACCCATCTCACCTCAGCCTCAATTCAGGCCCGAACATTTGTTACTGTTCAGCAGTGCTAGCACCTCTGATGCTCGTGTCAAGTTCGTGTACGTTCATCAGGCCCTGGTAGAGGTGACTAAGCTAACGGGCTCTGGGATGACTACGACAGTAGGGGCTTCCGTCGTGTCTTGCGTCAATACCCTGTGTATGGTGTGGGGTTGTTGTCAGGGTCAACTGCAGTACTCTAGCCCAGAACGCTCCACGATGAACGAGCGACGCACGCTTCTGATCCACACGGCGAGAAGAAATGCATTGGAAGATACCATAGACCAATGGAGGAATAATATGCTTTGTTCAGCGGACTTCGTACACTTTGCTCTACCTTCCACGCCCCCCGAACGTAGGTCCCTTGCACATGTTTGATTCTCTGTGCACGATGTGATGCCGAGCTCTCTGCTGCGCCATACTGACTACTCATGAACACGTTCTCTTTCGTCTACTTCATAAGTTCACAGGACGGGCGTCTGCTTCCTCGTTCACAGGCCTGCGCCGCCAATATATGTGATTCGTTTGTGGTATCCTTCATGATCTCATGACCAGGACCGTGACGGTGTCCCACCGCATTTCCTCCACGTTCACTCTTTATCTCTCCTTGGTTGCGGTTCTTACCTCTTTTTTCGTCTCCTCGTTTCATTCATCTTCCTCTCTTACATTCTCTCTCCAACATTTTGTTTTTCCTCTTTCCTCGCTAGATATGGCACCTAATAACGATCACCACTCAGACATGGCTTTCCAGCAAGACAATGCTACTTTGGGTGAGTGATCTCGTCTTCTTTCCCCTCGATAGCGCCAATCTTACTAACGTATCACTCAGTGGCCGGAGGAAACATCAACTGCAATAACGCAGTCACTCATCACACGCACAATTGTCAGTCTTGCTCGAATGGTTGACGTCAAGCGAGACTAATCACAGTTGATAGACTCCCAGCCGCAGGCTCCGGCTGCATTACCTCCTCTCCGTCGTTGTCCACCGCCATCAGAGAGATTCACAGGACGAAAGGACGAGCTGATGACGATGGCACGGTTCTTCTTTCGTGGCGAGATACGAAAGAGGATCTTCTCATTGGTTGGGATGGGGGGTTGTGGGAAGTCACAGCTTGCGTTCCAATTTCTTCATGAGCACGTCCTGAAAAGTGACAAGTGAGTTGTACTTTTAGACCATGTCTGTGCCAATATTCTAATCTTCTATCGAGGTTCGATTCTTCGATGGTGTTCTTCGTTGACGCTACCACAACAGCAACACTTGACGAAAGCTATAGTGCTATAGCGAAGTCAAAAGGCATCGGGGATGCCGCTCAAAACGCCATCGATTGGATAGCAAACTCCAAAGATCCATCATTCCTTCTCCTCGACAACGCCGACGATCCCAAGATCAACTTGCGAGATTACCTTCCACGGTCCACCAACTGCTCCGTCCTCATCACGACTCGACTCAGTGACGCAGGTCATACCTACGGCAGCGGGAAAGACTCATTTATCGATCTCGAAGGGCTCACTGAGGCAGATGCAGAGGAGCTGCTGATGGTGACTGCTGGCGTTCCCGAAGAACAGAGGACGTCAGCAAGGATACTCGTAAAGGTCAGTTTTCGACGACTACATCACTTACTTGGTGTTAAGCTTGGGTTTACAGGATTTACTATGGTGTAACGCTCTCGCCGTTGTACAGGCGGGGGCGGGAATCCAAGGACTCGGCCTCTCTGTTGACCAATATATCGAATTATACCGGAAACATCACACCTCTCTCATGGACGGGAGAATGGACCACGTCACACCAGAACACCTGGACGATTACCTCTGGCCCGTCGCAGTTACGTGGCACATCAGCTATCATCACCTCGACGATAAACCAGGGCCACAATTCTTGTTCCGGTTATGTGGTCATCTCCATCACAGCGGTATCAAAGAAGAGCTGTTTAAGAGAGCCTTTCTCCAGCTGCGGAACTATAATCCATCCGTTCCTCTTTCCTCCGTCGAGTCCGCCGCGCTCTCTTCACTCAGAGAATTATTACTTTCCTTCGCAGCACCTGATGGATCCTGGGATCAACTTGCGTTCAGGGCATGCGTGAAGGAGTTACGTACCCTCTCCTTACTGCGATATAACGATACAGCACAACACCATATTCATCCGCTCATTCACGACGGCTTGCGAGCCCTCCTAGCCGATCCTCAATCCACTGCTTTCCTCCTCACACTTAGCCACTTACTAGACGTTAACGATACAGTGTTCATCCATGGCCTCTCGGCACACGCTGAGAGAGTGCTGTCGACATGCGACGACGCTACCTTGCACCCGGACATAGCTCGATCACTTGGTTTCATATGTATCAACCAGGACCAGGGAAGCAGATCTCACTCGTTGATCAAAGGGGCCTGGAATAGACGGTGTGAAGAGCTGGGAGAGGAAGACTTGCGGACAGCTGACAGTTGTGATGATCTGGCGTATATCCTATTTTCGAATGGCCACTACGAGGAAGCCGAGCGCATGGAGGAACGAGTCCTCGAGACGCGAACTTCCATTCTCGGCCCAGATGACCCAAACACTGTCTCTGCGTTGGCTGACCTGGCGGCCATACTTCAATACCTCTGCCGCTACGAAGAAGCTGAACGCACTGAAAAAGAGGTTCTTGAGAAGCGAACTTCGATTTTCGGGCCAGATCACCCGGAAACTGTTCGCGCGATGGCTAATCTGGCTGCCACTCTGGGACACCTCGGCCGCTACGAGGAAGCTGAACGGATGAACAAAGAGACCCTCGAGAAGCGACTATCTATTCTCGGACCAGACCACGCAGAGACTATCTCAACGATGGCTACTCTGGCAGCCAATCTGACAAACCTCGGCCACTACGAAGACGCTGAACGCATCGGGAAACAGGTCCTCGCGAAGCAGACCTCGATGCTCGGACCAGATCATCCAGACACTGTCCGTGCGATGGGTAATCTGGCAGTCACTCTGGCATATCTTGGCTGCTATCAGGAAGCTGAACGCATGCAGAAAGAGGCCCTCGAGAAGCAGTTGTCAACTCTCGGACCAGATCACCCTAACACCGTCCTTGTGATGGCTAACCTAGCAGACACCCTGGGACAACTTGGCCGCTACGAGGAAGCTGAACGCATGCAGAAACAGGTCTTCGAGAAGCAACTATTACTTCTCGGGCCGAATCACGAAGACACCGCCCGTGCGATGGCGAATCTGGCAATCATTCTATTTTACGTTGAGAGACAGGAAGAGGGTGAACGGATGATGATCCAGGCATTGGAGGCATTGGATAAGATTCTGGGGATAGATCACCCCGACACCGTGCAGTTTAGAAACACACTTGCACAGATGAAAGCGATACGCACGGTCGAGGTATGTCATTAAATACCCTTTGCATTACCTTAACGAAGAAACTGAAGGCACCGTTGACCAACACCAGTCTCGTTCAGCAAAGTCAGCCTTGAGTCAGTCTTTACGACGTCTTCGTCTCGCCGCAGTTTCGCTCTTCCGTCGACGGAGGGCGGCCTGATGATCGATCGATGGCTCGCTTTCTTCATACCACACCCTCCGCATTTTCATGATCCCGCACTATTCCACCTACGACCTCCAGGCTTCTTTTCTTACCACAACGCTGGCTCATGTCCTTTCATATATCCATCGAAATATCTACAGAGCTAAGTAATAAGATCTATCGAACACAATTACACCTATTAGTTTTTCGATAGCTTACCGGAAGGTGGATATTTTGTGATGATGATGGGATGCGATAGAATAGATGCGTACAATATGATAAAAATAGCTCGTTTGCCAACGTGTAGATCGAGAAGAATAAACAAGAAAGATAAGGCTGGATTAGAACCGGGATGGGTGGATGACAACGGCAAAGCGGCGGTGTGGTTCGATCGAGAAGGCGCCGTCTGCGCATATAGACTATAACGAGGTCTATTCCTGCTGTGGTATCGTTGTCGTGGAAATGAAGCGTGTATGAGAGGTTTGAGAGAAAAGGGATGGCTCGGAGATCCGAGTCTGCCCTGTACTCAAAACGATGAGTCGGGATGCAGGTCCTAGCTAGAAATCTCCCTAAGTGCGTGAGTCAGGATTGGAGTCTGATTCATAGACTGTGATGAGTATAAGAGAGAGGGAGGATAGGCGAGTGACCTTCAGGAGCTAATCAGATGCATTGGACGGTGGCCGGCTTTCGTCCAAGGAAGATACATGGCGAACTGCTACCATTTCGCAAGTGTTTTTCACACGAGGTGTATCAGAATATCCACGTTACTGTAAACGTAGTCCAGAGCGAATGCATAGTAGTTATGTACATGAGACCGAGCTAAGTATTTATGAACGAACAAGGTTTGGCCGAGCCACCTCTCACCTCCTCTTCCTCTGTTCTCCCAATCTCATCTACGATTTCCGAACCAACCCGAATATTCTAGGAATACTTTCCCAAATCGTTTCTCTCAGCCCTCTCGTTCTCAACCTCAATTGCTTCACGCACCCATTGCAGAGTGTGAGGCGGGCCATCAAGTCTACCATCGACTCGATCTTGAATACGGTGGTAGTGGGGAATATAGCGAGCAGCCCTCCGGACTCGTTTACTCCGGTCCATCGTCTCACATCCTCCCTAGCGCAATCTGCTATAACCTTTGAACATAGATCTGGAGACTGACATCCCTTTCCAGCGACCCATGGTGTGATGCAGGTCAAAAAGTTGAACGTAGTGGCCATACGTAACTTTCCCTCTGCACAGATAACAGCATCGTGAGGATCGTCAAAGGTTATTACCTCGGATCGTCTGCGAGGAAATCCTGTATAGATATCTCGTAGAGTGAGGGTGGCTGCCGCTGCGTAAAACGCAGTAGGTAGTAAATAGTCCAGGTTGCAGCGTCGAGCGAGGTTGATCACGGCGATATGATCGCCTCCGTCAAGAGAAGTATTATTGGCCTTGGACTGGGCAGTTCCAGCGAAGAATTTTGAGCGTGCTAACAACTCGTCGAGATCAGTCGATCCGTACATATCTCGAATGGGCTGGACTGCCCACTGTAAGATGTCGTTGGCACAGTACTTGTTGCTGAGCATAACAAGTCGAAGCGCATTCCTGAAACGAGCTGGCGGGTTGAGAGCAAACCTAACATAACACATATAAATTGATATAGAGAAATGTGAGTCAGAATCGTTGAAAAGGAAGAATAAATGGGGTGAGAGGAAGAGACGTACTTCCACTGATGAAGAACCATTAAAAACACCTCCAAGTCCGCTGCATCATCGAATGTCTCAACGACTGGGCAACCGTCATAGGTGGGCGCACCCTCCGGTCGTGCCATGCCAAACATATCTCCAAAGACGGGTGATTGAGACGCGAGAATCCCTTTGTAGACGCGGAATACAGTTGATTGGGCCTTGAGAACAATGGTACCGTCGTCGAACCAAACCTTGGAAGAGCGTGTAAGTTCGGGGTCCGTTGAAGGCTGGATGGGCTGATCATGAGTGAGGGAAACATCAGTCCCCAAACAAGTTGATTCGTCTGCGCTCATTGTCTCTAATCAAAACATGAGTTACAAAACCTACTTCGGTAGATTACGACGGAGTGAGCACCTAAGACAAAAGCAAGACGTTAGAAGGAAAGGAAAGGAGGGTTGAGATCGTTGAGGATCTTGCCCTCCGTTTGACTCGTACTGGTCACATATACGCGCCCTCCTCCACCGATATCATGGATCATCGTGTGAACATCCAGTCTTCTCATTACAGCCTCGTGTCTCCTAGGAATGATCGTCTGAACAGCAATTCTTGTTATGGCAAGGTCAGGCTAGCAAGAAAGATTAATTTACATGTCCCATGACGAAGATTACCGCCCCGCCCTGGTACAAACGCTCGTAGGGAGAACCAAGGGGGCGGGAGAAGCTGAGAACATGTGTTTGCCTCACGTCTTCGGCCCTTACCTACCAATGAGCTTCCCAGAAGGCATGGAAGGGTCAAAGCAGCTCAGAATCGACTAAACGGGGCATCGTCTCACAAAGACGGGCCCGCAACTCACAGGTAAAACACACATAGGTAAGCGCAAATGGGTGTGGAATTCGACACATACACAAAGGTCGTATCCGGAGAGTGTAGTCTGTGTATATCCTCGTACTGCGCGATGTACCAAGGGAGAGGGAGGTGGAGAGGAAGAAAGAGATATAACTCCTGTTACTGTTTGAATCGATCAGTTGCGTTCATGATCGGGAGACTCGATTCCTCGGGTCAAAAAGGACCAAGATATAGAGACCTGAACGAATGCAATCGCATGAGTGAAACGAAAGGCAAGGAGTACGGAGGCATGCCAGCCTGATAGAACCGAAACCGTTACCAACGTAGCTCATCCGCATCTATCTGCTTCCTCTCATATCCGTTCGAGAACACCAGGCAAGAGCTATCTCGCCCAGAAGCACAGCAGAGAGAGAAAATATAGATCACCTCCGTACCACAGGTGTATGCGATGGAAACGGTAGAGAAGTGTGGTAGGGAGATAGAGGGAGCGGTGTACCACGCAAACCTCAGACTCCTGTTGAGGCCCCGGTATCACGTCGACGCGTTCTGAGCCTTTTCCCTACTTTGAGGCTCGATTAGGCAATTCTCTCCTTCCGTTCTGCCCTCCGCTCTTTCGCATGCTCCTTCTTCGCCGGCTCTAGTATGAGCCTTGGGATTGCGGAACGGAAGGATGCATATGGGCACGAGAAGGAGAAGGAGAAGGAGAAGGAGAAGGAGAAGGAGAAGGAGAAGGAGAAGGAGAAAGAGGACGAGGAAGAGAGGAGATATACCAAGGTCGAGAGATGAAAAGAGATGAACGGGTTGGAGATCAATAGATGAGGATGTGCCAAGATGGATGAGAGACGAGTCGGAGAGAGAGATGATGAATGAGTGACGAGTCTGACAGAGATGAACGAGGACTACATAGAAGGACAAAGGAAAAAGGAAAAAGATGGATGATCCAGCAAGACGAGAGTGAGAAGACGAAACATGGATGAGCACGAGAGAAGACGGTGATGAGGAAAGTGACTAGTAGACGAGGGCTATTCAGACCAGTGGGAACGCGAGGAAGATATCCGAATGGGCAAGCTGAAAGAGGCGGTTGTATGCGGTTGTGTAGTTGTTCTCTGGGTCGGCAGGAGAAGAAGTGGGAGGGGGTTGAGCCGTCAGATTGAATCGACATTCTGGTACTATACACCGGCTTCGTATCTGTAAAAAGAGGACTACACCTATAATGAAGTCTGCCTCCACTGTGGTGTCGTCGTGATGGAAGCGAAACACGTAGAGGTGTGTGTGTGTGTGAGGTTTAAGAGGAAGGGGAGACAGAAGTAAGGCGATGGTTCCATTTGATGGTGGAGGAATGGATAGACGAGAGGAGCTTGAGAGATCGGCTTGAGATATACTCTGTACTCAAAACCCATCAGTAAACCTCTCAATAAGAGAAAGATGAATCACAGACCTATTCGATCTCCCTTTCCACACCCGGAGGTATGCCCCTCACCTGCATCGTGGTCGTGGTCATCATCCCTACCAAGGACGAATCGAACCACATCACTCATACCCTCATCTCGTCCTCGTCACCCCTCTCGTACTTCTCAAATTCCTCGGTGAGACCCAGACGGTGGATGGCGAGTAACCCAAGCATCGGAATAAGGATCCAAGGATCCGCCCTGCATATATGCACTGGGACTGGTCGACTTCTTACACCGTGAGTAGTGCTAGAGAGGATGGGAGGGAGAGTCTTAGGAAACGGGCGAGAACGTTGGACCGGAAGGGCCGCCGCTGATTATGGCGATTCGTAGGAGGCTAGCAGGTATATAGAGATTTCGTTTAGTTCTCCGTTTGCTAGATGAACAGAGGAGAGAAGGTATGTATACGTACCTGGGTTGACTTTTACTCTGTACGGCTCATCGAGATATATTCGGAGTGAAGAAGAGGCGTAAACAAAGACGTGTAATCCTCAAACGGTTCAAGTGTGCACCTTCAGACTGAAGAATCACATATCCGAGACGCGTAATGCTCAGTCTAGGAACAAGCATAACGTCTATTTCTACTCTCGAGGAGAGCTCGCAAAAGAATTTATATAATGTCGTCTTCAGAGATACATAGAGGTCTGCTGCGTCGAACAGTTGGCGGTTCAGTCCTAATCTGGTTTTGCTCTGAGTGTGGGGAAGGGAAGTGATGGGAGAGCGGATAGCCACATGCGTCATCGTCTTTCCCTCCTCTGGCGGATCCGCGTTGTGCTTGATGAACGTCTCCTTCTCTCCTCGTTCTGTCTACGACACGCCTCTCTTCCTTTCACATCCCGACACAGATACACAGTTTATATCGACTCCGATAAGATGCAAACACATCTCGATAGACGACGCGTGTCTGGGATGTATCGAATCAAGCAACGCCCAAGCTACGAGGGGAATAGCCTCGAACTCCAACGGTATACCAAGGACCCTGAACACAACCTGACTCGTCCCTCTTATTCGAGGTAAGTTACACCCTTAGTACAGACGTTTTATTTTTGCCCGTTTTCTCAATTAACCTCACAGGATTCTGCTAGCTTTTCTCAAGTCTCGACGAAAGGGAAACGACAGACGCTTTCAAGTCACGTCCCTCTGGCACTCGCAGGTCCAATCTCCCATGGGCTGTACATGAACAACGTCCTCCTTGGGGAGAAACAAATGGGATGTGTTTTGTGATACGCGCCGAACTCATTGCCTCGACGTGTTGGGTCTCTTTTTCTTGGGTGGACTCTGGTAAGCTGTTTCTATCTGTCGAACAGGATGGTTTTGCTCGTGTACTCAACTCGTCTTTCATCAGCATAGACTTCAAGCGCATATCATAACCTCCACTACCTCCTCTGGCAGCCCGACCTCTTCCATGATCCAGAAGCACGTCGAATACAACACGACCAATCCTACCGCGTCGTCGCGTCGCCTCATCGACACCCCTCCAACCATTCCACGTCTAGGGATCGTCATGGCAGTTTAATCCTATCAACCTATCATCCCCCCCATCCCCACATCCAAGTCCAACCAAACCGCATACAATCACTTTGTCCCACCTAGCCTCGTTTCACCCTCCTCCGTCTGGAGCAGAGCACACTCCGACCTCTCCATAGTCATACCAATCAGAACCAAACCACGACTCTACATCCTCCGCATGTCGTTTTCGTTTCGTCATAGCGGTTTACTCCTCTCAGCCATCATCTACCTCACCCACACCTCCAAGCACCTCCAAGCACAACCGAACCATATCTACTGAGACGTTCCCCATTGTACTCGTTTCAACCTCCGCAGTACGGAGTTCAGCACCCTGAGCTCACTAGGAATCGTACGGCGTCTCGTCTTCGTATGGGGGTGTCGGCTTCATCATCGCGGTTGGCTCTTCGATTCATCTGAACGACTCGAGAGGATTTAGGTCGTTGGACGGAGCGACGAACGTTGGCTTACTTGATATCCGAGCTGGGTGTGGGACCCTTCGTGGTTGACTGAAGGGTCTCCATGCGCAGACGCGGTTTTTGCGTCTCAGGCTTGAGGACGGGGTAAACGATAGCGATGGGTGTACCCCTCTTGGGACGGGGAAGCATGAGTGAGGAGAGCCAGCAGATAGTTTATGGGGGCCGTGGTGCACGACAACGACGGCTTCTTCCCCCTCTGTGGCTGGGAGATGGAGAGGTTAGGTGAGGAGTCGTGTTTGTGGGCTCTTGAACTTGATATATGCGTCGACCAAGGCGACTGGACCCTGCACCTCTATATCTCCTCACCACGATGTCGACCTTCTTCTCCTTTTCCCATCCCTGTCTGCTTGCTCCCATCACCACTACTTTCCTCTTCTCCCCTCCCCTCTGTCTCTCTCCACCACGATCTCTGGCTCTGGCTCTACGCTTCCTCACCACGACCTGTCCCTGTCCCTTCCCTTCTCCTCTGCTATCCTTACCCCTGTCCCTCTCCTTGCTCTCTCTCTTCTCATCTCCTTCCTCTCCATCCCCTCCCCTCTTCACCACACTTTCTCGGCCGCTATATCCCCCATGAGCAACGCGGCTATAACGCCTCCAAGTCACCCATACTTTCCGAATCTCTAAGCAAACGATTCGAGAAATCACAATTGACATCGAACTGGCGGAACGTCAACTTGGCTTACCCACCCCCCCTTATCATCTTTCAGTATAAACCCCCCGTCGTCTGGAGCTTTTGCACCCATCGAGTTCTTAGCAGTCATATTGCTCCTTGTCATCGTCATCTTCTCGCACTCGAACCTAATTCAAATGGCTCGGGACACAGATTTGGGATGCGGAGGTCGACGTGGCAGGAACAGGAAGACGAACCTTTAGCTCCCTCTCGGTGTCCGTGCGAGATGTGCTACGACGTACGTCGCTTCACGGGTGACTAGGGGTCTACGCTTATGACATTTTTTGGTTCCGTCCTACCGTGTCTGTGTTGTGGATGGTGAGGACGAAGTTGTACCTGGGAACGAGGAAGATGGCGGGTTCGACGACTGGTTCGTAGACGGTATACCGCCGTGGTGTATCCCAGGGCCAGTTTCTTCCTCCTGTGCGCTTCGGAAGGGGAAAGGGTAGGCTCGGAGGAATCGTGCTCGAGGGCTTGTGCATGCGTCAATTAATGCAATTGGATCTCCCCCCTCTTCGCTCCTCCTTCCTCTCCTTCCTCTCCTTCCTCTGCCTTCCTCTGCTTCCTCTGCCTTCCTCTGCTTCCTCTGCCTTCCTCTCCTTCCTCTGCCTTCCTCTCCTTCCTCTGCCTCCTCTCTTCAGTACGCACTCTTAGCCCTCTCCTTTCGCTCCAGTCGGCTTCGGACTACTTCAAGTGGTTCTAGCCGTGATCGTGGCAGTAGCGTCGTCTGTCTCTCGGTCTTAGAATAGGATGGTTAGCTTGTGGTGGCTGAGTGGGGACTACATGGACAGACGGGGTATACGGTTTTGTCCTGGATGAACCTGGATGAATGATCGGCGATGTGGAGGTGGATTACGGTGATGACGGTGCACCCCCGCCCGCGGGTCTGTTAGCTATCCGCTTTACTAATACCACACTCCCAATCAAGGATAACATTCGACTATTACTGGGCCTCATATACAATGCATATAATATGAATCTTCTATTCACATGCCCACTCTCCCTCTTGGGTACTCCTATCATCGTTCTCATGAGTAAACTACACTTTAGGTTTGATTCCTTGCCAAACTCATCGTCTCCCTCGATTTCAAGGAGGTCTGGTTGACACTCTCCCAGCATCTGCTGGAGGGGCAAACATATACTTGTGCGTGGCTGCAGAACACGCAACATGCAATTTCCAGCTCTCTACGTTCGCCCCTATTGTGCAGGCGTAGTGAGTAAAGTGTAACCGCCCTTTCCCAGGCTACGTAGCGCCCTCAGCTTCCTCGATTCTTGATACTTCCACCAATCTGTTGACACTGGTTTGAATCTGATGAACCCATGACCAGGATGCTGTAGCACGCTGAGCCCACGTTCCTTTTTGCACCCCTGCCTTCTTTCCTTCCTTCCCTCACCGACTCTTGCAGCACCCTCTTCAACATGGAAATCCAGGTGGATGGATCCACTATGAGTGAGTACCTTCTTGTTGTCTGTCATCCATCCGCAAACTGTGCATCATTTGCAGGTGCTGGAGGTGCAATTAACTCGAATAACACAGTGATTGCCGTTGGTTCTCACACACATATCCGTGAGTTGCGTTCAGAGGAATGGTATCGAGTGAGGCTGACTGTGGTACCATAGACCCCCAGCCAGCGAGTGTGGCTCCGTTACCTCCTCTGCGTCGTTGTCCACCGCCATCAGAGAGATTCACAGGACGAAAGGACGAGCTTATAAAGATGGCTCGTTTCTTCTTTCGCGACGAGGTACAGAAGAGGATCTTCTCATTGGTTGGCATGGGCGGCTGTGGGAAGTCGCAGCTTGCGTTCCACTTTCTTCATGAACACGTCCTCAAGAGCGATAAGTGAGTAGCGCTGTTAGATCAAGTATGTGTTACTCAGCTGATCCTCTGTCAAGGTTCGATTCGTCGATGGTGTTCTTCGTTGACGCTACCACTACAGCAACACTTGAAGAAAGCTACAGTGCTATAGCGAAGTCAAAAGGCATCGGTGATGTCGCTCAAAACGCCATCGATTGGATAGCAACCTCCAAAGACCCCTCATTCCTACTCCTCGATAACGCCGATGATCCCAAGGTCAATCTGCGCAGATATCTCCCACGGTCCACGAACTGCTCCGTCCTCATCACGTCTCGACTCAGTAACGCAGGTCATACCTACGGCAGCGGGGAAGACTCGTTCATCGATCTCGAGGGGCTTCCTGAAGCGGATGCAGAGGAGCTGTTGATGGTGACGTCTGGCGTATCCGAATATCAGAGGAGATCAGCAAGGATACTCGTAAGGGTGAGTTTTCGACGACCACACTATTGATTTACGCTTTAACCCGGTATGCAGGATTTATTACATTGTAACGCTCTCGCTGTTGTACAGGCCGGTGCGGGAATCCAAGGTCTCGGCCTCTCGGTAGATCAATATATCGAATTATACCGGAAACATCACACCTCTCTCATGGACGGGAGCATGGACCGCGTCACCCCAGAACACCTGGACGATTACCTCTATCCTGTCGCAATTACATGGCATATTAGCTATCATCACCTCGACGAGAAGCCACGTTCCCAGTTCCTCTTGCGCCTATGTGGTCATCTCCATCACAGTGGTATCCGGGAGGATCTATTTGAGAGAGCGTTTCTTTGTCTAAAAGACTACGAGCCCGCCGTTCCTCTTTCCCCCGACGAGGACGCAGCGCTCTCTTCCCTCAGAGAACTCCTATCTTCCTTCGCAGCACCAGATGGGTCCTGGGATCAGCTTGCGTTCAGGGCATGCGTAAAGGAGCTACGGATTCTCTCGTTACTACGATACAACGATACAGCACAGCACCATATCCATCCCCTCATTCACGACAGCCTCAGACGAAAACGCCTATCCGATCCTCAGTCCACTGCTTTTCTCCTCACTCTCGCCCACAGACTACACCATGACGACGTGGTATTCACCAATGGCCTCTCCGCACACGCTGAGAGAGTGCTGTCGACATGCAACGAGGCTAGCCTGCATCCAGATATAGCTGGATCGCTTGGTTCCATATGTATCAATCTGGACCAGGGATGCAGGGCTGAGTCACTGCATAGAGGTGCGTGGAAGAGATGTTTGGAGGAGCTGGGAGATGAAGACCTGCAGACGATTAACAGGCTTTCTAATCTGTCATTCACACTGTTGCAGCTCGGCCGGTACGAGGAGGCAGAACGCATGGAGAAAGCGGTCGTCGAGAAGCGAACATCGATTCTGGGACAAGACCACCCAGACACTGTCCTTGCGATGGCTAATCTGGCAAGCACTCTGGGACACCTCGGCCGGTACGAGGAGGCAGAACGCATGGAGAAAGCGGTCGTCGAGAAGCGAATATCGATTTTGGGACCAGACCATCCACACACCCTCTTTACGATGGGTAACCTAGCAAGCACTCTGGGACACCTCGGCCGGTACGAGGAGGCAGAACGCATGGAGAAAGCGGTCCTCGAGAAGCGAACATCGATTCTGGGACTAGATCACCCAGATACCGTCTTTACGATGGCTAGTCTAGCAACTACTCTGGGACACCTCGGCCGGTACGAGGAAGCAGAACGCATGCAGAAGAAGGTTCTTCAGCAGCAAACCTCGATTCTCGGACCAGATCACCCGGATACTATCCGCATCAAGGCTAATCTAGCAATCACTCTATATTCCCTCGAGCGACAGGAAGAGGCTGAACGGATGATGGTTCAATCTTTGGAGGGTTTGGATAAGAGTCTGGGCATGGATCACCCCGTCACCGTGCAGTATAGAAGCATATTTGCGAGATGTGAATCGATGGTACGTCATAAAACACCTTTTGTATCACCTTAACGAAGACGCTGAAGACACCGTTATCCAACCTCAGTCTCGTTCAAGATTTCCAGCAAAGTCAACCTTGCGTCAGTCCTTGCGACGTCTGCGGCTCGCCACAGTTTCGTTATTCGGTCGACACAGGGTTTGAGGCTTGATTCACAACTGACACTGTATGAGTTTTCGATAGACTAGAATGTGAATGCTTTGCCAACGTCTATATACAGGTACATCCCAGAAACCTGATCTCGTCGGGCTGGAGTTACTTCCATCCCACGTCCAACCCAAATCATGCATTCCCCAGCCACCTACCACCCTTAACTGTTCAATTTCCCTCGCCTTCTCCCCCGCCCTCAACCACCGCCCTCATCATCTTCACCGCCACCTCCGGCTGCAGGCTGCCATTCCTCGCGCTAACCATCGCACTCGACAAATCCTTCTTATACATCTGCATCTTGAATTCGTCCAAGGCCTTAGGATATATGAGAGCGAGAAACACGAATGAGGAGAAGAGAGAGTCGGATCCGACAGAAAAAAGCAAACGAGGACCAAAGGTAGACAAGAAGGGGATGTCAATCCGCACGAGAACGAGAAAGACGAATGAGAAGGAGGAAGATGGGCTGAGAACGGAGAAAGGTGGGTTGGAGCGAGAGAGAGATGTTTTGGATGAAGAGAGACGGTGGATCCATTTGTTGATGGAGAGGTCGATAGAGGGAGGAGGATAGACCGAATGTCAACCCTGTACGAGACTCACAAGTATAATCTTCAATTTCAAGTCCCCGTGAATATGTCGCTGTTCTGGAAGTGAAGTGTGGTGTATGGGGTGTAAAGGAGGTTCGAGAGGAGACACGTTGGTTCCGTTTGATGATGGGCGTGGCCGGGCCCACTGGAAGAATCGATAGAAGCGAGGAGGAAAGAGAGGTCTGCCCTGTATTCAAACCTATCAGTACACTTCTCAACACAGACAAGAAACCAAAACGACAGACCCGTCGACTATATAGGGACGTGAGAGACGTTTGAGAGGAGCGGGAAATAGCCATAGAGGAGAAACGGTGGTTGCATTTGATGATGGAAGGATTGATAGAGGAGAGGAGAGATGTAGAGAGGAGGTCTTCCCTGCACTCAAAATCATCAGTCCCAATCTCAAATAAAAAATAATAATAATACACCAACTAACCTATCGATCTCGGACCTCTCCTCCTCCTCGCCCGAAGGTCCACCCCCCACCTCCATCGTGCTCGTGCACATCATCCCACGCAAGGACGAACCTGTTCTCAAACCTATTAGTAGTACACTTCTCAACACGAGTACCAAACCAAACCGACGTCGACAAACTTATTGGTATCTATCCATTCCGAGTCACCCGAAGGTCCGCCCCCCCCCAAACCTCTATCGTGCTCGTGCTCGTGCTCGTGCTCGTGTTGATCATCCCCACCAAGCACGGACCTGTTCTCAACACACCTATCGATCTCGGTCTATTCCTCACCCATAGCTCCGCCCCCAACATCTACCGTACTCGTGTCGATCATCCCCACGATGGACGAGTTTAACCACACCACTCGCACACCCCCACGTACCTTCATCGCACCACCACCCTCTCTCTCTCGTACTTGTATGAACTCCTCGGTAAGACCCATACGGTGGATGGGTGAGCAAATTCAACCTCAGGATGGGAGACTAAGAAACGACACTGCGTACGTGGGTCATTTCTGTGGCCAGCCTCATATACCGTGATGAGTGCGAGAGAGAACGGAGGGAGAGGGTTCGAAGACAGGTGAGGGGGTTACATCGGAAGGGCCACAGCCGGTTATGACGCTTCGCATAGGAGCCTAGTGAGCGTGGACATTATGTTGAGTACTCTGTTTACTAGATGAGAAGAGGAGCGAGGGTACTTATACGCACTTGGGCTGTTTTTTTACTCTGTCTGCCCTACCATTAAGACATGTTCGGAGAGAAGAAAACGCGTGGTATATAAACGCAGGTCTGCACGTTCAGACTGAAGAAGCGTAGACGCGTAATATTCGAACGGGGAGCAGGTATCGCGTCTATTTTTGCTCTCAAATAGAATTCACGAGGGGCTTTAGGTTTTCGTCATGTATAATCATAGAGCTCTGCGTCAAACAGTCGACAGTCGAGGTCTAATCTGCTTTGGTTCGTGATGGGAGAGTGTATAGCCACATGGGTTACCATTTCTCTCCCTCTTCTTCTCCGGCGGATCCGCGTTGTGCCTGATGAACGTCTCCTCCTCTCTCCTCATTATGTCTTCTACGACACGCCTCTCCTCCTTTCATCTTCCGGCTCGGATAACCGGACTACATTGATACCGATAAGATGCAAACACATCTTCCCCCATAAAGACGTATCCCCTCGACAGCTCTCCCTTCATATCCATCAGCAAGACTCACGCGTTTTTGTATGAGATGAAGCTCAGGAGAAGGGACGTGTCTATGTCAAGTCGTGCCTGGTGCTCTCCATGGTAAGTTATTTGCTCAGTGTTTATGCCATGTTGTCTCAACGAACCTCATAGGATTCGAGAGCTCCTTCAGGATGCGTCTCTGTGACACTTTCGGTTCAACCTCCCAAGGATTCGTATAGCAACGCCGTCTCCCTTGAGGTGAAACGGACGTGAGGAACATTTGACTTCCGAAGACGTGCCTGGGTTCCTCGATGCTCGTCGAATGTATTTTCTCAATGGTTTCCGTCTCCTTCCTCGGGTGGGCTCTGGTAAGTTGCTCTATACGCCGAGTAGGGTGGTTTTGCTGATTCAGTCTGGACTATTCCAGCGCTGCATCCCTCGACCCATCTGCCCTCTACATAGCCCGCAGTACCCACCACCACCACCCTCTCCCTCCACCCAGGCCCATACTACCCAAGCTCCTCCACGACCCACAGAAGCACTCCATACCCACTGCCATATCCTATGCCACTGCGTCGTCGTTTAGCCATCCCTGGGAATTCACGCCCTCGGGCCTCTCTGAGACATAACGTTTCTGGTCCTCCTCACGTCGGTTTACTCTCGTGTGACGTTATACTCCCCTTACCCATCAACCCGTACAACCTCTGAATCGAACCCCGGCCCAACCAAATCATATACAATAGCACATCCTCTGTTACCTCGTTGAGCGGGGTGGTTTTGCTCGTCTCCTCCAGATCCTTTCAGTGCTGCGTCCCTCGACTGTATACCCTGTACTGTACATAGCTCACAACATCCATCGCCCCCTCCCTTCGTCCATCATCCGACCCAGGCCCCTCCACAGTCCACAGGAGCACGTCAATCCCAAATCCCCATGCCGTTGCGTCGTCGTTTTCACCATCCCTCGACTCGGAGTTCGCGACCTCCTCGCTCTCCCGGCTTTTAGACTCAGTCTGGCCCATCGGCATATGGCGTTATACTCCCCTTTACCCCATCGTCCCACACATGCGCAACGCTCAACGTTCATACCCCCCGAAGTCCAACACAACACACAAAAATTCATACCCAACTACAGCATATATATATATCCCTCCTTGCCCTCGTTTTCCCGCCCTCACGTCGTTTAGGAGCGCAGTGATAATATTCGAGGAGTTGTTCCGCTAGTCACTATGCTGAAGGTTCATGGCCTCTGGGGAGCTCTGTGGAAGATATACCGCGTCTGGTGCTCGTTCACGTCGTTCTTTCTTGACGTGTGGTGGTATACTGCTCTCCTCACTCGTCGTTCCAAACACGTATGACCTTTAACCTCAAGCCTAACTAAATTGTGTATCGGCGGCAGATCCTGTTCTTGTCCTTGTTTTCGCCTTTCGTCTTTGGGGAGCACACTGCACAGTAGCATCCTCGGAGTTTTCCCATCCCATAGGTGTTTGTCGTTCCACTATTCTGAGGAGTTCTTTAGAGAAATGTCCACGTCTCGTCCTCGTTCACGTCACGTCGTTCTACTCTCGCGTGGTGGTATATTCTCTTCAGCCATCATTCTACATATGCATGACTTTAACCTCAACTCCAACCCCAACCTCAACCTCAACCCCAACCCCAAGCGGGCCCAGCCCAAGTCCAACTAAACTGACATATCGCCCCTTATCCCTGTTTCCCCCTTCCGTCTTTGGGGAGCACAGTAGTACCCCCCGATCTCACACGGCGTCTCGTCACATCCTCGTTTCGTTCTAGCCTCATAATGGCGGTGGCGGTTGTGGCGACTTCTTCAACCCATCTCAACGACCTCGACATACGGATCCGGGCGGACCAGAGTTGGGACTGTCAGGGCAGACCGTGACGTGGCGGAGGTCGACGTAGCGTCGACTCGCTCGGTGTTGGGGCGGGGGTGTTGACAGCGTTATGCGCGTCGTCGTGTTTTGAGGGATCGGTTTGAGTGGTATGATGTGTGAAGTGGGGTGTTTTTGGGGTTTTGGTTTTGGTTGTGTGGGGGTGTGGGGGTGTGGGGTAGGCTTTTGGGCTGGGGATAGCTCTGGGCTGGAGATAGCACTGTGGGGTTGGAATGAGGAAGGGGGCGGGAGTGAGGAGGGAGTTAGGTTCGACGACTGGTTCGTATATGGGGGTTGTACGGGGGGTCGTGGTGCACGACAGCGTCAACTTTCTTCTCCTGTAGTTTGGAGAGGGAGAGGCTAGGCTCGGAGTCGTGCTCTGGGCTCTCGACTATGATATGTGCATGCGTTGACTACTACTTCTAAGCAACGCCTCGTCTTTGACTCGCATCTGAGGCATATACTCGTTGATACAAAGATAACTACCATGCTTGGAATCTAGCCTTCTTGTGAGAACCATAAAGAAGAAATCGTTCAAAATTACGGAATGATGTCTTGGTATGTATCTGATGAAGGAAAAAAAAGGGGAGGATGGGCAGAGCGGCCCACGGTTTCTCGAGGTTCTCTGATCGTGTCGACTTTGTTGGGTTGCAAAAACGTCTTCGGCTAAAGATGATGATGAGGCGAAGAGATGCATGGAAAACTGACTGTGTGCTCCCCTTACTCAACTCCTAACGTATCTCTCTCGCCCAGATACCTGTATCTCTCAACATCACTCTCCCCGATCCAGCCGCTTTGAACACCATGTCGTTAACGCTCGCTGGCATCGCGCTGTGCCAGCTGTTAGACCATCACGTCTCGCCAGAGTCGAGTCGAGTCGAGTCTCATCGTGGAAGAGAGGTAACGCTAAGCTAAGAAACACACGGGCGTGTAGGGGTCGTGGCTAGACGTTCCTTGGCATTATGTAAAAACACCTTGGACCTAGTGGATTCGAGCTATGAATCTGATCATGATGGGAGGATGGTGGTGGTCGAGCTGCCCAAGCGGAACCGGTGCGCCGGCGTTGAGATTTAGAATGAGGAACTCGCGAAGCCTAGGTGTCCTTTGAGCTCGGATCTATGGTTTTTTTTTTTTTAGATGCGTTGGACTCGGAGGGCATGGGTGGTATTGGTCTGAAGAGGGGGATGATGGGACGTGCAACTTAGTATGGAGTCTGACGCGTCAGATCCCTCGAGGTCGTCCAGTTCGTGGGGTCGCTAGTTCGGTGAGGGGTTCGTTGGTTGGCGAAAGGACTTTTCTTGAACTTCTTTATGGGGATGTACTGTATTCTTTCGTGTAACGGGGATGGGTTAACGTTTGAAAAAGAGGCTGTCGAATACGATTCGTTGAGGAGGTCGATGTCCACCGAGTTGGTGGTCACCCGTCAGAGGAGGTCCCGCCATGTGATCGTGTGCCTGGTTTGCTCCTGCGCCATCCTCTTGCTTCGTTACTCTTGTACCATTTCGCATTTTCTCTTGAGACCAATCGAATTCTTACGCATATCACTCTCGATATGATGATCCTGAGCAAAATGATAGTTTCACTTATCGCCTTAGCGTCTTGGCGTGGTCTAACCCCCACTCAACGGCCACTTTCTGAGCCTCTATGCTACTGTATAGCTGGACTGGAATCTAAGTTCGTGTATAGCGCTTGGAAAAAATCATATGATGATTTTTAGTGCCCTGTCGTACCTACTTGTGGAAGACTTGGGAACGTTTCGGTGAGTCTCATGGCTAGTCTGACGTTGTGAGCCTAATTTGAGTTTTTTACCATGAACCAGTGAAGCATTGACCCCCTACTGTACGAATGGGGTCAAGCCTGGTATTAGACTGGAAGTAGCGTATCGACATGAGAATGTTTTTTCAGTCGGTTTATGTTACCGAGTTCTGGATCCAGCTGGATCCAGCCTCGACTCATCATCGGATCCCAAGCTTACCCTCGTTTAGTGGCTCGAGCGATACTAGGGTTACGACTAGATAAGCTCTCCTCTCGTAACACAACCGCCTGCTCGTCAGCATCTGGACATTAACCCGTGGTCTATCATCCTCATAGCTTTCGCTATAGGGACGAGGTCCGGGAATGTTAGAGTTTGTGCTAGCTGTGCCTACCAGTGAGCCCCGAGTTTTGTATCCCCCTTCACTCAGGTCCACGATTCACAATCTCTTCCGCTCGTTAAGGAAGTTAGTAGATCTGCACATCTGCAAGAGGTGGTTCTTGCTCACGGAATATAGGTCGTTTGTATCGCTGCCTAAGGTTCTCCTGTGTCTCGATGTCCTGCCAGTGATGTTTGCTCTCGCGAATCGAATTTGACCTCTTCCTCATCGTTTTTGCCACTTTCGAACCACGAACCTTGTTCAATCCTTCCCGCTGGTACCGACCGTCGAGTTTTCTTGGCACTTTCCCCACTCTCCCGAACTCTATCATAGCTAAGCACTCTCAGTTGACCTACGTATACGTATCTGACGCCCCGGTCTCAGGGACGATATTTGGACGATCTAGCTTGTTTTGATACCTAGAGGGGAGGTCCCCGTCTGCTGTCGATTGGCTAGCGAAGCTCATGGCGCTGAAACGATCCAAACAACGGTCAACAAAGCTGGAGGGATATATATATGCTGGCTCCTTTCCTGAGGACGTTCTCTAGAATCCTGCGTACACCCCCACTAACAAACACCACACCACATATAACACTTATTTCCGATATAGTTTCATCCGAGATATGATTGCTACTGTGAGTCTCTCTCTCATCATGGTCTCTCTGTATGACTTTTCTATTCGACGTATTAACTACTCTGTGTTTGTTGGGCCATTAGACACAGACCTTGTACACCACTCATTGTGGTTCTAGCACTTGCAACTGCGGCGGTCCCACGTAGGTCCACTTTCCCTCTCCTGTTTTCGTCCTATGTACTGACGAAGAAACCATAGCTGCGATTGCAAGCCAGGCGGATGCAAGTGCTGAGCCGCTTCTGCCTAGTCATGACGGGGTTAATCGTTAATCGTTCCACCTCTGACCCCTCTGAATTTTTGCTGTTAGTTTATAAGAAGCCCTTTGCGATTGTATTCTACGTTTATCACTTTATGTTTTTTTTCTTTTCTTTTCCCAATGTACAATCCTCCTTGCGTTGTCGTTGTGACTTGATGGCAAATGATCATGTTATTTTGTTCACATTCGTAGGCTTGAGAGGAATGCGAGTGAGCACAATCTCATCATCCAAACGCCGGGAAACTATCCTCGCCTTACATATTTCGTGGCCCGGGTACGAGCGTTCATCAAAGTAGCTGGGCGCCTGCTACATAACTACGAGTATGATTGAGCCTGGACTCTACTTGTGGTTGAGGTGCCATCCTCACTGATTCAGACGCGATTAAGTCCGGTAGTTACAGAATCGACCACGCAAGCATGGTACTGATACATAGATTCGATTCTGCTAAATTCGTACAGTAGATAGCCACAGGCTGGCCTCGAAGCCAGTATGCCGTACTATGATGATACACATGCACCCTCTCTCTTGCCACACCATGTTAAACCGTTCTGACGCCAATCCTCACGAACAACGTCGAGAAAAGGAACTACGACATATGTCGATCATGAAGCCGAAGATGACGGAAGCTGATCGCCAACCCTAGCCCATGAGGTAGACAAGAAGCGAATGTCAACTGGAACGAGAACGAGAAGCACAAATGAGAAGGAGGAAGATGGATAAGAACGGAGAATGGTGGGCTGGAGCGAGAGAGATATTTGGGAAGAAGAGAGTTGGAGGTTCGTTTGATGTTGGAGGGATGGATAGACGAGAGGAGGATCGCTCGGAAGTCTACACTCCTTTCAAACCCGTCAGTACACTTCTCAGTACAAAAAAACAACCAAAACGACGAACTTGTCGATTTTATAGGGACATGAGAGATGTTTGAGAGGAGGAAGGGAGTAAAGAGAGGCAGTGGTTTCATTGAATGATGGGAGGATCGATTGGAGGTCTTCCCTGTATTCAAATCAGTTAGTACACCCCTCAACGCAAAGAATAAAATCAAAATGACAAACACTGTCGAATTTATGGGGACCTGAGAGAGGATTGATAGGATGAGGAGATAGAAGAGAGGCAGTGGTTCCTTTTGCTGATAGAGGGGTCGATAGAGGCGAGGAGGAGGAGGGGAGGTCTGTACTGTACTCAAACTCATCAGTCCCACCTCGAATAAAAACGAATAATAGACCAACCAACCTATCGATCTCAGACCGTTTCCTCAACCGGAGGCCTGCCCCCACCTCCATCGTGCTCGTGCTCCTGTTCATCATCCTCACCCAAGTACGAACTTCATTTTCCCACTCGCACCACCGCACTCTCTCATCTCGTCCTCACCCATTCCTCTAATACTCATCAAACTCTCGGGTTAGGTCCATACGCTGGATGGCGAGCAACCCAGAATCGAGGGGCAGATTCTTGGTTCTACCCTGCGTACGTTCGCCACGACTAGAGTCAACTTCGTATACCGTGACGAGTGCGAGAGAAGGTGGGAGGGGGAGGCATCGAAGACGGGAGAGGGTTACGCCAGAGGGGTCACCGCCAATTATGTAAGCCGCTGCAAAGCCTGGGATCTATGAGGTGGAGACGTTGTGTTGAGTAATTTGTTTGCTAGATGAGAAGAGGATAATATTTATACGTACCTGGGGTGGTTTTTATTCTATCTGCCTCATCACCAAGATATGTTCGGGGCAAAGAGGAGGCGTGAACGCAGACGTGTAGTCCTCAAACGAGTTCAAGTCTGCACATTCAGACTGAAGAAGCGTAATTGGAGGCGCGTAAGTCTCAAGGGCAGATGTAGAGCAAAACGTGGATGGATGGGTGGGTGGATAGATGGGGTGCCCAAGTGCTCGTTTACGTCGTGGAGGTGCGTTACGAGCTCGTCGGCTACTTCTGAGCAACGTCTCGCCTTTGACTTGCATATGAGACGTATACTCGTTGATACAAAGATAATTTCATGGCTGGACTCTAGCCTTCTTGTGCGAATCGTCGAGAAGAATCGTCGACGATGCGGAGTGTCGTGATGGTTCTGATTCTGATGAGGGAGGAGGGCACGGGTCTGAGTGGAGGATAGGCAAAGAGGCCCATGGCTTCTCTAGGTCCTTGACCGTGTCGACCTCGTTGGCTGCAAAAAATCGTCAGCCAAAGAAAACAAGGCGAACAGATGAGAGAGAACTGACTGTATGCACCCTTACTCAGCCCCAACGTACCCCTCGTCCAGATACTGTATCTCTCAACATTGTTCTCCTCTCTCCAAACGCCTTCTCAACCATGTCGTTATCACTCGCTGGCATGGCGCTGCTCCACACCATCACGTCCAGCCACTCTCTGTTCTCTTTGTGGAAGAGGTACTCCAAGAACGCGGGCACGTAGGGTCGTGGATATACGTTCCTTGGCATCGGAACGCCTGAACCCAGCGAACTCAAGCTCTGGTTGCGATAAGAGGAGGCTGGTGGACGCGCTGACCGGAGAAGCAGTGCGCCATTGAGATCTAGAACGAGAAGCTTGTGAGGCAGAGGAGTTATCGAACTTGGATCGATGGTTTTGGATGGATTCAAGGCCATGG
Source organism: Agaricales sp. HM26-F1 (assembly GCA_002718315.1). Taxonomy (NCBI): domain Eukaryota; kingdom Fungi; phylum Basidiomycota; class Agaricomycetes; order Agaricales; species Agaricales sp. HM26-F1. The sequence continues at coordinate 57,462 of NIBX01000128.1, forward strand.
CGTGATAGTCTGAAGAGGGAGATGATGGGATGTGCATTGGTACTGGCATGGAATCTGACGCATCAGAGTTCTCTCGAGGTCGTCCGGTTCGTGGCCGCCAGTGATTCAGACTGTGAGGTTCGTTCGTCATCGGTGAAGGAGTTGATTTTCTGAGCTTTTTATGATGGGTGGTGTTGTATTCTTCAGGTAACGGGGATGGATAGCGTTTGAAAAGAGATTAACGGACGCGGTCCATTGACGTGGCGGTTAAACTTATAGGGGTTGTCGACCTCGGTCCGTTCCACACTCGATCCTACTTCAACACGAACCCATTTCCCTCCTCGCTGGGTTATCGTTTGACAAGGGTGAGTTATACACGCACCGCATGACTATTGTGTATCACACGTTTTAACAGAGATTGCACGGTCCCTTTTTCTCGATGAAAGCAATACAACTAGCTTCTTCAAGACTTGGTCTTTGACCACTTGTGGTTCAACTTCCAGACTGTTGGCCTCATCTGAGGGATCATTGATTCTCACTACAGTATCTGCCCTCTTCTGGGCCGCCTGCCCCTATGATGTATTATCGGCCCATGGATTTGTTGGACCTGACCGACCTGACCCGTTTGCTCAGCTAACGTACCGATCAAGACGCAGCGCTCGCTGCTGTCAACGTGAGTTGAATGATTTCTCTTTCAGTCGTGTTCTGCTGATCCCATTTACTTTCCCCACAGTTTGGAAACGGCATGATACTCCTCTTCAAGATGGACCTTCAACAACTCCTGTGATCACGTCCAGGCTGGGTAACCTATCGGGATTGGAGTCGACTTCCCTAGCTTGTTAGCTTTGCATGAAACCAGGATATTCTGTGTACTTTGGACGGTGGTAGCGTCAAGTACCTCTGCACGGCGGCCATTCTGTTCTGATATCGTGCCTTCTTAGTATAATAGCTGTTTGGGGCGTTGATTCCCCCCCCCTCGGAGTCTAAACAAATCGTTCAATCACGATTCAGTCTAGAGAATCTTTGTTGCGATTCGGAATTGCCCGTATTACAGCAGTGATGGTCAGCAGCCAACATCGGCTCATGTTCGCCCAAACATTTCCTGGCGCTTTGTTCGGGCTTTGTCGGTATCTCTCGGTGTCCTCGGTTGGTACATCATCCAGGGTAATGCCTGACCTTCAGCAGCTTTCTACTAGCGATTGCTTGGGCCCTTGGCTGTAGCCTCCTCACAAACGACTGCAGGGTATGAATCGGAGCAGGGTATACTTCGATAATACTCGAAGACTTAGCGATCTAGCTTCATAGGAAAGGCTTCTGGTCCTGAAGATGAAGAACTTCATCGTCTCCCTAGCGTCAACATCGTCTCGTGTCCTATCTTGATTCTTCTATGAGTGCACCTGCAGTGTGTTTTTTTCCCGGCCTTTTCACCAAGTCCCGTCCTCTTAGTAAGTTCTGTCCTTCTTACTAATAGATCCTGTTATGCTACATCGCCCTCATGCCCGCCAGAATAGAGTTGATCCATGTGTACGGGGACTATTGATAGATTCCTTGACTCCAACCCTGATTCTTCTTCCTCTTATGACCTGCGCGCCAGTGCTGCTCTCGTTCTCACGACTGGATCGCTGCTCTTAAAACCACGCTCGTACCTCTGGGTTTTTTCAGTGCCTGTACTTTCTCTCCCCAACTCGATATTCCTCTTGTCTCAGTACCATCTACATCCTCTATCCCACAGATTCACTATGAAATTCCCTAGTTCTTACTTGGTCTCCGTCATTCTGGCTACTTGTGTCGCCTCTTCTCCTGCGAGTAACCCTGATTATATAAACATGGGCAACTCGACAGGTCCTATTGCTGGCGCTACTTATTGTGAGGAACGCCTCGTTCACTACTAGTCCTCCCTCTGACGGCCACCCTATAGTCATCACGAACGAGCCTACAGGGAACTACATCGTCGCGGCTGATATCGGTAAAAACGGGAAACTGGTGCGTATCAGTTTTCTAGGTCGCTCTTCTACGCACTTATGCATATGTCTCTCATGCGGGTATATTGCCTCGCTAGACTCTCAGACGTGCGACCCACACTGGCGGTCTGGGTGTCCATGCTCTCTCTGCTGATGGCTCTGTCGGACCCGACGCACTGTTCGGTCAGGGTGCGATTAGGGTGTCCGCTGCGAGCGACATGCTCGCCACTGTTAACGTGAGCTCGTTCATTCTCTCTGCCAGATGTTCTATACTGATCTCATGGACGTCTCACAGCCCGGAAGTAACACGATATCCCTCTTCAAGATCAACCCGAACAACCCCACTGCGATCACCCCTCTAGGCAATCCTATCGGGACTGGAGGAGACTTCCCTATCTCGTTAGCTTTCGACAAAACTGGGAATACCGTTTGTGTTTTGAACGGAGGCAGCGTCAACGGTGTCAAGTACGTCTGTTTGCTATTCCCGCGTCCTCGCCCCAGTATATCTCATGGATAGGGGAAACGTTGTAGCTGTTTCGGTGTTGACCCTAAGCTGGGTTTGATGCCACTCCCCGACACCAACCGTCTCCTCAACCTGAACGAAACGACACCAGCAACGGGACCCGCTGGCACCGTCAGCCAGGTCATCTTTGATGAGTCGAACACCAAGCTCATCGCCGCCGTCAAAGGAGTGCCCAACGTCAGCAATGGTTTCCTCGCTGTCTGGGACATAACCGCCCCCGTCTCTGCGACCAAAGGCAATACAGGTGGGATTAAACTCTCCGAGACCTTTGAACAAATCGAACCTGCTACTGGTGGATTACAACCTTTCTCTCTGACGATCGTACCCGGGAAGAACGCTCTGTTGGGCGCAGATCTTGCAATCGGGTTCGACGTCTTCGATCTGGCCTCTTCTAACGGGAACGGAACCAGTTCCAAGAGCTCTGCGAACGTGATCGACGGACAGGGAGCGGCGTGCTGGTCTAGTTTCAGTCCTAAGACTGGGAATTACTATATTACGGATGCTATTACGTCGTTGGTTACGGAGGTGAATTTGGATGATGAGTTGAAAGCTACTGTTGTGAACGTGCGTATAACTCCTCTTGATGTTTGTATAACGCTTCCTCTGACTATCCCTTGTAGCAATACGCGCAAGGAAACAGCTCCTCTACGCTTGATAACGAGGTCGCTTCCATTGGGGGTAACGAGTAAGCATCATTCGTATTGGTCTGTGTAACTACCAAACTAACTTGACATCGACACCTATTTCGTAGTTTCTTATATGTTATCTCTCCGGGGACCAAATCCATCAACGTTCTCTCACTCAACGGTCCCAATGATACGACTCACCTCCAGAATCTTGAGTTCGCTGGCCCGGCTAAGGCTGTCGGTCTGACTGTCGGTACGTTCACTGCTCTTTTATTCGTCACCGAGACACCTGATGTGCTTGGTGTTGATTGACGATCGATCTCACTTGTTTTTACCAGATACGAACAACTTGCTGGGAATGACTACTTTCGTTCGCAAGTAGTCGATCGTCTTGCTATACCCCTTATCCTACTTGTTACAGTACATGTCGCTCATTTACACCGTTTATTTATCACGCTATCAATACCCCACTCGTGATGTTCTTATCCAAGTCTTGAGGGCACATACTCCAAGCTTTGTGCCAGAGCTGCCCACGGAGGTTGTAGGTCATATCACTCTCCTCGCTGGAGGAAGAATCGTTCGGTCGACGCAGGACCTGAGGCCAGATCACTTCATGCCTCATCTTTCTCACCCCAAACCCTCTGCCTTCTTTGTCCCACATGATACCCCGTCGCAACCTTCAGTTTTATCTCCTTCACCACAGCGCTCGTCGGTCTTGATCATATCCTTTCGTACATCCGTACTTATCCGTACAGGCGGTGAGAGACTCGTGGAGAAAGTGAGCTTTGGAGCCGAGTGGTTGAATCGATGTGACGCTGGGATTGGATTCTGTTGGTAAGCCGGGATTACTTAGCGAGATTAGGCCATATAGCATAAATGAAATGAACGAGTGTATGTCCCTAGTTTGTATAATGAGGACAAGAGGACTGGAATTGAGAATCGGTATGCCACCAGTCAAGTACCCATCACACGTTCCGAGAAATCGTCTGCAGGAGGGTAAAACTCGGAAGGGATTTGTCGTCTTTCCTGATAGCTCATGATAGAGGAGAGGTATCGTAGGAACATCCATAGTAGAATATAACAGAAAGCGGCGCTTTTGCTAACATATCAGATGGATCTGCAGTTCTCAGGAGCAAGAGACAGAGATAGCGAAGACGAGATGCATGAGGACGACATAATTGTGATGAGAAAGAGGATGAGGCGAGACGCGTACGCATGAGCACCCAGAAAACAGATACTAGGGAGGCAAAAGACGAGCAGTAACGCGCCAGACGAGCGATGTAGCAGAAGATAGATATAATTGCGAAGGTCTGAAGAGCTCAGGATAAATGGAGAAGTAGGAGGCGTGGATCCGAAGGTGAGAGAGGGTGGTAGATGGTCAAACCGCAAACAGCGATCGACACACACCAGCTTCCCATCCGTTGTTCGAAGACAAGAATTGCAGGAGGACACGTCTATGCCGATGACGAGATATGTATCATTGAGTCCAATGAGGAGTGCATGAGAAGTGAGTGGTACTTATGCGCAGCAGTGGTCGTTTCAACTCCGAGTCTGAGATACGTTTGAAGCGGGGCAGAATGAACAAGAAGGGTGATCCTCAGACGAGGAACCTGCATCGCAACTATCTTTCGCTCTCTAAGTGAGAGAACCGCAGAACGATTGGCCTCTACGTCGCACAGTCGGTACAGTCCAGTCTAGATCCTAGTTGAGCGTGGGGAAGGTGTGATACGAGGGAGGACAGCCACCACGTGGGTCCCTCTCTTCGTTCCCGCTTGTGCCAGATGATCATCTCTCTCTTCATTATATATGCCTTCTACGACGGATATTCCTTTCCTCCATCTACCATATTCGATACCTAGGCCATTGATAGATAGCTAAGGTCCCACACATGTCTTCTAGAGACGTTTTTTCTTCCAACACCCGCTCTCTCCATATCTGCAGTAAATTTACCCTCTTGAGGTGACAACGGATGAGAAGCAGGACGAAATGAGAGAGTCGTGATCCGTCAACTTGTACCCCGGTTCTTTGTCAGGTGTGGGAGGCACTTCTCTCTTAGCTGAGTTATAGCTTTGTGATGAAGGTGAGTTATACGCACTATACGACTATTAGCTATTACACGTTTTCTCAACAAACCTTGCAGGGTCCTGCTTCAAGAAAATTCAGCTATGATATGCTCGTACTGACAAGGAATAATAAGCGAGGAACAACAACTCTTCGCTGGCCGTGGTCTGTCGAACTTCCAAGGACCCGACGGTTATGTGCTCATCCAAGTCGGGTGCTTTAGCTGACGAACAACACTCATATCTCCAAGCAGTCCCACTATATCTTCAATCAAATAGACAGCTTTGCCGAGTCACATACTGTAACCACCCTCGCAAATGACGTCTACTCCCCCTCAGCAACTCTTTACCCAACAAACCACCGGGGTTCCAAGAAAAAACGGCTCGCGAATCTCGTTTCTCCTGGACCCTCCCAACGTTACCCCCCGTGTCTCTCCCCTTGGAGTTAACTTCAGTTCTAGTGCTCCCGTCTGCGGCACTGATTGACTTATGGGTAGATCTTCAGAAGCTGAGGTATCGGCACGGCACGCTCACTACTTCGCTAGTTTCATTCTCGGGCCTCCGAAAAAACGCTACTATATTATTAGTAGACGGCAAAACCCGTCGTCGTCGTCGTCTCTCAGAAAAAGAGAACTTGCGAATCTCCTCCTCGAGCCTGAACTCGGTTACCGCGATGCCCGAACTCATTCACCACCGTGGATCGAGTGTACTCTACTTTGCTGTAGTTTTCTCCTTAAGCTAGTCGACGGCTTCTTTATGCCAAGCTCTGCAGGGGAGAAGTGGTGAGGTAGAACTTCTCTCCGCCTCGTTTACCTCCTCTAGGACTTGCGACGGCCTCGCGCGGTGAACTCCCCGATCGATGCCGAGGTCAAGAAGCATGAAGATTCTCGAGAGCTTTGTTCGAGTTCAAAACTGATTCTAACGAAGGGCATCGATATCAGTGAGTTAGACCATCATCATCCCTCCCGAGTCCTCTCCTTACTCAAGGCTTCCAGGTACTCTATTCACTCAGACCCTCTCGCGATCACACTATCGCTACAGTACGACCCCCGAGCTCCTCGTTCACATGCTATTCTACCCTCCTTCTTTCCCCGGTTTCGGGCGTCGTCGTCGTCTCCAACGGCTTTGGAGGCTGCGCCCGTGACGACAGCGACAAGATCTTCCTCGTGTCTGTATTCTATTCAAAAACAACGATCGCGAAGTACTCGTACGTATGTAGATCATCATCATCACCATCATCATCATCATCAACAATAATAATAACCGCGACACGGTGGTTATTCAGTCGAGACTCGACGACCTTTCCGGCGTCCTTGGGTAGGAATGGGGTTACTGTAACACACATACATATATGTACTTGTAAGTATGTATGAGAACTGTATGGGGCTGTTCCCGAAGCTCAGGCTCACACTGATACCCAATCACCCCCCCCCCCCCTTTGAATAATCAAAAAGACCAGTCCTGAATTGTCGATCATCTCAGCTTGCTAAGTTAAACTAACCTCCCACTACGAAGGGGTCGGACTCCGGTCTTGCGGTGATCTCATTTCTGAATTGACTGTACTGTACTCTGGCCCTCTCCATACTCTGGTTTCTCGGCCTTGTGTGTGGTGGTCGCGAGTCTCTCTTTTAGGAATTTATTTCTCATGCCCCAGGACTAGTGTTCACCGACTCCGGAGGACTCGGTCTGAAATCGGGGCCAGGCTCTAAGGGCAGAACTCTATAGCGCTCACTGCGTGGCTAAATCCATTATGGCAGTAAGAGAAATCCGTTCGTTCTAGTTCGTCTCCCCTTCGGGCTTCGTCTCGACGCATACGTACAACAACCTCTTGTATTCTTCACTGACGAATATTATTCTAGACTCCGCAGCATTCCTAGAGGGTATGTACTACCAAGCCGACGGCAGGCTGCCTCGAGAACTATACATGCGTCTGGGGATTCAGAAGAAACGACGCAACTGAAGAAAGCTCAAGCCTCAAGAAACCGCCCCATGGGGATAGTGTGCGGTACCTAGTACTGTAAGTCTGGGTTGTCAATGCAACGCTTTATGATCGGCCTGGAGCTCGTCATCGCAAGAGTTTATGGCATAAGTAGCCCTTCATGGAGGGAGCGTGAACAACATCATGTAAGTAAGGCTGCATACAGAGCCCGATCAACAGAACTCTAGGAACGACGCATGGTCAGCTGGGATAATATCAAGCTCATCCATCGTCTCTAGGAGCCTTCCAAGTTTGACAAGAGGCGACCACGCCTCATCTACTATCCTTACAGTAACGACTCGCTTTAAGTCAGTGGGAAGGGATCACAGTGATAGAGTATCTCCAAGGGGTAACTTGTAACATATTTTCTTAGCACTAGTAATCTTTCCTTCCGCCTATTCCTATGTAGCTACAGTATTGCCCCTTCTCCGTGACTGGTATCGCCGATTGATGATGCATGATGCATGAGACCCGACGCTCAAGAACCGATGGACTAGAGTACACTGCCATAATGAGATTGATTCATAGCAATCTCAGGTTCTTAGGAAGGGACGATGAGGCTAAACATGACACCCAGGTCCATAGCGCGATGACACTTTCTGTCAGGTTCTTTTTGGCAGAGAAACACTCGAACGTTCGATCCGCAGTGTGTTCATTCCATACCATGAAACTTAGACTCGTGATCGTACTGTTACAGTGATCGCCCGAGAAAGATCGTAGCGTGAACGAGACGGAGTAGACAGATCCTGCCATCAGAACGATAAACAACCTCGTTTCAAGTCAAGGATTTGAATACAGTCGGAGCCGATTCTCGCCCTATATACGTATACTGTATAGGGCAGTCCAAGGAGTGGGGAAAGCAAGAAAGACCAGATAGAGCGATGTCACTTGGCCCGAGTATATAGCACAATCGCTGCTTATGCTGCCACCTAAGCCATCTGCTATCCATAGAAGGGAAACTCGCTCTGGGTATAAACGAGGCGGGTTGAAAACTCCAAAGTAGTCTCGTCGAGGAGTATGGTGCGTGTGCGAGAGCTTTAGGTCGGAAGGAAAAGAAAGACGAGGTAGGTGAGCCTGGGAGTAGTCGAAGGACGGGGGTGGGATGTGCATGATAACGGCCAACCAGAGCTCTGCAGCTGTGAGGCAATCTCTTGTACTCCATAGAAATAACAGGAAACCCTAGTCGTAAGATGTTGCCAGCGATAGCTCATAGTACGAGGCTGAGTCGGCGGAAGAGAAGAGAGACGAGGTGGGTGAACACGCGGGTAGTAGTAGGAGGGAGAGTGGGAGATGCATACTAGGACTCTAGGGGCTAATCCGAAGCCTATAGCTGTGAAACGATCTCTTCCAACCGATAGGAAACCCAGAAAAGCGTGTCCATACGCATATATGAGCACCCGCGATAGTTCGGGGACATATCCTTGTAGTGACGAGGGGAAGCAAGAGCCCACCAAGAATGAAGGAAAAGACAGACAAATATAGATCTATGAACTTCATGTCCTAGTGGTAGTAACGTTAACGTTCCTCGTCTGGATGAGGGGGGTCAAGGCCGTACTAAGAGAAGGTGCGGTTCAAACGGTCCGGGCTCATTGCAGAGGGTTGTGAAGGACTGAAAGCGAGCCCAAGCTCGATGGGGGCACAAGACCACAAGAAACACGCGCATAGTGTAATCGCAAGAGCAAAGAACGAGGAACGCGGTCTCTGAGAACATTCTTCATAGAAGGTTACGGTGCGATGGAGAAAACAAAATGACACAAACATCCGTACACAACGACATCAGCAAACACTCAGCCCCACTAACACCATACCCATCGCAACATCACCCCACACACAAAACGCAAGCAGCTCCCAAAGAAAGGGTGGCTTTCATCTAAGCCTCAAACTCACAAACAGCACCACCAGCACCAGGTTGTGAGACCGCCCAACTAGCTGAAGAAGGCTGAGCTGTCCCGTTGGCCGTCGTCCTCGGAGACTGTTCCGGTCGTGCCGGGTGGCTTTTACCACGTTTTCCCATTCAAACCATGACAACCCACGTTTCAAACCTAAGCCTTGTATCGGATCATCCCCAATCCCACTATGTATTCCATCCTCCCCGACCTGCATATGCATCTCACCACGTCCCCTGCAAAAATCCAAGGAAGGCCCTCACCGACCGCGGAAGTGCCATGGCTTATCTGAGTCTTTCGAGTGGAAGGAAGAGGGAGGAAACGCAAGTTCATCCGGAGTTCTTTTCGTCTGGATGAGATATGGTCGAAACCATCACCGCCAGCAACAGCCAGCGGACACCGTACATTTAGGCGTCCGCCAGCGTCGGGTTCCGTTTCGCTCGTAGACCTGGGCTAGAGGCTAGACTCTCTCTGCCCGCCCGTGGGGGTAGGACTTCAAGAAAGATCTTAGGAGAGATCATACGGTCCTCAGCGTGGAACGGAGTAGAGAAGTAGGAAGCCCTTCGAGTCTCGACCCAGGATTTGGTTCGAGACAGGAGCTCTAGACGCTCAAGTGCTATCGACAAGCCAAAGAAAGCTGCAAAGGACTTTACCGACCAGTCTTCTGGCTGCGTTTACAAAAAACAACGATCACCGTCAGCCATCTCCTGTCAAAGCGGTGCGGTCTCAACTGGTGGTCAACGGATGCACCCTTCTATCTTCTTCACATCTCTCCATCAGCGCCATAATCCTGACGATCTAATGGATTGAATAAGAGACTTCAGGTACGAGTGAAAATCCTTATTATTTGATTTGTCCGTTATAAAAACTTTGAACACCCCTCCCCCCACTTGACTGGTTCAGAACCGCCCCCACCCGCCGACTCAGAAGATAGAAGTAATGGCTTCCCCAACCGTCCTCGCCCTCGCCGCTGTCTTCTGTGCATTCTTCGTCAGATACCTCCTCCAGCGCAGGACTGAGCGTCGCAAAGCCCTTCCTCCCGGTCCTCCAGGCTATCCTCTCATCGGAAACGCACTGGAGATTCCTACCAGCCAGGAATGGCTGACTTACAGCAAGTGGGGCAAGCAGTACGGTAAGATTGAGCAAAAAAAAAAACGGTTTTTCTCAACTCGTTTGGCTGACCTGGGTGTGGGATGGCATATAGGTGATGTTCTGTACTTGGAAGCTATGGGCCAGCCTATCGTCATCATCAACAGCTTAACCGCTGCATTTGAGATATTCGAGAGACGGTCTTCCAAGTTCTCGGACCGATCTGGTGAGCACTGCCTTTCCTCTCTTCATTTTTATCTTCTTCTCCTTCTCGTTTCTCATCTCCACTTCATTAGATATGGTTCTCACGAACGACTTGATGGGTCAAACCTGGTACGTTCGCCCTTCTTAGATATGAAAACCTCAGTACCGGGACTGGAACTGATCATTTGTGGTATTATTGGGAAAAAAACAATAACAGGAACTTTGGATTCATGCGCTACGGAGACCGCTGGAGAGAGCACCGCAAGATGTTCCACGCCCACTACCAGCCCAAGGCCGTTGAGAAGCACACGCCTATCCAGACGCGTGCTGCTCGTCAGATGTTGGATGCGCTTCTGCAGACGCCGGAGGAGTTCATGGATCATGTCGCTTTGTGCGTTTCTGTTTCTTCTTCTTCTTCTTCTATCCCTACTCCTATCCTATCCCATCCCAATCCTATCATATCCCCTATCTCGTACTTATTTTCCTTATCTGCTAACCGCTGACGGATTTCATATCTTGTATTGTATTGGTATAGCTTCACCGGATACATCATCCTGAACATCACCTACGGTTACCGCCCCAAGGATCGTCAGGACTACTACGTGCGCCTCTCTGAGCTGGCTCAGGAGCTCCTCAACGAGGTGACGCATCAGACTTGGATGGTCGAGATCTTCCCTATCTGTGAGCAATCACACATTCTTTCTCGGGTCCCTAGCCCTTGTTCCTTCATCTCCGTCTCTTACTTTGTAAACCCGGTAGTGAAAAACCTTCCTTTGTGGTTCCCTGGTGCGCATATACTTAGGTACGCTAAGAATGCGAGAGCGGTCAATGCTAGTGTGCTCCAGGAGCCGTATGATCGTGCTAGGGAGGATATGGTACGACTGATCTCTCTCTCTCTCCCTTGCTCTACCCCCTTCTGAAAATCTCTTCGTCTGTGTAACAGGCTAAGGGCAACCCCGACCCCAGCTTCATCCAGGACCAACTGGCCATGCTCCAGGAAATCACAGAGTCTGGCGCTATCAAGGACACTGAGCAATTGATCAAGAATACCGCCGCTGTCGCTTACTTCGGTTCGTCGCGAACATCCCTCTCCTTCACTATCCAAGTCTAACTCATCGTTTTTCGCTCTTCAGCTGGAGCCGACACCGTCACCACCGCCCTCTCCACCTTCCTCCTCGCCATGACCCTCCACCCCGAGTGCCAGAAGAAAGCGCAGAAGGAGCTCGACGACCTGCTGCAGGGCCAGAGGCTCCCAGAGTTCACCGATCGAGAGCACCTGCCGTACATCCGCGCGCTGTTGATGGAGACGTTGAGGTGGAACCCTGTGACGCCTCTTGGGATTCCGCATAGGTCGTCGGCGGATGATGTGTATGAGGGGAAGCTTATTCCGAAAGGTATGCCTTCATCTCCCTATCTCTAGATCTACCGTTGGTGGGATTGGAACTGAGGAGTTTGTTCTTGTGGATAGATTCGATCATTATGGGTAACACTTGGTACGTTATATTATCTCTGTCTATCCTCTTGTTACAAGTCATCAATTATCTTGATCAGGGCTATTCTTCACGACGAGAAACTCTACGGCGCCGACCACATGGACTTCAACCCCGAACGGTTCATGCCCCAGGACGGTAAACCCATGCCACCAGACCCGGTCGTCGCTGCCTTCGGATACGGTCGCAGGTTCGTATTCCTATCTATCCCATCTGAACCCTTCCTTTCATCTGACTCACGTCTTCTTTCACTCGCGTAGAATCTGCCCAGGCCGTCACCTCGCACAGAACAACCTCTGGATCGCCATCACCTCTCTCCTCACCACCTTCGACCTCCGTAAGGGGCTGGATGAGAACGGGAAAGAGATCGAGCCAGTCGTGCATTTCGCTAGTGGTGTCGTATCGTAAGTCTTTTCTCTCACTCATTTGGCTATCGTGTCATTTCCTCCGTCGTTGGGGTGAGTTAACTGATTTGTTTTGTCCACAGTAAACCCGCTCCGTTCAAGTGCCGTTTCATTCCTCGTTCTGAGGATGCTCGTAAGCTGGTCATGATGGAGGCTTAAGACTCTTCCTCGTCGTATGGTTCCCGCCTCCGTCCTCTTCTTTATTATCTCTCTCTTTATAAGCAAAGCTGGTTACACGCATCTATCACTGTTCGTATGGTTTCTCTCTTCCTGAGACTTTCGATATGAACTTTGGGTAGGGCCTGTACCGTGTTTATAACATTGTCTGTAGAGGTTGTTTGTTTCGCTATCTTTTCTTGTCTGGTTCTCCTGGAGTATTTGTTATTCGCCCAATCGCCCTCGTCATCATCACCGTCCATCTGTTATCGCTCTTTCCTCCTGTATTCTCACAAGTCGCTAGTCCACATGCCAATTTTACGATGAATTATTTAACCTAAGCAGTGTGTGATATTGTGGTTTTTTCATCTAGAAATCTTCGCACAAGATCTTGATATAGAGTTGCATTACTCTTGTTCTCTCTTCGTAGAGTTCACGTCCTTCGTACAATCCTATCCCTGGGCGCTGCGTTCTAGCTCATCTATCAGTAGCTTGTAGCGATACATGAATTCATAGAGTCAAACAAATCAAGTGTGATAGCGTGGTGGACGTGATATTTCATCTACCGGTTCAACGGCCTAACTTTGTTTGCACAGTATGATGTAACTCAAGAGTAAGATCATCCTAGGATCCTCGTGGGGTTCATCTCCAAGGTGACCTAGCCAGTCTATCACGAGCAAACCTACATGATTCAGTTCAGTGTAACGATATCCTGGATAGCAAGTTGGTTACTTGGTCTTGCCGGTGTTTGACTGGACCCAAAGTTCAGAGGATACATCACAAGTCCGATTCGACCGTGTCGTCCCAGCGCCGCCCGTTCGAAAAGGTAGAGGTAAGTACCGGTGTTCATGCTGCAACATGTATATATAACATGAAACTACTTTCAGCTACCACTCAGAGAGTTAGGTGAGAACGACCTTCTCTGAGCGCTGACGCGTGGCGCACCGGCACTGTACCAAACCGAGAGTAAGAACACTCGTACATACGTTCAAGTACCATGAAACCTTGTGCCACAAAGCCTTTCAGCGTTCATATTCTCACAATAAGTCTTGTATTCAAGGCGGTGTCGTTAACGTTTTCTCAAAGTTTCCGCCGACCAAAACACTGTTTGAAAGGTTCTTTGCAAGACCTTGAAACCGATACAGTCTGGGCTATGAAATCAAGGAGGAAAACGACCCGTTTGGCTCGGCCATGATTTCTCCGTTTCGCCCGGCTTGTACCTCTGAGTTGCAGCGCTGCCAGAGACGCTGCAGTCGTATCAAAGAAAACTAGAAACCACTGTCCTCGGAGCTAGCTCGTATGAAATAAAATAATGTAGTACCTCATCGCAACTGAGGTACTATCGCTGGTTATAAGGCCATACAGTAAGGGTTGATCATGATGAGGACTGGTGCACGGAACAAGCCTATCACTGGAGGACGAAAGCTCTCGGAACAGTTCCAGTCATTAGAATCTCGTTTCCGCGCTTACATCCTTGCGTTTTTGCGCGCGCTGTGCCTCTGAAGAGGGATCCCACGGAGCACTTTATTTTAGGATGCGATAAGGGATGTACCTGACTGTTGCTGCTCAGCGTATGGAGGTAGAGGAAGTTCCTTGCGCCCACAGATTGCAAGTGCAAAACGCACCAAGGCCCTGTACTACTACATATCCCCACACGAACCCATCGTACCTCCCTCTTCCTGCAAGCTGATTTTGTGCCCTGAAGCGTTCTGCCCGGCGCAAACTAGCCAAGAGAATGTCGCTCCTTCATATGTCTTGCTCGTTCCTTGCCAGTGACAGATCTGATAGAGAAGAACAGTCCATTCACCCCTATTTCCTACAAACTTAAGCCGACCCAAAGTTGATACCGAAATGTATAAACTTGTCACTCAATTTATTCGTCCTGATATGTATACTTAATCCTAAAAATTAGCCGTCTATAAAATTGTTACCGAAAGCAGCCGGTTCGTCAATAGATTTAGTGGCTACTAAAGGAGAACAATAGAATTAACTCAATCTAGTGCCGAAAGCACTCACTCCGTACCACAATAAAGACAAGCCGAAAGAATAAGAAAGAGATCTGCCGAAGCCGGCAACAAAACTTTAAGTTACGGCTCTCGTATCATCACGACTGAAAGTTCCCAAATAGTAAAGGCTTTCGGTCATATCTATACGGATGCCGAAACAATTAATTTAAGTAGCATGTACCCTACGCGAACCCGCCGAGTACCAGGCGTGATACACGCATTGTACCCGCCGGGAAGGTTGTTGGACTTGTGATCAAGCAAGGCTTAAAAGTATGATTTGAGGGTCCAGCGGGACCTTATACATACTGCAAAAGACTGTACAGGGAATACAAGACAAGATGGTAAGATTTGCAGCTTAACTTGGCACAGGAGTGATAACCTTCCCGGCGGGTACAATGCGTGTATCACGCCTGGTACTCGGCGGGTTCGCGTAGGGTACATGCTACTTAAATTAATTGTTTCGGCATCCGTATAGATATGACCGAAAGCCTTTACTATTTGGGAACTTTCAGTCGTGATGATACGAGAGCCGTAACTTAAAGTTTTGTTGCCGGCTTCGGCAGATCTCTTTCTTATTCTTTCGGCTTGTCTTTATTGTGGTACGGAGTGAGTGCTTTCGGCACTAGATTGAGTTAATTCTATTGTTCTCCTTTAGTAGCCACTAAATCTATTGACGAACCGGCTGCTTTCGGTAACAATTTTATAGACGGCTAATTTTTAGGATTAAGTATACATATCAGGACGAATAAATTGAGTGACAAGTTTATACATTTCGGTATCAACTTTGGGTCGGCTTAAGTTTGTAGGAAATAGGGGTGATTGTCCATTCAACTTCGTAGAACGGCAGCAGGCTTGAACGGACTTGACTTTGAATAGGCCCGAGAGAACGTACGACGCACCATGACATACAATAGAGACTAAACGCTGGCCTAGAGCGCATCACCTCTTCCATTTCTTCCGGGCCATGGCTCGTACGATGGTCATTCGCTGTTTTTTTCTCACAGAGGACGCCTCCCGTCTGTCCAGGCACCTCCCTCAATACTAGGTCGTACACAGTATATGTGGGTACTCCTTATACAACGGCCCAGTTCACCACTATCAGATGCATCAACTCTTTCTGCTTTTCTGCGACGATATCAGGTTCAGAGGCTCTTACCGAGGCCCATTGACGAAGTGGAGAGCGTCTCTATAAAAGCATCGGGACAACAAGATAGACGACTGGTCTAGAATGATGATTTGTTCCATCACCCCTCTTCATGAAGTGGGAAGTGGGATCAAAGTCTGTTCAGAGTTTAGAGCCGGGTTAGCATTCAAGGTTATCGTACCCAGCAGGTGGCATCTCAGCTACTCTCAGCTAAGCCCTTTCGAGAAGAACAAGTTGTATATCATGGTCATGCGTCCGGATTCTCTTGATCTGGGTTTCATGGTGAGAGATCCTGACAAGCTGCTGCATCGCTGCATGGCACCATATCATGATCCCGATGATGGTCTTGCCGCAGGCCAACCAGAGAAGTAAAATTCTATATCTCCAG
Organism: Agaricales sp. HM26-F1; assembly: GCA_002718315.1. NCBI lineage: Eukaryota > Fungi > Basidiomycota > Agaricomycetes > Agaricales > Agaricales sp. HM26-F1. The sequence goes on from NIBX01000128.1 coordinate 73,356, forward strand.
TGTACCTCCCGAGGTAGTCCAGACCTTGGATCGAAGAGCAGTCAGGATACGAACAAAGAGTCGAGTAATAGGTGGTGGTATAACGTCACGCGTATTGACCTGCCCGAAAGTAGACGAGATTCCTCTGAACAGCCACCTCTCGCAGGACTCTCTCCCCCATCCTTCAATATCTCAGCATACGCTGCATACACCGCTCTGCTCGGAAAACTCCATAGACCAAAGCGTGCCGACAGTCGGATTACTGCACGCGTCTCTTCACCCAAACGGTTTATTCAAATGTCTCTGGTTCGAACCTGATCCGAGCCCCCTGGAGATCGGGGTAACGCTGGGTAACGACAGCTGAGGGCGGCTTGGCCCCTTGCTGACCATCCATCCTCCTCTTTTCTCTCGACCTTCACCGCTCGGGCATGGGCATCTTGGCCAGATAGAAGTCCAACTGCATCGCACTCGCTCTTGGCCTCCGGGGCTCTCTCCATGTTCTGGAGGGGCGGGGCAAGATTCTGCCCAAATGAGAGCACAGCGGATCACGTTCACCATCGTTTTTTCCGTTCAGTTTCAGTTCACCGCTGTGTGGGGAGATGTTTTCTTATTCTCTTGGTCATCTCGCTTCCTCATTCTCACCGACAATTTGTCACTTATCTGAGTCGATGGACGTGCTCAGACAAGACAGGTTATTGCTCACCGTCTAGCTCAGCGTAGCCGGGTGCCTTCATTTGTTCTGGATTTTCCGGTCTTAGGACTTATTGTCGGTGCCTGGGTCATCGACCCTCATCTCAAAGATTGCGTGCGGAAGTGAAGATTCGCACGCTCTGGGATGGTTACAGCACTTCTTTACAGCGTACTCAAGGGAGGGATCTACGAGGATCTGCGCTGATGAAGAAGCTTGCGTCACTTTCTTAGCTGTTCCACGTGGCTTTCTACTTTGTTTCCTTCGTACAGATTACAGTACCACAGCACAGCTGCGTTTCCATTCGATGTCGCTCGCGTGGTTCTGCATAATTTGGCGATGATACTTCCCGAGTCTGTACTCGTTCTCTTTGACACTACTTTCGTTGCTCGAGAAACCTCTGAAGCGTTTGGATGGACGAGATGGATTCGGAGGTGCAGATCCTTGCTTCCTTGGAAAGCGCCGCAGTTCACTCCCCCCTCACGTGTACAGATGGTGCAAGCCGAGACCGTATGTCACTTTGCGCCGTTCAGTTGAGACTATACTCTTTGGCTCCGGGGGGTGTCGCTTTGGTGAGATCCCACTAACTGGTTACTTGCGTTTGCGTCCCCGACGGACTTGGAAACAGGTCTCTCTCTTGTCCGGTTTTTGGAGCGCCCACACCGCAATGTGCCTTTCTTGCCACGAGATCACGATGCGTAACTTCTCTTTCTGTTTATTTTTCTATTCCGATCTATAGAGGTGGACCCTTCAGACATAGTCACTAATATGAACCGAGATCTGCGTCGGTCACCATCGTACCGGCCATGAAACTGATTCGCCACACGTAAGCTACAGAAAGCTGGACGCGGACGAAACACTTATAATCCAGAGCATATCGGGACGTTCAAACCAAATCTTCACTCTCCCATCTTTTCCACCTCTCTCATTCCTCTGTTCACTCGATTCAACTCCTGAACTTGCAGACATGCGTGCTACTACTCTCCCCACTCAGAACTCCTTCCCTTCCAAGACCCGCAAGGCTGATCCCTACCTTTTGCCTCGGGACGAGTTCGAGAAGAAGAGGTATGCATCTAGACGGTTTTACAACGCCTTCAAGCTCGTTGACTGTTCATCTCTTTCTTAGGCTCAACCTTCAGCAGACTGTAATTGCACGGTCATTCGATAACCAACTTCTCGCACCCGGCGTGCGCCTTGAGGATCATGATAGAATCCTGGATATGGGCTGTGGAACCGGTAAGCGTCAACTTTCGTCCAGTCCCGTTTGCTGTGTTTAATTTCCCAACGTTCATCAGGCATCTGGGGTATTGAACTCGCTGCGACGATCCCCCGTTCTATCCGCATCGACTCCTGTGATCTTTCTTCCAAAAACTTCCTCGACGCTAAGGCTCTTGGTGTCGACAACCTCAACTTCTGCACCCACTCCGTCCTCGAGCTTCCCCAGGAATGGACCAACCAGTTCACCGTGGTTCACCAGCGTCTCATGCACGCTTCCTTCCGTGTCGAGGAATGGCGCTACGTTCTCCAGGAGTTGCGCCGCATCGTCAAGCCCGGAGGCTGGCTCCAGCTCGTCGAGATTGATCTCAGCTCCTTCTACAACGAGGGTCTCGACAACATCCACACCTCTCCCGTCCCCGCCCAGGCCGAGCTCAACGCTCTGTGGAAGGAGACCGTCGTCAACGCTGACATGACCTGGGAGTTGGAGGCGACGCTGCCCGGATACCTGAAGGACGCTGGCTTCGAGAACGTCGAGTGGACATCGAGGATCTTCTCGACGGAGGGGGCTGTGTACCCCAGGCCGGAGAACAGCTCCCTTGCGGACGATACATTGGCCTGCATGGTTGACGTGATGAAATCGTCCAAGTCAAATATCGTGGCCCTTGGGAAGATTGACGGACAGAGATTCGATGAGTTGATCGAGGGTATGTCTAACGGCTGGAAGGATCTACCGAAGACTGAGAACGGACGAGGCTGGAAGTGGCATATGGTCTCTGCGCAGAAACCCCTTCACTAATCATTGGACGCTATTGCTTATTCATTTTTTCATTTGTAACTGGTTAGAGGCATGTACATCATCGACTGGGAAAAATAGACTATCTTTATTATCGCGCAATACTTCGTTTGCTCTATTTTGGACTTGGGTTTGGGAGATCTCTCAGCTCCTTTTACTCCCCGACTCATGGAGACCGTATGGGTTTGCGACGGGGAATCAATTGCAATACGCTCCGATTGACGTCCGACATTCGTGGATGATCGACCTGCTACTGTTTGTTTGATGGTTTGATAGAGTTGCGTGCGCCGCTCTGATAGGGTGGGCAAAATACCAACGAATTCTGAGTAGCGGAAGAACTTCTTCCAGCACATCATAGTCTGCGTAGCGCCCAATACATACTGTGTACGGTTGAATCTATCCAGTTTCCATCGTACAGTGTCACAGAGTGTCACCTGTAAGGAGGAGAGACTCACCGTGCGAACAACCACTAAGTTGGATCGCACGTCAAAGTGCCTGAAATCCGATCCGCCGGAGAACGATGGCATTCACTGAGTCGATTGCACGATCCTCTCAAAATATTCGAACAACCGAGTTGCGGCCAATACTTGCAATCCATGCTGTTTTGGAACGGGTACAATAAGGTACCGACGCCTATTTGTCGGATATTTGTAGATCTTCCTAAAATCATAATGTAGATCTTCCAAAACTCCGGGGTTTCGGACCTTGAATAAACCCACCATGGTCAAATTAGTGATGGGAACAAAATTTCTTGAGTTGATCGTTGATCGTCAACAAAGCTATGTTCATCGACCAACGTCCCTTGGACCTTACCCTCCTCCGAAAACATTCGGCTGTCCTGATTCTTCTAGAAAACAGATCGGTTCCTTTCATTCTATCGGAGCTTCTACATATCTCAGGGCACTGCTCAGCTCGAGATTAACGACGTCGCACTCAGTTGTCCTCACTTTAGCAGCGTCTTGCAGACTGATGGCTACCTCTGCATGGAACTGCTCCAGCTTCCATCAAAGCTGTGTTTACGATTTGGTTATGGAAGTACAACGTATGGGCAGCTGGTAGATGAAAGGTGGCGTTCGTCTTATGAACGGCTATCGATACCTGTCAAGCCGCGCATGCACAGACTTGTACAAGATTTCTCTTCGCCTTCAATCGCATGGGAATGGATGGAATCTCCTTCACCTAAACGAGCTCGGTGTACCTATGCATCATCTTTTTGGGTATCAGGACTCAGATCTCTTGCCTCTTTCCGTAACCTGCGTGGATTCCAAATGGAATGACCTGTCTCCTGTCACCAGTGCATCGAGAAGCTGAGTAGTCTTTGTACATCTTACGACACTGGCCCCAAAAACATCCGCCAAGCTAGACTCTTACTGGCACATGAGGTCACTCTAACTCCTCCGTGTGTTTGGCATCTCTGTCTTCATCTCATTCGACCTATATCGAGACCCTACTTGACGCTGTACTACGCCGTTTTCTTCTCCTTCCTCGTCGGCGTTTCGCGACAGAAATATTTCCTTTCTCGACAACCAGGAGTCCTGAAAAATGAAAGAATGGGCGTTCGCAGAATACTCGACGTTGAAGTTGAGGAGGTAAGGACTAACGCCCCTTCCGTTCCATTTTAATTATCCTCTCTATTTCACGCCGGACAAGGAGAGCAGCAAAAAGGTACTAGCACTGAGCCCCGGTTCTAGTCCTTCGAACCCCGTTCCCCACACTATCGCTAACTGACTTATCACTGTCAGCCCTGGTACCGACTTTAATCCTCAAACGCTAATGATAATCCCAATTCATTTAAATTAGGTTCTTCCTCTTAACCTCCCCTTGCTAATCGTATCAGACTCCTGCCAACGCAGCTTTGACTGTTACCCGGGATGTCTGTGCTTGATATCGAAGGTGGATGAACCAGACCTGGCAGCTGTGGGAAGAAGATGCGTCTTGAGATGGATTGGAGTAAGGTTTAATGTGTGTGGAACTCGTCGGCTGGGGGGACGCATCGTGATAGTGGAGGATGATTGAGCTCTAGGTTCATTACGATAGTTTACGTTTTGTGGTACAAGCTAGTGTATTCTTCAGTAACCCTGTGCAATCAATCATCTTCATATACGGCCAGAGTTTGATGTCTATGTGTTTATCTCTGAAAGAAATTCGTCAGGAATCAGCACAAACGGTTGCATCGTGTAGATTCCAGGCTACTCCATGGCCAGGCCGGACCCCGGCTCAGCGAAAGGGGAGTAACCGGCAATTGGCTCAATTGTGGCCGGATCATGTTGATCGATGATTGATGATCCGCCATCACAAAGAATTATGTGGGGAGAAACGCAAACGACGACACCGTCTCTCACAACCTCCACGTTCAAGTTGTTATCTCATCCTACTGTCGCGTTTGTTCTTACTTCGCTCTGTTATTCTATCTATGATTTTCCATCTGTCTATACCTCCACTCACAGCCTCACATCCAAGCCATTCGGCGTCTTCATTCGTCGCTGAAGCACACATGAATCAAGGTGCTCTCCCTTTGAGCCACATCAGAAACTGTCAGTAAACATCGCCTTTCACATTGGGACATAATTTTCTCTCTGGGTTGTCTTTGTGCTCCGTTTCTCTATAGAGGGGCGTTCTTATACGTGGGCGTGGTAACGCCTTACGTCTCCTTGTTTCTCATTCTCGTCTCGCGCCCAGCAATGTTTCCGCATCTCGTGCAGCTCAATGAAGCGGTGACTAAAGTCGCAGTTGGACTCGTGCTATATTGATGGGCCACTGTTCTAGCCTGTAGCCTTCCTTATTTACCCTCAACGAACTGCCAGCACAATACCGAGGACGAATGGCCCTACTCTCCTGGAGCTATCACACAGAAACTTGAGGACGATCGATCAATTCCTCTTGACACCGTGTCTCTCAACCCGCGAGCCCCTTGTATTCTACCCACTATCTTCGCCTCGATAGCTAATTTTCATATAACTTCATCTTCTATGGTCGTGTCAAAGGTTGTGCCAATGAATTCTGTGAACGACATCTTCGTAATCAGTCTCTGCGAGTTCGAGCATGGAACCCTCGAAGGACATTGGACCTTGGACGATCGTCGCTGAGGGAGGTAACGGTACAACCGTTTCCTAGCAGAGCCAAAAGCGAGAACCAAGTATCGAAATTAGGTATGATATTGTGATAAATAACGATGTAAACGAGTGGCATATACTCTACTGAGTAGATAAGGGTATAGATAGACAATCGACTACTTCCGAACGAAAGTAGTCATTCCCTGGAGGTTGTTCGTATCTGAAGGAACAGGTGAGATTAGCACTGCAGGTGTCGTATCGCAGAAATGAAAGAGCTGAACACACCGACGGTCAGACCGACAGCCTTAGCCGGGCCACCAAACTCGAGATTCTGGAGGTGAGTCGCATCTTTAGGGCCGTTGAGAGATAGAACGTTGATAGATGTGGACCCCGGAGAGAGAACGTATAAGAAACTATTGAGAGAGGAGACCATTTGAGTCAGACTGACGGAGGAATGACGAGGAGAGACTTACTCGTTACCCCCGATGGAAGCGACCTCGTTATCAAGCGTAGAGGAGCTGTTTCCTTGCGCGTATTGCTACAAGGGATAGTCAGAGGAAGCGTTATACAAACATCAAGAGGAGTTATACACACGTTTACAACAGTAGCTTTCAAGTCATCGTCCAAGTTCACCTCCGTAACCATCGACGTGACGATATCCGTAACATAGAAGTTCCCAGTCTTGGGGCTGAAACTAGACCAACACGTCGCTCCCTGCCCATCGATTGGGTTCGCAGAGTTCTTGGAACTGGTTCCGTTCACGTTAGAAGAGGCCAAATCAAAGACATCAAACCCAATAGCAGGATCCGTGCTCAACAGAGCGTTCTTCCCGGGTAAGATGGTCATAGAGAAAGGCAGTAATCCACCAGTAGCAGGTTCGATTTGTTCAAAGGTCTCGGAGAGTTTGATTCCACTTGCATTGCCTTTGACCGCAGAAGCGGGGGCGGTAATATCCCAGACGGCGAGGAAACCTTTGCTGACGTTAGGCACTCCTTTGACGGCGGCGATGAGCTTAGTGTTGGACTCGTCAAAGATGATTTGGCTGACGGTTCCAGCGGGTCCCGTTGCTGGTGTCGTTTCGTTCAGGTTGAAGAGGCGGTTGGTGTCCGGAAGCGGCATCAGACCCAGCTTAGGATCAACACCGAAACAGCTACGAGGATTCCCTATCCATGAGAATACTGGAGTGAGGACAGGAATAATAAGCAAACGTACTTGACACCGTTGACGCTGCCTCCGTTCAAAGCACAGACTGTGTTCCCAGTTTTGTCGAAAGCCAACGAGACGGGGAAGTCGCCTCCAGTCCCGATAGGATCTCCCAGAGGTGTGATCGCAGTGGGGTCGTTCGGATTGATCTTGAAGAGGGATATCGTGTTACTTCCGGGCTGTGAGAAGTCCATGAGATCCTTGTATAACATCCGATAGTAGAGCTGGACGAGCTCACGTTAACAGCCGCGAGCATGTTGCTCGCAGAAGACGCCTTAATCGCACCTTGGCTGAACAGTGCGTCGGGCCCGACAGAACCGTCAGCAGATAAACCGTGGGCACCGAGACCGCCAGTGGGTGTTGCGCGTCTGAGGGACTAACAAAGTAGCAAGGCCACGTTAGGGACGTATAGCCCATGCAATGAGAATTCAGAAAACCATTACGCACCAGCTTCCCGTTTTTACCGATATCAACCGCGACGATGTAGTTCCCTGTGGGTTCATTCGTGATGACTGTAGGGCGACCGTTGATCAGTGAGTGGACTTGAAGTGAAGGAGGTGTTCCTTACAATAAGCAGCACCAGCAATGGGTCCTTTCGCGTTGCCCAGGTTCATGGAAGGCTTACTCGCAGGAGAAGAGGCGACACAAGTAGCCAGGATGACGGAGACCAGGTAAGAACTAGGGAACTTCATAGTGAATTTGAGAGTCAGAGGATGTAGATGGGCTGAGACGAGTGGAATGTCAAGTTAAGAAGAGAAAATAGAGGGACGAAAGAAAGTAAAGGTACTGAAAAAATGTCGAGTCACGAACGCGGTTTTTAAGAGCAGCAATCCAGTCGCGAGAAGGGGAGAGGCACTGACGCGCAAGTCAGGGCTGAATGAATCTATCAATACTCCCGTACACATAGATCAATTCTATTCTGGTGGGCATCAAGGCGATGTACCACAACAGGATCTCTTAGTAAGAAAGAAGGTAGGACTTAGTAAGAGAGCGGGACTTAGTAAAACGTCTGGGAAAAAACACACTGCACGTGTACTGGAGTACTCGTAGAAGATGGGACACGAGATGATGTTGATGCTAGGGACATGATGGAGTTCTTCATCCTCAGGACCAGAAGACTTCCCTAAGAAGCTAGATTGCTGAGCGCTCTGCGATTATGGTAGTATACCCTGCTCCAATTCGTGCCCTGCGGTCGTTTCTGAGGAAGCTGCAGCGCTAGCCAAGAACCCAAGGGATCGCTCTAAAGCTGTTGAGGTCAAGTATTACCCTGGATGATGTACCAGTTGAAGATACCGAGAGATACCGAAGAAGCTCGGACAAAAGGCCAGCTAACGTGAGGGCGAACATGAGTCGATCTTGGTTGCTGGTCATCACTGTTGTAATACGGGCGAATCGCAACAAGGATCAAGACTAAATCACGATTGAAAGATATAATTGGACCCTCGTGGGATGAATCAACGCCCAAACAGCTATTATACTAAGAAACACGATAAAAAATGAACAGTACAGTTAGAACCGAGTGACCGTGCAGAGGTACTTGACGCTACCACCGTCCAAAACACGAATACCCCAGCTCCATTGAAAGCTAGCGAGAAAGTAGGGAGGTCGACTCCAGTCCCAATTGGATTACCCGGGAGGTGATTGCAGGAGCTAGAGGTCTATCCTGGAGAGCTATATAGTGCTGTTTCCATGCTGTAACAAGGGTAAATGAGATCAGCGGACCACAGCTGAAAGAGAAGTCATTCATGATCAACTCAAGCTGACACCAGCGAGCGCTGGAAGGGGACGCCTTGATCGGTACGTTAGCTGGGCAATGGGCCAGGTCCAACAGAAACGTCGGCTGATGATATACCATGGGGACTGAAGAGGACTGGTACTGTACTGGGAATCGATAATTCCTCAGACGAGCCCAACACCATCAAAGTACTGGGATGAGCACCGTCAATGAGAGCAGAACTCCATTCCCTCTCGCTGATTAATCCTCTAATACCCCTCTCCGCCGCTAGTCTTGGTGACGCTCCCACGAAGGATCTCCCTCTCGCTCGTCCTGTCAGTCCGCGTGCTAATACTCCTACTCGAGGAGCATCCCACCCAAATATCGAGTTCCTTGGCATCCGAGTCCGAGAGGTATATGAGCATGCTCGTCATCACAAACCGTCGGCCCTCATACCACTCATACCGCCGTACAAAATATCCTCACCCCGAGTCGTCGTCAGATGCAACCCGTACAGCCCGGGCCCTCAGGCATCTCGACTCAGGCGGGTATAGTACCGTACTACGAAAGAGGCTTGATCCTGCGGGTGGATCTCGTCGTTTTGAATCGCCCTTGAGACCAGTCCGAGCCTTCTTGGCCGGGGGAAAACTCGGAGAGATGGAAGTCGAGAGACTTTGAGGAGCGACTGTAGGGGAGCTGTGAGTGTAACTGGGAGGGAAGGGAGTGGGAGGGTTCTAAAAGTCAGTCTTTGTATCTTCCCGTAACCATACCCATACTGACGACTAAACTGAGTGCTGTATGATCCGAAGAGGGGTATTAAGACACCTTGTGAGTATCGTCCCCGTCACCTTGGAAGGCGTTGCCCCGGTATGGATCGAGGGGCCTATGAAGCGTGGTGAAAGAGAGAATTGGAGTATGAATGCGGTGAGGGAGGTAGTGGTGGGGATGGGAGAAGAGTCCCAGACGCGCATTTAAGCCGTGAAGACTGAAGACTGAAGAGTGGTTTGAGGTTTTGAAAGATGGAAACGACACGATGCGACACCAAGCGAACGGTCCTCATGTTGCTTGGTCCTGTTTGGCAGTGGCGATTATAGATAGGGAGAGGGTATGCGTGATGCTGGAAGAAAAGATGCGCTAAGCAATGGAGATAAACATCGTATGAAGCAAAGAGCAACCTACTGGAGTTCTGTACTCTCACCCAAATCAACGAACCAACACCAAGACGCTCCCCGACCTGCGTTGAGAGACCCAGGCACGTCCTTGGATTTGAGAATCGGAAGTTCTTCGCGTCCAGTTTCACCTCAAGAGGTGGACGAACTCGCTAAACGGCTCCCTGGAAGTTGAACTACATGTGGGTTCAAAGACCAAGCCTTGAAGGAGCCAGTCGTATCGCTCTCGTCGAGAGAGAGAACCCTGCAAGGTTTGTTGAGCGAACATGTACACAATAGTCATGTAGTGCGTGTAACTCACCCTTGTCAAACGATAACCCAGCTAGGAGGAAAATGCCTCCGAAATCCATCAATGAACCAAAGTACAACTTGACGCGCCACGGTGCTCTCATCAAGTCTATTTCTCGTCCGTTTTCACCTCAAGACTGTAGATATGGAGGGTGGGAATGGGATGCTTGGTCCTGTGGGCGTGCTCTTTCTGCGCAAGAGTGGAAGACGCTAATGAACCTCTTGGGTTTACATCAACATTACATAACCAGAGGATCCCTTTCACCAGACTCGCAACGACACAGGCCTGCGTTACCAACAGCTAACTTTGTCTTTGAAAGAACACGCTCTTTCTTCCTACTTTACTCTCTGTGCATTGGACGGATCCTCTTTGAATTATGATGGATACCTCTTCATTCATCTTTCGCTATCAACGGTATATCTGTTCTGCTCATGTCCTCCACGACACGTCTACTGAACCGGTTCCATAGTGAACATTCCTTATTTGACAGTCTGTGGTTGGTATGGCTTAAAATCCCGGCCACACTGCGAGCTTCTGTCTACCATATAGCGTATCGACTATCCCGTTGGTATCTGGGACCGATTCCTCAGTCTGCGTCCAAACCACTACCACTCGGTCTCTACATCAAAGCCTGTCGTTCTCAAGATGAGGCTCTCGCTGCTGAATACGTTCGTAAGCATACTAGTGTTCCGGTTCCTCGAGTTCTTGATCTAGTCCCACCGACGATACCGACTCGCGGCGACCCTACATGATGATTACGAAGGGAATCCCAGGGAAACTCGCGTTCATCGACGGACCTGGTCACACACTGCGTTATGCGACTGAGGAGCAGCATCAGCGCGTCCGCGACGTGCTTCGAGATTGGCTCAGCCAGCTGCACGCGCTGAAGTCACCCTTTGGTGACCGAATATGCGGCTTCTCTGGGGGTCCGCTGTTGAGCTATCGGATTGGGGAGACAGCGGTGGGACCCTTCTCCGACGCGGCCGAGTTCCACTCTCAGGACTTCTGCAGGACGTGGGAGGAACAAGGCCCTGACGTGGAGGAGCTTCAGGAGTGGCGTGCTCAGCGACGCTATCCCGTTAACCTCGTCCATGGCGACTTCGTCCTGCACAACATCCTCCTCGACAACGATCTACGTCCCTGCGGGTTGATCGACTGGGAGTGCGCTGCGTGGGCACCGGATTACTGGGAAAGGGCTGTGTCGGGGAGGACGGTGCTGGGGAGGATGTGGTGCTGGAAGGATATCGTGAAGGAGTGTTTCGATGAGTATGAGCAGGATATGAGGTTGGAATGGTACGTTCATGAGCATTGGTTATGATACAGTGCCCGTACCACTACTCTGCCATTTGTATACGGGCTGGTATCTAGGCTGAATGAACAAGCTGTTGCTTTCGTTGGTTTGGACGCGTTCCAACTCCAACTCATCTGCTTCCCTCAGTTCTGTTTTCTTGGTGCCCATCCGTCTCGCCCCATCCTCTTTCTCATCAATATTATCTCGCCTTTAATCCGTTTCTCTCATACTCACTCACTCTATCGTTGTCTCCTGAGAACAGTGAGTCCATCCCGTATTATCAAAAACACCCCATTCTATTATGTACTATGTACGAATGTACGAAAGGACATGACTGAGCTCTGTGGTGTGGGAGAGAGATATGGAGCTTGCGACAGTTGATAATACAGGATGAAGAAGGTGAGCTAATCGATCAGGCCCCACGTCGGCCGAGTAATGAAACGGTAGAGAGACAAAGACGTCGTAAGGACTGACTCAACGTTGACTTTCCTGGTCCTTCCTTGAAGGAGACTGCTGAGTCTCGTTTTGCTCAGTACCCTCGACAGGTAGTACTTTGACGGACATCGATTCCCACCGTCTAAGTCTGCTTCTATACCACACGGTGGTGGGGTGATCCATCCCCAGAATCTTATGCAGAGCCGACAAAGCTTGATTAGCCATTGCAAGGACGGTGTCTGGGTGATCCGGTCCGAGAATGGATAATTGCTTTCTCGAGTTGAGGCAATGAGGGGAGGTACAACAGAGAGATGCCGTGAATCAGCGCTTCAGCCATGGCGATCAGAATTGTTCGCCTCGGCAAATTGGGATATTCGCAAGCGAGCGGCGGTCAGCCTGTTTGCTCTCCCTTCTGTTCTGTCCAATCCCTCACGCTAACAGCTCCGGAAGCTCATCTATCCCACTCGAGGATGGTATTTCCTTGTATCTCTTGGGGATCTGTTTAGCTATCATCAACTCCGAGTTCCAGAGGAATGAAAGGTAGAGCAATCTCGTACACTCTTGTGTACATCGCCGCCCGAGTTTTTTCTTTCAAGCTTGTCTCTACTGCAAAGATCAAGCTCTCGTTTAAGCCTCGATCTCTCTTTAAAAAATCTACTGATAGATGCAGCCCGTATTCAATGACCGCATGGTGTCCTAAGCAGGAGTTCGCAGCGGTCCCCTTGCCTCCTTTTCTGTGCCGTAGCTGCTCCCTGCATTTCTAGCATGGCTCATACATCACAATCGTCGTGTTTTGATTATTGTGAATGCTTTGTCATGGATATAAGAATAAATTCTGATCATTCCCCCTTTCTCGCTGTGTTATAGACTGAAAGATCCGACACTTATCTAGGAACTTCGTTCCTCTGCACCTCTCCAAAAAACTGGCTTCTCGATCACCACTCGTCCTCGAGTGAATCATCTATCCACTCCACGAACTGCAGGCCCTCTTTCTGTTGTCCCCCGTCTAGCTCCCATCGTGCCTCTTCCACTGGTGGAAGCGGTACGCACCCATATGGCGATTTGGCCCAGTCCAAGGGCGGCGGTTGCATAAGACGGATACGAAGATCCTCGTCTTCTTCTTCTGACTTCCACTCTGTATCTGCCTTTGACTGGTGCAAAGTGTGGACTGGGTGTTCTCCCAGGTGAGTGAGGCTCGTGCTGCTTTTTGAGCTGCGGTATGCGTTTTCTGAACTTTCTGCGTGGTAGATGTGGCTTCCGAGAGATAGTACGATACCGCACTGTTTGTCCGTCGAAGAGTGGGATGGAGATTGACATGGAGGGAAGGTGAGCAAAGGAAACGAAGGTGGCCAGCCCATCTCTGGGGACGATGTTCCTCCAACTGCAGAAGGAAGTTGCCCTGATGGGTCTTGGCCGATTGGCCGGCGGCCAGCCCCACTAGGATACGAGCTCATCGCTGCTCTCAACATCGACCGTTCTTGCTTGTACCATTCGGAGCTCTCTTCTGACCTGGTTATTCTTCCGTGATTAGGACTACAAGTTACTTCGTCTCCAGGGATACTCGATAATCTGTCTCTTCGTATGGTTCTTCCACGGAAGCTATCTAGTCAGTGCCACAGTCCTCCTGAAGCATCGAAATCACTCACCTCCTACTCCCAGGACCTTTTCTCGACCACAGGTAGTCATTGTGTAAGGTATGGTATGGTATGAGGTAGGTGCGGTAGGGTCTGGAGGTGGGTGATGGGAAGCAACAGTAGGGTGGGGGGACGCGGGGCTTTATCTGTTCTACTCGAGGTCGGGGACGTGACGGAATGTGGATGTGACGTGACGCAGAATAATCTGAATACAAGCCCAGACTGGCTACGCTTGAGTGATATTTATGATCTATGCAGAAGTCGTCTTTGAGGGTACTACATAAGCCCTCGTGCTGGACGAGCTTGACCATATGATGCGTGAATGGAAGTAGAGGAAAGTGCACTCGTGTACTAGGGGTCTCGAGTATATTATCTTTCCTGGTACTCTTACTATTGGCACTGACCCAAAGCACAAATCGGAGGCTTTCTCTTCCTCAGCGCTGCCCAATGCATCATCGTTCGTTATCTTCCGCTCCTGAGCGAGGCTTGTTCCTACATCTAATATGCGAAGGAATGCGATCCAGAGGGGATGCTAGTATGGAGTCTGAGCACCCCGGGTGACTAGAGTCCGGCGGGTCTTCCGCCGAGAAAAGTACTGCTTCTGGTGATAAAGTCGCACAAGCTGAAGTACGCTTGGATACTTTGGCAGGCTCGTCCACTGTGTGTACAAGATAAACTTGGCTTATGGTTGGTGCTGTGGTGCAAATCTTCCCGCGAGGTCTTGGGCTTCCAAGCGGCCTACTAGATGACATGTAGAGGAAATTAGGAATTATTTGTACAGTGGTACTAACATGATATCTATCTCTAAAGCATGCTTCTATGCGACGCGACTCAAAACTCCCCTGTTGGTTGAGGTGAGAGAATCATCATACCGAATTTACTGCAGAGTTAATAGCAAAGACCATATGTGGCGTGATCTTCGGAAGCGTATGAGTATACCACAGGTAATACGTCTCCGTCTCATGATGCGAGAGAGATGTAACTAAAGATCCGCAAGACGAAGACGAATGTTGAGTCTGTGAGGTCTAGAACTTGAAGTGGGGTCTGCTCACTAGAATGCGTGCCCAAGAGGGAGAATGTGTGAATATTCCCGATCAAAACAATGCGGCTTTTTGATCATCATATATTGACTTAACCCCTGGATCCGCAGAACCCAACCCGAAGCGAACCGTCTATCAAGGTTCAAAGGACGGATGTACGAGAGGGTTTTGTCGAGTGAGATGGTTGGTGCTAGGAAGCCGGATGTGGGGATGTAGGACGAGGCAGCTGAGAGGCGGGTTGGAGAGATGGAGAGGATTGTGGGGACGATGAGGGTGATGTTCGAGTGCGGGAGAGAGGGGAAGTGAACAGTTAGAGTGGGAGAGGGGGCTATCGGTGGTGGGAGAAACGCAAAGTTGTGGGTTGGACGTTGGATGGGAGTAATCCAGCCCGACGAGGCCTGGTTTCTGGGAGGTGATACAGCGGATGTATATAGACGCTGACAAACAAACCGTTTTCATTATACAGGTGATCCGGAAATTGTTGTCCAAGCGTGAAATCCATCAAAAAAAGTGTCGAAAAGTCGAAAAAGTCGAAAAAGTCTGTCGAGAGGTCCTGAGCGCGAGGGAAGGGTAGGGCAAGCATACGATTTGTTTGGAAATGACATACTAGTGTACACTAAGCCTTTCTTGCAGAATCAACAGGATGTGAGTGGGATACGACGGGCTGTTGGTGCGCGAAGAGGGTGCTTGAGCAACGTCAAGGACGAAGTGCGTCGCTGCGCCCATTTCTTGCCCGTTTCAGAGCCACACACCTTCTGAAGAATTGTTTCGAGCTCGCTTGGCGTATCTGTTCACACTTCGTTGGATGCAATGTGCGAACAGGTGTGTTCCTCACACCCAGGCTAGCTGGGGTGGGGTCCAAGATGGGGCCAATGGGGGGCTCTATCTCGGGCACAACTCCAAGGAAAACATTCTTCAGCCAGATGGGAGACCATGGGCAAAAGGATCATGTTAATAAGTTGCTGCAAAACAATATACAGAAAATGATGGTATTCAAGACTCTACAGGGAGGAGCAGGACAGAGCCCATCATACAATTATACAACTTCTACATAGGAGGAGAGGGTTATGAATACAGCTTGTTACAAACCTATGAGTTCGGGGGGCGCGAATAACACATTCTTGAAGAGGGGCATGGGTGTGTGGAGACTAGGTACCAAACGAGGTGCAAGGTTGAACATGTCGGCGTCTAAGGTGTAAGAGTTGTTGATTCCCCCCACTCAGGCTCGGCGGGATATCATAACACCAAGAGCATCAATGTCGTACGCACATAAGACGGATACCCTACCTAGTGCCTAAGCTTAAGATTTGAAGCGAGCAGGCAAGCTGTGAAGGAGGCCAGGTGAGTTGCAGAACGCAGTCAGAGGATGGAAACCACGTACCAACGAAGGGAGGCCATCTTTATCACCTATTCACCATCCCAAACCGTCGGCATATCTGTATATGATATATGAGCCCCTGCCAAATTCCTGAACTCTTCTCTGAATCCCCTAGATGTCGACGTGCGCAACTGTGCTGCTGGTTGGGAACGTTGATGATGTTGGAAGAGTACTGGTTCCGCTTGGACAGTAATGGCGCGTTTTCTGGTGAGACAGCTCAAAAACATCGCATAGTATTGACAACTGAATGTAGGCGGTGAAGCCCTTGGATGTTGCGGGTGCTGGATCGCGTAAAATGTGGAAGTTGGAGGAAAGAGCCAGTGGTAGCACCTGATCATGACGTTACCCTCCATCCCAACGACGTACCAGTGGTGTCCACAGTCATTCCTTTGTAGATAGTGGTTCTCAGGTCGTCTCAGGCAATGTATACAGCGTAACTCTCCACCCATGAATATCTTTACAATGAGCTGAAAATCGCCGAAATCGCCTGGCTCAACTTACGGGATCAGAAACTCCCTATGTTGGGCTACCATCCTTTGTAACCGCCTAGTGTGCACGCTGAGCACGACTCTTAGGCTCAGATATTGATTTTCAAAACTTCCCTAAGGCATTCTGAGACTCAAAATATCCTTCCGAGCCTTCCCAGCATTCTCTGGGACTCAGGAATGACTTTCTCGACTTTTTCAACATTTCGCCACTTTTTTTGATGAATTTCACGTTTGGACAACAATTTCCGGATCACCTGTACCGTACATTACCACTACACATCTATTCTATCGTATCATATCGTTATTGAAATACATCCACTTTCTGGTCTATCGAAAACCCATACAATGTAAATTGTTGATCAGGATTAGGCTTCAAGCCCTGCGCCGGTCGAATAACGAAACTGTGGCGAGACGAAGGCGTCGTAAAGACTGACGCAAGATTGACTTTGCGGGATTTCTTGAACGAGACTGCCAAAGTTGATTAACGGTGTCTTCAGTATCTTCGTCAAGGGGTGTTGTATGACCTACCATCGATTCCCATCTCGCAAAGTCGCTTCTATAGTACACGGTGATGGGGTGATCCATCCCCAGACTCTCATCCAGTGCCTCCAATGCTTGAATCATCATCTTTTCAGCTTCTTCCTGTCTCTCGAGATAATATAGATTGATTGCCAGATTAGCCATCGCGCGGACAGTGTCTGGGTGATCTGGTCCGAAAACTGAGGTTAGCTTCTCCAGGACCACTTTCTGCATGCGTTCAGCTTCCTCGTACTGGCCGAGCCGTGTCAGAGTGTTTGCCAGATTAGCCATCGTATGGACGGTGTCCGGGTGATCTGGTCCCAGACTCGAGATTTGCTTCTTGAGAACCTCTTGCACCATGCGTTCAGCTTCCTCGTACCGGCCAAGCTGCCTCAGGGTAGACGCCAGATTAACCATTGCGAGGACGGTGTGCGGGTGATCTGGTCCAAGAATCAGGGTTCGCTTCTCGAGGACCTCTTTGTCCATGCGTTCAACTTCCTCGTATCGGCCGAGTTCCGTGAGAGTGACTGCCAGACTAGCCATTGCATGGACGGTCTGTGGGTGATCTGGTCCGAGAATTGAGGTTTGCTGCTCAAGGACCTCTTTCTCCATGCCTTCAGCCTCCTCGTATCGGCCGAGCTGCCTCAGGGTGGCAGCCAGATTACCCATCGCACGGATGGTGTCTGGGTGATTTGATCCCAAAATGGAGGTTCGTTTCTGAAGGACCTCTCTCTCCATGGGCTCTGACTCCTCGTAGCGGCCGAGCTGTCGTACGGTGGCTGCCAGATTGGCCATTGCGATGACGGTGTGTGGATGATCTGGTCCAAGAATCGAGGTTCGCTTCTGAAGGACCTCTCTCTCCATGGGCTCTGCCTCTTCGTCGCGGCCGAGCTGTCTCACGGTGACTGCTAGATTACCCATTGCGATGACGGTGTGTGGGTGATCTGGTCCGAGAGCAGAAGTTCGCTTCTCGAGGACTTCCTTTCTCATACGTCCAGCTTCCTCGTGGTGACCATTCGAGGTGAGGGTGTGCGCCATGGCAGAAAGGCTATCAATCGTCCTCACATGTTCTCCTCCCAGTTCCTCGCGACATTTCTTCCAGACCCTCCTGTGTAGCGACTCAGACCTGCGTCCCTGATCCTGATTGATACATACGAAACCGAACGATTGAGCTATATCCGGGTGTAGGCTAGCCTCGTCGCATGTCGACAGCACTCTCTCAGCATGTGCCGAGAGGCCACTGGTGAACACCATGTCGTCGTCGCGTAGTCTCTGGGCGAGAGTGAGGAGGAAAGCAGTGGAATGAGGATCAGATAGGAGTCCTCGAAGACCGTCGTGGATGAGCGGATGGATATGGTGCTGTACTATATCGTTGTATCGCAATAAGGAGAGAGTCTGTAACTCCTTTATGCATGCCCTGAACGCAAGCTGATCCCAGGATCCATCAGGTGCTGCGAAGGAAAAGAGCAGTTCTCTGAGTGAAGAGAGCGCGGCGTCCTCGTCGGGGGAAAGAGGAACAGCAGGCTCGTAGTGTTTTAAACAAAGAAATGCTCTCTTGAACAACTCTTCTTTGATACCGCTGTGATGAAGATGACCACATAACCGGAACAGGAATTGAGAGCGTGGCTTCTCGTCGAGGTGGTGATAGCTGATATGCCATGTAACTGCGACAGGCCAACGGTAATCATCGAGGTGTTCTGGGGTAACATGGTCCATCCTCCCGTTCATGAGAGTGGTGGGATGCTGCCGGTATAATTCGATATATAGATCTATCGAGAGGCCGAGACCTTGGATTCCAGCACCGGCTTGTACAGTAGCGAGAGCATTACAATGCAGTAAATCCTGCATACCGGGTTAAAGCATAAATCAATAGTGTAGTCGTCGAAAACTGACCTTGACGAGTATCTTTGCTGAGCTCCTCTGATCTTCGGCTACCCCAGCCGTTATCATCAACAACTCCTCTGCATCTACCTCAGGAAGCCCTTCGAGATCGATGAATGAGTCTTTCCCACTGCCGTACTTATGACCTGTGTCCTGGAGTCGAGTTGTGATGAGAACCGAACAGTTGGTGGACCGTGGGAGGTAATCTCGCAAGTTGATCTTCGGATCATCGGCATTGTCAAGGAGAAGGAAAGAGGGGTCTTTGGAGATCGCTATCCAGTCGAGAGCAGCTTCAACGGACTCTCCAATCCCCTTGGATCTCGCAATAGCAGCGTAGCTGTCGTCCAGTGTTGCTGTGGTGGTGGCATCAACAAAGAACACCATCGACGAATCGAACCTTGACAGAGGATCAGTTGGGCAGAGCCACATGTTTGATCCAAGAGGGCGACTCACTTATCGCTCTTGAGGACGTGTTCATGAAGAAACTGGAACGCGAGTTGAGACTTTCCACATCCGCCCATCCCGACCAGTGAGAAGATCCTCTTTCGTATCTCGTCACGAAAGAAGAAGCGAGACATCTCCATCAGCTCAGCATTTCGTCCTGTGAATCTCTCTGATGGCGGTGGACAGCGACGGAGAGGAGGTAAGAGAACCGCACTCGGTGGTCGGGGGTCTATGGTACCACAGTCAGCCTCACTCGACACCATTCCTCTGAACGCAACTTACGGATATGCGTATGAGGACCAACGGCGATCACCGTGTTGTTGGAGTTGATTGCACCTCCAGCGACTGAAAATGGTGCTGACTGCTCAGTCTGCCAGTAGATGACAGAGAACAAGAATTTAAAGGTACTTACTCATAGTTGCTCCATCCTGCTGGATCTCCATGTCGAAGAAGGTGCTGCCAGAGTCGGTGAGGGAAGGAAGGAGGGAAGGAAGGAACGCAGGTTCAGCGTTCTACAGCACCTTGGTCATGAGTTCATCAGATTCAAACCAAGCCCAATAGATTGGTGAAGGCATCGGGAATCGAGGGAGCCGAGGGCACTTAATACTTATACGTAGCCTGGGAATGGGCGGTTAAACTTCACTAGCCACATCTCGCAATATAGCCGTAGCGAGCTCGAGATTGCATGTTGCGTGTTCTGCAGCCTGAGCAGAGTGCGAGTACCTAAGCGAAGCAAGGTTCAATCCCAACACACGGTACGATGTGTCCCTGAAGGTCCAGATTGAATCGTCATGATGAAGAGGCGGAGGAGGTGCAGAGACGGATCCTTGAGACGCGGGTGATACTTCTTGCATCAAACCGTCCGGATACTATCTGTGCGCTTTAGACTCTTGTATCCGCCCTACACTCCGCGGGTTGTACGAAGAGGCAGAGACGATGAAGAGGGAGGTTCTTGAGAAGCGATATCTGCTCCTTGGAGTCTTGGACAGAACCACCCAGATACCGTATTTGCACTTTCCAGTCTCGCATGCACCCTGCACTCTTGTGGCCTATATAGAGAGGTAGAGTCGATGAGCAGGGGGGTTCTTGAGAAGCGGTCTCTGCTTCTTGGACCAGACCATCCAGATACCATCAATGCGCTTTGGAATCTTGCGATTGCCCTGCACTCTTCGTGGTCTAGACATAGAAGCGGAGCGGATGATAAGATAAGTCCTTGGGAAGCGGTTTGTATTTCTCGGACCGAACTATCCAACTACCGCTTTAGTGTTGTCAAACCCCGCATGGGTCCTGTATCTCTCGGAAAGATGTGATCATGACGAGGCGGAACGAGTCATGCCAGTGGATCATGCTGTAGAAGTTGGGAAAAGGCTCTTGGGGCCGGTCATCCAGATCCGGTGGGTGCACGACAAACTCTCATCGAATGGAGGATTGCCCGAGACCAGGAGAACTAGAGGGAAACTTCAATAACCCTAACAAATTCAGTAGCTCCGACTCCGACCCACCCCCAGCCCACGGAAACCCCCACCCTAGCACTCTCATCGTTCAAACCACTGTTTCTACGTCGATTCCGCGAGGCCTCCTTAACATGAGAACTTTCAGGTCCAAGAATGACTTTCCCTGGGAATATCGACATGAGTAGCCGGTAAAATGATTCGGATGTAGGTACCTAGGGAAACGCATAATGAATGATCGAATAAAGTCAATCTATCCCCTATGTGGGTGGACGTTCTCACACTTCTCCTCACGGACAAGAGCCTGATATTCTTCACTGCATGACGCCCCTTTGGTCGCTACGGAGTGTAGAAGCCTTCATAAAGCTATATCTGTCGTGGTAGCATCATGATTTCGGACCAAAGACAGAGCTTCCACTGGCGGTAGACAGATGGCAACGAAGACGGAGGCGCTGTAGCTGCCTTGTTCTCGTGTAGTTGGGATATGTTTAGACTCGGAGTTGTAATAGGTTGCTTGTATTGACCCGAAAATATCATTCACCCGCCAGGAGGAATACACGGATGTCTGTACGGAAGAAGTTCAAGCTGCAGACACGGACGTTTAGATTGCAGGAGTCGAGGCCAGTGAGCGACAAGATGGTCCTTGCTGAGACTGAGAAATTGCTCTGAATTCTATATACCTATAGAACAAGGGATACGAAGCTGAATCGAGGGAAAGGTGATGCATTCTGAATTGAGCCAACGTCGTCGAGGATCAGTCCAAAGTGTGGCGGATCACATGGGCTCTGACGGGGATCATCGTCTCCACTCATCCATCCAGCTACCTGGGTCGTTGGTAACACCAGCACTTCCTTCAAAAAGCTATCCAGCACTCTTTCTGCTCCTCTTCGAGGCTTCCTTCCCGGGCATAGATTCTTCTCACAAGCTATCCCTTTTGTCTCCGTCAGTAGTAGATTGTACCTGGTGTGCAATCTCGGGACTGGGAATGGCCCCTCGCTCGTCAACATCCTTTGGGCTCTACACTCCTTTCGATGAGCAGGCTCTTCTAGTTTCCTCGCCATTCTTTCGGCCCATCGTCCTCGCTTGCATACGACTCTTTGTGGCGGTTTATACCCTCTTCATACTAATTTTCAACCTGGTGGAGAAGACGACTGTGACCCACGATGGAGAATCGTAAGTCGTGTGTAGACCTTGCTGCGTGGCGTGTTCTACTTGCTAACCGCCACATTCTTATCTTGCGTCACTAGATACCTATCCTACTTTACCTGCTTATCGTACATCGGCGTTTGCTCTTACTTCTGGGCCTCGGGCGTGCAGACGCTGTGTTATGCGTTGAGAGGGCGGCAGGGCAAGCGTGGTTATCCTCTGCAGTCCTGGCCGAGGGCTCTGCAGTTTCTTCATCTCTATTTGTGTGCTAGCATACTCACACTCCGTGCGTACTCGTCCTCGTTCTCTCTCGGTGCTCTTGCTAATAGTCTCTTTTGCGTCGTTTAGCTATCATTGTCACCATCGTTTACTGGGGTTTACTGGGACTGGACGACTCGCCTAGTAGCACCGCTGGTAAGACCTCCTTACCCTTTCCACCCCTCTCTTTGCTTCAACCTGACGACTCTCATAGTTTTCCTGACCGTTTCTCAACATGCTCTCAACACGTTTTTCATCGCCTTCGAAATCCTCCTAACGAACGTCCCGCCTCCGTTCTGGGGATACCTCATCCCTTGCATACTAATCCTAGGGTGCTACCTGGGCGTAGCGTACATCACACACGCTACCCAAGGGTTCTACAGTACGTCCTTCTCTTCGAACTCCTTTCCCATGATCGTCCGAACAAGTTGATTGATGATCCGGTCCTTCTTTTATTTTATTTTTGGTACAACGTCTACGTCAACACAGCCTACACCTTCCTCGATCCAGGGAAAGAACACGGCTTGTTGGCAGCTTATATCGTTGGCATTGGCGTGGCGGAAGTCATCGTTTTCGTTGTGGTCTATCTCATCATCCGGTTGCGGTGTCGGCTTGTGGAGAGGTTCGTCTCGTCGAGGGCTGGACGCGGTGAGGGAGTAGTTGTTCCGCAGGACTTGGATGAGTGGGAGACGGTGGAGAGGCCGAGGACGCCTGAGAAGCAAGAGGTGTAGGGTGTGGTGGAGGGTCGATTGGATTCAAGGACATTGTTGTTTTCGTTAGGAAATACGTATCTCTGTTTACGTGCTTGGATTTCAAAGGACTAAGATTGGAAATCGCTGGTTGGGGTAGCTTCAGTCAGTCGATACATCATGGACTATGAATTCATTGGATTGTTCTTTGTCTCGCGATACCACGAGTGACGTGAGATAGATGAATTCGTTGAAACTATTATTAAGCGAGCGAGTACGAAAGCAGAGACACAGCAAAGGAGAGGTACTGAGTGGAAAGAGAACACGCAAAAAAAAGGAAGAAAGACAAAGAGAACTAAAGATCCCAATGAAAGTGAAAGAACGTATCGTATCGTTGCAATGCGGAAAGAAAATAAAATCGTGATACATAGATGAGCATCGAAGGAGAGTGAACAAATGACGACAAGAGAAGAATGAGAAGGAATGGAAGGGAGAGCCAGAGTCTCTAGGAGGGATCTATACGAAAAAGAAAAAACCAGATGAAAAAAATTAAAGGGCAAACGTCGACACTACTTCCTCCCCATAGCACCTGAGCCCCGATTCGCAGCAGCAGCAGCCGCTTGAACCTGCTTCTTCACCTGCTGCTCCATCTTCACCCTCTGCTTTGCAACATCGTCGTCCCTTAACTTGAATGACGCAGCCAGCGTGATGAAACCCTCCACTGAGGGCGGGAACCATGTAGGGGAGGGGTGGTGCATGTAGCTGAGCGTGGTTTCGACGCTGGTGGTGCTGTCAGAGAGGATCTTGGTGCGGCAGCAGAAGGCGATGGCGAGGCCCATGCGGATGAGATACGGTTGGCCTGTCACAGGGAGGGTCAAAAACAAGAAAAAGTAAAAATAAAGTATTAGTATGGCTTACCCTCATAGAGGAACAGGTCCCAAGCACGGCTCAATATCTCCACGGGCAATGCAGAGGCGAAACAAGAAGAAAACCTAGGTATCGATTGAAAAGGGTCAGCCAGTATGATGGAAGCAACCAAAGCTCTCTACTTACCACGGCCGACAAAGATCCATCGTCGATATCCCAAGATCAACGAGCACCTTCTTCGAAAGCTGCGCATCGTTCGCTTCCAGTGCTCTTCCGAACAGCTCACAGTCCACCTCGAGCTGTGTTGTGAGTGTGGAGAAGTAAGGGCGTAGTAGGAAGTCCATCATAGAGACGAACACCCAGAAAGAATTCTCTTCCGGTATAACGAGGAGGAGATGCCCGACTACGAGAGGAAGACCTGGAGAGAGAATTGAATGTCAGTTACAAAGGCTAGGTGGGAGGAAGGAGAGAGTACGAGGCCTACCAATATCATACTTCACATCCGGCGCCATCGTCAAAAACGCCTTCAGCACTGTCCCAAGCCCCACCTTCACACTCCCCAACTCACCCCTCTCCCTCACAAGCCTCTCAATATCCCGATCCACAACGTCCCACGAACTCGACGCCTTCCCCCTCGCAGCCATCTTCTCATAAACCCCTGGCACACCTTTGGATTTGCAGTCGGTGAGGTAGGCCCAGACGAGACTCCGTACAGAGGCAGGGACGCCTTCCAGGACGAGTTTCTTGACCTTCTTGCTCTTACGTGCTTGAGATGCAGGGGAGGAGCCCATGAGTGAGATCCACCGCTGCTCGCGTTGGCGATGGGCTTCGATACCCGGCGAATCAGCGTCTACTGCTCGTGCGGACGCGACGGTGGGTGAGCGGGGTGGGTTAGAGCCCAGCGATACAGCGGGGCTATCTGTGCGTAGATGCAGAGAGGACGGTCCACCACCGGCGCTCCCCTCAGAGGACACCCGCCCACGGACCATCGAGTCCTCACTCTTCCGCAGGGAAGCAGGAATCGTAGGTCGCACAAGCTCGAAATCCATATCTTCGAACTGAACCGTCTCAGCTTCTACCTCTACAGGACTCTGGATCGTAAACGAGGGAGAGGAGTCTTCGATGCTCTTGCTGGCGGAGGGTCTCCTTAGGTTGGGTAAGGACATCTTACTCTTCAGGGAATGGTTCCTAGTATTATGAGGAGGGGGAGAAGTGACAGAGCTTCTCCCCACAGAATCAGTGGACGACCGAGGGGTCGTCGAGGACACAGACTGATGCGACGTAGACATATGTCTAGGAATCGCAGGAGGAGCCTCCCTCTCTGGTGAAACAGGCCCTTTACTACTCGCAGTCGACTGCGTGCTCGTCCTCCCCGACACCATATCCGTGTTCGTCGAAGGAGCCTTCCTCAGTACCCTTGGCTTAGTACTAGCCACCGGACTCGCAGGTGAAGGAGGCGGCGAGATATGCTCCAGCTTCCCTGCCGATGTGACGTGTCGCAGCGGATGCGGACGCGAACTCGACGTGGGTTGTGTCATTGTCTGCTCAGAGGAACTCCCAACGATAGGCGCCTCTCTTGACAGCGGACTCGAAGGGCTCTTGGGCGGGGACATAATAGCAGCTGCAGAACCCGGATGCGGGACAACGATGTTCTGAGGTCGGGAGAGCGGCGAGGGACCTCGCATGTTGGGCGATTTCGAAGGCTGACGACCGCCGAGACTTCGTTGAGGAGACGCAGCGCGGATAGGTATCGCTGTTGAGGGCTGATCCACGCCCATCGACTGCGTGATAGTAGGCCTACTCGACGGACTAGCACTACGCAGAACAAAATCACGTCAGACCCAAGAAAAAATCATGAAGTTCGAAAGAGGGAAAAAGAAAACGAACCTCCTCACAGGCAACTCCGTCTCCGCACTCGATCTGTCAAACCCAGAGAACGACCTCGACCTCGGTCTAGCCGTCCCAACCTGGGGGAAAAAATTCGCCCTCGGTAACGCAGCAGCAGAAGGCGACGGTGGAGCCTGAGCCTGAGCCTGAGCCGTGGTCTGAGCACCAGACTCCGAAGACGTCGTAGGGCTACTCGGCTGAACCTGAGCCTGAGCCTGACCATGATGAGCCTTAGACTTCGGCATCTCAGGACTCGTGGACGTCTTCCTCTCCGGTGGCTTGATGGAGTGTATACCAGCGTGTATAGAGGACGTACGAGGTTTGGGTACGACAGGGATAGAAGCTGCTTTCCTCGGGACCGGAGCCTGAGGCGATACCACGGGAGGAGGAGAGGAGGGAGTGTCCTCGGACTGCTGTGACGCTTGTGTCGACGTAGCAGTACGGGGAGACGAAGGCGGGTTGGGGAACATGTGTGATACAGGTGGGCTAGCGCTCAATGGAGAAGGCAGCGGGGATACACCAGGGCTAGGCAATCCCATCCCCATCCCATTCGCACTGGCATGTGCAGCAGCAGCAGCCGCAGCCGCAGCTCTCACAGCCGGAATCCCCTGAGGCGGCTCCAGACTGAAAAAAATCGGCACAGGTCCCACACTCTGGCTCAAATCAGCAGTAGCATAGAACGTCCTCGGAACCGGCTGTCCACCCCCACTTCCACCCCCACCCATACCCCCACTCGCACCTCCCAAACCCATCTGCGTCTGCCTCTGCAGTACGACACGCATGATATCCGGTGCCCACCCGCCTTGAGCGCGTGGGTGCGCGTTGGGATGTATGGAGAGGGAAGGAAGAGGCGGGTGTGAGGCGGTGCTGGTGGTGTTGTCGTTGTCCCTGATGTATAGAGGTCCAGCGGAGGATGAGGAGGATGGGGGTGCTTTGGGTGCGTTGGGGTGTGGTAGGAACAGGCTCTGTCGGATCCCTGTACCTGGCTGTCGTTCCCCCCTCAAATCGGACAGCGTCGGACGCGCGAAAGGGTTGGGTATACCTCCTGGGGATGGTGGAGGGGGCGGGACCACGTCTCCGGTGTGAGGGTGGGTGGAGCTGGAAGGAGAAGCAGTGGGTGAAGGAGGGTCAATGGGGTTGATAGTGACGGGACCGTCGTCAGAGTCGTCTTCCACAACGATATTTCTTCCAAAGTAATCGTCCTCCCTATGCTGATGCTGAGCCTCCCCATTCAAGGGTTTCACCTCCCCCACTCCCCTCGCATCCCCAGGCTTATCCATCTCAAGCTTCTGCCTCAACGCAGAGGCCGCACCGCTGGTGGTAATGTTGGAGGCCTGGTGCTGTATCCCCGAGGCCCGTTCAGGAGGACTGGGCATCCCCGAAAGACTCGACGTCGCGCTGATATGCCTCACCGACGTCTCAGGGCTAGCTTCCGGCGACGCCCAAGTCGTATGCAACAGCGGTGACGTTGCAGAGTGAGTCGACAGCGACATCGCATGGCCTGAGGAACGAGATAGATCCAGCGGCGCAGGAGGACCTTTCGTCAACGTCGCTCTGGGATGATGCGATTGCTGTTGTTGGTGGTGGGAGGTAGGGTCGAAGAACGACTGCGCGTTCGTATCCGGTGAAAGCAGCTGTCCAGACTGTTGGGTATACACCGACGCTTCAGAGTCGACAGACGGTCTTCTTTGATTCGCATCGGATTGAAGAGAGTCCGTCCTCCCTCGTGGAACCGGTGGGACCTGGAAAGGAGCGGCGGTAGTAGAGTGGGAAGTGATAGCTGAGAACTGCGAGGCGCGTTTCGACGACATGGAGTACCTGGAGTACCTATAATCGTCGTATATATCCGACGCGCCGTCCCAATCGCTGGACTCTGACGGACGCAGCGAATCAGCGAAGGACTTCTTGCCCGTAGACTCTGTTGGGGATATAGGAGACTTGGAGGAGTGGGAGTGAGGGAGGATAGTCGTGTCGGGTGCTTCAGCAGTACTAGCGTGAGACCTATCTGTGCTTCGTCTCCCATTCGTATAGAGAGGTTTGATAGGCACGACGGAGGGTTCGACCATAGGCTGTGGTGACTCTGTCCTAGCGACTATCTGAGGCTTCGAAGCGCTCTGCGTGGAGTACCGACTATGAGTCGACGACCAATCGTCATCGTCTCCGTCACCGCCCATCATCCCTCCCAACAACGTCAACCCAATCCCAGTTTCGCCGTCACCATCAGATACCCTGGACGAAGGACGGTCCAGCCTATGACTATACGACGACGCTACCGACGAGGCTCGAGAGCCGTAGAGGAGTGAACCGGCTGATGAGCGTTTGTTGCTGTCTGATCTGAAGAGCGAGGATTGGCCCTGCGAGGAAGTGTACAGAGTGTTCGACTGATTGAAGGCCAGGTCCGGCTCACTTGCTAGAGGCTTATTGGGTATAGTTTCACCTGGACCTAGAGTGGAATCACTGTGGCCCGCGGTGGAGTGGGACTCGCTATGGGAGAGGAAAGATCCGTGGTCGTGCGATTCCGTCGTGGTTGGAGAGATGGGAGGTGGGGGAGAGAGGGTTCTGGGTGGTGGTGCTAAGGGTGAAGCGGTATATGGTTTGGAAAGCTTCAGAGGTTGGGTGGATTCGAGTTGAAATAGGGAAGATGGAGGCGGATGAGAAGGAGGGTGGGGTAAAGAGTCTACTGGGCGTTGTAGGCTCGACCTGGGAGAAGAGAGGACAGAAGAGGGCGAGGAAGAGGGGATATGAGGGTGGTCCTGGGTCTCTTCGAAATGGGATAGCTTCGAGGGCGGGGACGACATGAGTCCGAAGTGGACTGGAGAGGGTGAAGAGACGACGGAGGGCGAGCCCATACGAGGTGTGATCGCTCCGAACGGTGGTGATTTGGGAGAGGACGCTTTGCCCGTGCTGCTTGGCGTGCTTGGAGTAGGTGATTTGCCGTTGGTCGAAGACCTCTTCGTCATAACTGGCTTCTTCAGTTTGGAATGAAATCGTACGTTGGAGCCAGCAAACCGGCCTACGACGCCTTCGCAATATCCCTTTAGGCAGAAGAACGTTAGGCTGTCTCTCCTCGTGCTGCTAGGAAACCAAGGTATGGCTTACCAGGTACATATCCTCCGCGTCCGTTATCTGCATGAGCACGATGATCTCGTCGTCCTATGAAGACATATATCAATACCATAATCTAGAACGAGAAAAACAACAAGAAAGCAGTGGAAGAACATACAGTCAAGAACATTAGGTCCTCCGGTTTCTCGGCGACACAGTCGTTGAGTGCGGTGCATTTGCCTATGCCACCCTTTGCTGCGAACCTGGTCCATCTACCCAGCGAGTTCGCGTCCATTGTCGATCGTCCAGCTCAGAAAAACTGGCGCAATATTATACGGGCTGACACTATTGAGTTGAAACGTCATTTCAAATGTGGATCCTAGAACGAAAGACAGTGGTATTTACCTCTGTTCCTTGCACTCAATGATTCTTGTGGGTTCTCTTCCAGTGAATCACGGTCGTAGAGATGAAAAGAGAAGAGAGGACGTGAATTGTCGGTGGATGATTGAGAGAGAAACAGGGACAGAGGAGGCAGAAGCCGATCAAGGGCAAATCTCACTGCACGAGGCATTTCTGCTTAGGTAATCTATTCCCATCTCTTCCTCCCCCAGAGTCGAACGACCTTGGATTTCATCTTTTCCATCTAAACGACAAAGTTTGAGCGCTCCGTACGATGGAAAATGAACATCGTATAGATTTCTCTACGCTTCCTGTCAAAAACCTGCTTCTGTCGCCATGGAAAGAATCTGTCCTTTGACCTCGCGCTCAGCCTTCGACAGCCTCTTTTGATCATGAAACGACTCATTCGACACTGATCCATCGCCGCAAGGCTGTCACCTTTCAACTGCTCTGATTACCTTCTTACGCGAGGCAGGCGAGTTGCATGGGCTCCCCCTTTCCGGTGATGAAACCCTTTCCCTTTTCCCTCTATGCTTGCGAAGAGAAGCAAGGATGACGTCCAGTACGGCAATACCTTTTTCTTCTTCAACCATGCAAGACGGGTGATCATTCATCTTCGCATCTTTTTACTTCTTTGATGTGTATCTTCTGAGGTACGAAGGTGTAATAATATTCTTTTGGGTTCGTAACGCTGGTATCTATCCTCTCTCTTTCTTTTTCTCATCCTTCCACAGTCTACACGATCATGCTGTCATCCCCTGCCAGGTTTATCATGTCAATGGTCAATGGTTCGGGTTGCTCAGTGCTGGGATGGTTCACGTCTGACGAAACGAGTAGCCTGTTCGCCGTGTGGGTGTTCAACAGATCTAAGAGAAGTACCAACGACTTCTTTGATCGTCTGATTGTGTCTGATTCCGTGCAAGATTCTATGTGTGTGGGAGTGCAGTATATTTCGGCTGAGCTTGTTTTCTCTTTTGGATGAACTCGGGTATGACATGACGGAGATATCCCGCCCGTCTTTCCTCAGCCTCAGCTTCGTAGAGCAGGGAAGGTAACAGCACCATCTTGTCGTCTTTCTTGATTTGACACTCCGAGTCGTCTGTTGTTCGTAACTTATTACTGCCCGCCTATTCACCGCTTTTCCACACTACGTCGTTGTTTTTGTACATTAGATCCCATGTAAAGTACTACCTTATACACAACCACAGTTGAATTTACGACTTCCTTATGAGACGAGATGCGAGATGCACTACAGTAATCTGTTTAGCCAGCCCATCTGACGTCAGCTCAGCACCTTCCAGGCGTGTTCACGACGATCACTCCTTTGGAGACGCACACATGTCATGTCATCCCGTATCAGCCCTCATCTCCTCATCTCTCTTCTTCCCTTCCACCACTCCTGTCTATCACTCTCGCAGCATAGTATCTCTACGCAAGACCTCTCCTCGATAACGACAACGATCTATCATTAATAACTAGCTGAGCAGCCTGCAAAACTGGGTTCACAGTGACGATCATGTCAGCGAGCGTGCAGATCCCCGAGATCTTGAAGGGCGGCGTGAACATGGTGAAGGTGTCCGAGAAGAGGATCAAGCCTGTCGTGTTCCAGATCGATCCGGATAGTGGGTGTATTACCTGGGAGAGTAAGAAGCATGGAAAGAGTGAGTGTAGTCTTTTGAATCCTTCCTTTCCTCGATCGTTGTATTCCTTTGCAACCCTTTTATTCTCTATCATACATAGTGGTGGTGAACTGACTATCTGCATCGTATCATTCTAGTTCCTATCGAATGTATCAAAGAACTCCGCTTCGCCTCACAAGCCTCCTTCGACCGGGACAGGCTAGGCGTCCGCTCAGACGTACCCAAAGACGGGTTCAAACTCCCCGAAAACAGATGGACGACCATCGTCTACGTCTACTCCACCTCCTCAAAATACCAATCCCTCAACGTTGTCGCCTCATCTGACGACCAGTTCGTCCTCTGGCGAGACACGCTGAATAAACTCGTCGAGGTGCGTAGGGGCCTGATGAGTGGGTTGGGTAACGAGAGCTTGAGAGAGGAGGTGTGGGAGAGGATGTATTGGAAGGCGGCTGATGTGGATGGGGATGAGAGGATTGGGATCAAGGAGATTGAGGCGCTTTGTGCGAGGCTTGGGATGAGGCCTGCGGAGGCGGGGATCGTGAGGCTGTTTCAGGTATGTTCTTTTTTGCGTTTGTTGGGGTTCTCCGAGCTGAGTTGTTTTTGTGTCCAGCAAGCTGATAAGGATGCGGACGGGAATCTGGACAAGGAGCAGTTCAGGGCCTTCGTCAAGCTCCTCAAACGACGTCCTGATATCCACACGATCTTCAACTCGCTGTCCCACGGGAAAGATACGATGGAGTACCCTGCATTCTTCTCTTTCCTGAAAGAGACGCAGCAGGTATGTATTTTCACTATATTTACTTATCGACGTTCTCGAACTGACCATCGAACTTGCGTAGGCACACTTCAGCGACGACGAGATTCGTTCTCTCTTCACCAAATACACCACTCCCGGACCCTCTTCCAAGCCTTCAACAGCTCCACCCCCAGTAATACCACCACCCTCCAACACTGCGTCCTCACCGAGCTCGACCATGAGCCTGGAGCAGTTCACCTCCTTCCTCCTCTCCGCCGACAACTCTCCGTTCAACCCAAGAGAGCGTGAGATCTGGCAAGACATGACGAGGCCGATGTCAGAGTATTACCTCTCCTCGTCGCATAACACATACCTGGTCGGTCATCAGCTGGTTGGTGTGAGTACTGTGGAGGGGTACGTCAGGGCGTTGTTGCATAGTTGTAGGACTGTCGAATGTGGGTTTTTTCTTCTCATCCTTCGTTATGGCTTTTGGGGAACTGATTTTGGGTTCCCTGTAGTGGATATCTACGATGGTGACGATGGCCAAGAACCGGTGGTCTACCACGGGAAAACCTTCACTTCCAAGGTCCCCGTACGGGATATCTGCAAGGCGATTCGCAAGTACGCCTTCACGGCATCACCTTACCCCGTCATCGTCTCTGCCGAGGTCCACTGTGGCATCGCTCAGCAGGAGAAGATGGTCCTCATCATGCGAGAGGAATTCGGCGACGCGCTCGTCCAGGCTCCTCCACACAAACGTCCGAAGATTGAGTCGTTACCGAGTCCGGAGCAGATGAAGGGGAAGATCATGCTCAAAGTTTGTTTCTTTTCGTTGGTCCGTCGTAGATGATCTAGCTGATCTAACCGTCCTGCTCTTAGGCGAAGAACATCATGGTCATCGCTGAGCAGGACGCTCAAGACCGGGCTGCGCAAGAAGCTGCGAAAGAGAAGGCTCGTATCGTCGCTCAACAAGCCGACTCTGACACCTCCACCACATCATCCTCGTCCGACGCCTCCACCGCCTCTAAAGCCGGCGGAAAAGTCAAAGGCTTCCTCAGGAAAGCCAAGACTCATATCCGCGCTGGGTCGACCGGTAAATCAAGCAGCAAGCCCAAGATGTCGTTCTCTCTGGCCTCTCTCCTCGTTTACACCGTCGGCGTGAAGTGTCGTGGGTTCCAGCATACGGACGGGACGTCGCCTTACAAGCCCGAGCATATCTTCTCGCTTTCTGAGAGCAAGGCGAACGGGATGTTGAAGGAGCAGCAGCGTATGGGCGCGTTGATCAAGCATAATCAGCGGAATGTGACGAGGATCTACCCTAAGGGGTTGAGGGTCAGTTCGTCGAACTATGAGCCGAATCGGTATTGGGCTGCTGGGGCTCAGGTGGTCGCGTTGAATTGGCAGACGTTCGGTGGGTTTTTTCAAATCGTCTTTGACTTCAATTGTCTGTGTGGCTGAGAGACTGTGTAGATATTGGGTACATGATTAACATGGCGATGTTTACAAGGAACGGGAGGTCCGGGTATATCCTCAAGCCGTATTCGCTCAGGGATCCCACGCTTAAAGCTATGGGCGGTAGGACGAAAAACTTCCTCGACGTCAAAGTTCGTGTTCTCTCGCCCCTCTCTTTCTGCTCTCGGTCGAATTCTTATCTTTTCTACGATAGGTCATCTCTGCTCAGCAGCTTCCCTGCCCTCGCGATAAGCACGGTCTAGAGGTCGTCACCTCCTCCATCGTGGATCCTGTCGTGGAAGTCACTCTTCACATCCCGGACTGGACGCACTCCCCCTTCCTCCCATCCTCTACGACGTCCACTCCCGCCAGCACCCCTTCATCTGCCCAACTAGCCCCCGGGAAGCCAGCCTACAGCGGGGCATCGCAAGGAACCGAAACGGCACCTACCAGTGCTCGTACCGTCACCCTCAAGACTCACGCGGTGAAGAACAACGGATTCAATCCGATCTGGGAGAAGGAGCTGTCCCTGCCGTTCGATCTCGTTGGTGGGAAGGAGATGATGGATCTCATCTTCGTGAGGTTCGTGGTGTGGCAGGATGGGAAGGGTGGGGACGACGACGACGTTCCTATCGGGAGTTATTGTACTTCGTTGGGAAGTCTCGAGAAGGGTAGGTTTCTCCTTGTTTTGCTAGATCCACGTAGGTGCTAATGAGTTTTGGTTGGCGATAGGCTTCCGTCACCTTCCGCTTCATGATCAACAGATGTCGCAGTTCCTTTTCTCGACGTTGTTCGTGAAGATTGGCATCAGAACAGTTTAGCAGGACGTGGCGGGAGAGAGGGTGCGTGTGTATCATCAGAGTATGACATACTCGTTTCGAGGCCAGCCTGTAGCTATCTACTGTACGAATTTAGCAGAATCGAATCTATGTATCAGTATCATGCTTGCGTGGTCGATTCTGTAACTACCGGACTCAATCGCGTCTGAATCAGTGAGGATGGCACCTCAACCACAAGTAGAGCACAGGCTCGATCATACTCGTAATTATATAGCTGGTACCCAACCACTTTGGTGAACCCTCGTACCCGGGCCACGAAATATGTAAGGCAAGGACAGTTTCCTGGCGCTTGGGTGGTGAGATCGTATTCACTCACATTCCTCTCAAGCCTACGAACGTGAACAAAACAACATGATCATTTGCCATCGAGTCACAACAACAACACAAGGAGGATTTCACATTGGGAGGAAAAAAAAACATAAAGGGATAGACGTAGAGTTCAATCGCAAAGGGCTTCTTATAAACTAACAGCAAAATTCAGAGGGGTCGGAGATGGAACGAATAACTCCGTCATGACTAGGCAGAAGTGGCTCAGCACTTGCATCTAGACTCGTAACCAGTCGTCTACAGACGATTTTTGTATCCCGGAGGGATCGTCGTTAGACGGACTGGTAAAATTGGTCGGTGGGTTGGGTGAGGCTGCAATAGCTGTCAAAAATCTGTCGAAGTGGAGTAAAGAGACTGAGCCCTACCGGCCGGTCTTCGAACGGCAAATACGAGGACGATAGGTTTTTTCTGATTTAGAGTCTTGCATAAATTACATGTGTAATTATCCTTCCTCGGTTCAAGCGAAACCCTTCTTGTGAAACAGTACCTTCCTTAACTGGCAGTGGATTCTCTGCTCCATCATAATTCCATGATTCTTTTTCTTTCACTATTGGGGGGTGGTGCGACGAACGAGGCAGCGAGCGAAGCGAGGTGCCGAGTGAGGAGCGGGTTAGAGACGAAACGAGGCAACAGGGTGCTAGGGAAAACCTAGCAGCCAGATCCTGTTTCGTATTTATACTCTTCAGGCCTGGTTTCTTATTTTAGAATGTGACAATCCGGATCGAGTCCGGACCACCCAGCTGCATTGTAAATGAATGAACAGCTGTGAGAGCGTGCTTGGCGCGGGAGCGCCGAGACGAAAAGAGACAAAAGAAAGACTCACCATTGGCTGGCATGCGAACAGCAGACCAAAACCTGTGGGACAAAACGATCAGCAGACAAAACCTGAGGACAGGAGGCGTACCTGTTCTCGATGAACGACGGGCCGGCGGACCGGCTCGAGGAACACCGAGGTCCCCGAAGGAACCCTCTTAAAACCCTGCTACAATGATCCGATCAAGCCGTGATCGGATCAAGGGCCGACGTGCCGATGGCCGAGATCACCGACCTCCGAGAAGGCCGAGATCACCGGGATCACCGAGTCACGTGAGGCGTGCGACAACCCCGCCCTAATCCCGAGAAGGCCGGGGGTTAGGGGCTAGGGTTAAGGCTTGAATGCATAAAACAGATCGTTAGTCTTTCGTCTTCTCGGTTAATTCCGAGATGTACTTACGGGTTAGGGGGGTTAGGGGGGTGGTGCGACGAGCGAAGCAGCGAGCGAAGCGAGGTGCTGAGCGAGGAGCGGGTTAGACACGAAACGAGGCAACAGGGTGCTAGGGAAAACCTAGCAGCCAGATCCTGTTTCGTATTTATACTCTTCAGGCCTGGTTTCTTATTTTAGATTGTGACAATCCGGATCGAGTCCGGACCACCCAGCCGCATATAAAATGAATGAACAGCTGTGAGGACGTGCTTGGCGCGAGTGCGCCGAGACGAAAAGAGACAAAAGAGAGACTCACCATTGGCTGAGCTGTGGGAAACAGCCCAAGCTGTGGGACAAAAACGATCAGCAGACAAGGACCTGAGGACAGGTGGACGTACCTGTGCTCGGCAGCGACGGACCGGCGGACCGGTTCGAGGCAACGCCGAGGTCCCCGAAGGAACCCTCTTAAAACCCTGCTACAATGATCCGATCAAGCCGGGTTAGGGGGGTGGTGCGACGACGAAGGTGCGAGCGAAGCGAGTACCTGAGGAGGAGCGGGTTAAGCAGAGTTAGGGGAAACTGGGCAACAGGGCGTTGGGAAGACCCAACAGCCATGGTCCTGTTTCGTATTTATACTCTTCAGGCCAAGTTTCTAAGATTAGATTGTGACAATCCGGACCGAGTCCGGACCACCCAGCTGCAGT
>NIBX01000129.1:0-104712 GCA_002718315.1 Agaricales sp. HM26-F1
CTAACCCCCCTAACCCCCCTAACCCCCTAACCCCCCTAACCCCCCTAACCCCCCTAACCCCCCTAACCCCCCTAACCCCCGGAAGGAACTATGTTTTAGAGCAAGTATCCAAAATTCCCCAAGAGCCAGAACGGAGTGTTACTGATTCGCTTGCTCCGAATCGAAGACGTATTCAGGAGTTCTTATTCAACAGTGATTACGTTGTAACGATGACTGATAAGAACCTCGGGCTTGCAGTGTCGAAGCGAGACTGGATCATATCCAAAAGTCAAGACCTCCTAAACGATAAGGAAAATTACACGCCGTTATCGAAGGTTACAGCCATTAGGATGCTTGACCAAAAACGTACAGACATCTTAGAGCTAGTTAAATGGTTCAATAAGGAGGATGTCTGGCAGGCGGAGTTCGCACAACTACTTACTAATAAACAGTTGCCCGATTTTCTTAAATCGAAAGTCGTTAGCACTGAGGAAGAGCATGTAGTTCCTGAATTTTATGGTATCCCCAAGATCCATAAAGAACCGGTGAAGATGCGACCCATAATTCCGTGCCATTCTGCAATGCAGAACCCCGCCGCCAAATACGTCTCTAAAATTCTCAAACCGCTTATCCAGCGGTCGCCAACCATCATTCATGGAACCAAAGACTTGGCGATAAAATTGAGTCAGCTTTCTATCCCTCCAGGCCGAAAGTTCTATCTTGTCACTGGCGACGTGGTAGCCTTCTACCCCAATATTCCACTAGACCACTGCTTGGACATCGTGTACCAACAGTATTTAGATCATTACTGGAATCGTCGCGATCATGACTCGCGTGAGAACCGCAAGGTTCAAGAACTATTCAAGAGGTGTTTGCACATCGCGAACAAGGAGCTGGTCTTGCAATTTCAAGGTAATTACTATCTTCAAAAGAACGGTCTAGCAATGGGAGTCGCCGATTCGCCAGACCTGGCCAACTTGTATGGTCATTTCTTCGAAGAACAATGTAAAATTCTTGACGACCCGCACGTAGCATTCTACGGCAGGTACATCGACGACTGTTTCTCGATCGTATACGCTAACTCGGAGGAGGAGGCGACGTTCACTATGAACAGAGTAAAGTTCGATGGTTGTAAGATAGAATGGACATCTCCGTCCAATAGACAAGTATTTCTAGACATGCTATTGTACATCGACGCGGATAATAAACTTCAATATATGCCGTATCGTAAAGAAAAGTCCAATATGGAAAGAATTCCATGGATCTCTCACCACTCTACCACTGTGAAAAAAGGTACGTTTGTCGGAGAGATGTCTAGGCTAGCAACTCTTAGTAGTACACGTGACACCTACTATAGAGCGATTAAGGGTCTAACAGCCCTTTACATCGCGCGTGGCTACCCTAGTCCATTAGTATTAAGATGGCAAAAGGATAACTTCACAGAACGCTGGAATAAAAGGTTACAGATTCGCGAACCGTCGGAGTCAGAAGGCGTTCTGGTCCTTAAGTCTGAATATAATACAGCATGGAATTTCTTTAATGCAAAAGAACTTCAAGACGTCATTTTTGGATATTGGAAGGAATGGCTCGTTAGAGCTGACCACGGGCGATTCAACCAAGACTTCGCCCCTCCCGTACAAGACGAACAGCAGTTCCTCAAGATCGCCGTGTCAGGCCGGGTTTCGACTTGGTTTGAGACGAACTCTGGAGGTAACACACTGATCTTCGACATGCGGAAGTCCAATATCCTGAACAAACGAGTCCTGGTAAGTTACCGCCGTACGCGTAACTTATTTGATCTCGCCAGTCTTTGGAAAAAGACGGTACTTGAACAGCTCGATGAGAGCGTACTTCCTGAAGCTTTTCACAGATCAGGCGCACCTTCTCCAGAGGTGCTTGCGCTGGACTTAGCCACTCCACCGTATTCTCCAGTACGTGAGTCTCCACCTAGCGACAATCTATCCTATATCGATACTGACTACGGATTATACACGATTCGCCGCAGGTTCTCATCGCCTCAGTCCAACTCCATGTGGCAGACCGGCTGATTGCCGGGCAACGTTTCTTAGTAGTACTGCCGGCTCCTTTCCACATTCTACACTGTTATTGCACTTTCGACAGTTGTTCACACACAGGATATGGAGCTAGCGTTAAACGAAACGTACGTGACCCTCAGTCGGTCGCGTCTGTCACTGCCAAGTTGACTGGTTGTAAGCCTCACTAGTACGGCTCTGTCCGTCTAACTGGTTTGTCGCAGATTAGTAGGGCAGCAAGTACCCTCGCAAGTAGCTTCGGCGAAAACTTGGGCAACTACTTAACGAAAAACGGACTTATCGGCAGGACGCGACATCCCGAACGGTCGCTACGACACTAGCAATTCTTTTGCCACCACCACGAGTTCTTGTAAGTACATCGGGTTTTCTGCAGGCGAGCAGACGGTATTAACCGAGGTAAACCAGGAGGCGCGGATCCCCGAACCCCCTGAACCCCCTTAACCCGTAAGTACATCTCGGAATTAACCGAGAAGACGAAAGACTAACGATCTTTATGCATTCAGCCTTAACCCTAGCCCCTAACCCCCGTTCTTCTCGGAGTTAGGGCGGGGTTGTCGCTCGCCAAGCACGTGACTCGGTGATCCCGGTGATCTCGGCCTTCTCGGAGGTCGGTGATCTCGGCCATCGGCACGTCGGCCCTTGATCCGATCACGGCTTGATCGGATCATTGAAGCAGGGTTTTAAGAGGGTTCCTTCGGGGACCTCGGCCTTCCTCGAGCCGGTCCGCCGGTCCGTCGATTGCCGAGAACAGGTACGCTTCCTGCCCTCAGGTCCTGTCTGCTGATCGTTTTTGTCCCACAGGTCTGGTCTGCTGCCACAGCACCGTCCAATGGTAAGTCTCTCATTGTCTTTCTTCGTCTCGGCGCTCTCGCGCCAAGCACGTTCTCACAGCTGTTCAATTCATTGCACTGCAGCTGGGTGGTCCGGATTCGTTCCGGCCTATTGTCACAATCTAATTTTGAAACTTGGCCTGAAGAGTATATATACGAAACAGGACCATGGCTGTTGGGTCTTTCCCAACGCCCTGTTGCCCAGTTTCCCCTAACCCTGCTTAACCCGCTCCTCCTCAGGTACTCGCTTCGCTCGCACCTTCGTCGTCGCACCACCCCCCGCTGCGGACTTCGGTCTTCGGCCTCGGCTTCGGTCTGGGTCACGTGATCAGGTCACGTGATCATGTCTCGTGGTTGGATCTTTCGAGGTTCAGTCACGTGACTCGCGCGGTCACGAGACCACCACGCGAACGAGTCGCGCCTCGTTCGTTTCTCGGCGGGTAGGGTTAAGAGGTTCGGCCGACCGGTTCTTCGTCGGTCGGCAAGAGGTACGTCGCCTCTCCTCAGGTGTCTGTTTGCTGAACTTCGGTTTTACCTAGGATTGTTTTCGCTCGGGCTTCGCCCTCGCTGTCCAATGGTGAGTCGTCTCTTCGTCTTTGTCGTCTTGGCGCATTGCGCCATCTGCACGTCTCACAGCTGAATCAATAGAATTATGCGGCTGGTAGCGCTCCAGGGTTTCCCCTAACCCGGAGAATAATCTCACTTCTAAGTTAAGAAACAGGCCTGATGAGTATGTATACGAAACAGGTCCTTGGTTGCTGGTTAATCCAGCACCCTGTTGTCTGTTTCTAACCCGCTCCTCCTCAGGTCCTCGCTTCGCTCGGCCCTTCGTCGTCGCACCACCCCCCTGAACCCGTAAGTACATCTCGGAATTAACCGAGAAGACGAAAGACTAACGATCTTTATACGCATTCAAGCCTTAACCCTAGCCCCTAACCCCCGTTCTTTTCGGAGTTAGGGCGGGGTTGTCGCTTGCCTGGTCACGTGACCTCGGGTAGACTCCGGTCTACGTCGGTGATCGCGCTGATCCGGCCCTTGATCCGATCACGGCTTGATCGGATCATTGTAGCAGGGTTTTAAGAGGGTTCTTCCGGGGACCTCGGCGTTGCCTCGAGCCGGTCCGCCGGTCCGTCGCTGCCGAGCACAGGTACGTCCACCTGTCCTCAGGTCCTTGTCTGCTGATCGTTTTTGTCCCACAGCTTGGGCTGTTTCCCACAGCTCAGCCAATGGTGAGTCTTTCTTTTGTCTCTTTTCGTCTCGGCGCACTCGCGCCAAGCACGTCCTCACAGCTGTTCATTCATTTTACATGCGGCTGGGTGGTCCGGACTCGATCCGGATTGTCACAATCTAAAATAAGAAACCAGGCCTGAAGAGTATAAATACGAAACAGGATCTGGCTGCTAGGTTTTCCCTAGCACCCTGTTGCCTGATTTCGTGTCTAACCCGCTCCTCACTCAGTACCTCGCTTCGCTCGGCACTTCGTTCGTCGCACCACCCCCCTGCTAGGTTTTCCCTAGCACCCTGTTGCCTAGTTTCGTGTCTAACCCGCTCCTCGCTCAGCACCTCGCTCGTCGCACCACCCCCCTCTCACAGTCCAGCCAATGGTGAGTCTTTCTTTTGTCTCTCTTCGTCTCGGCGCTCTCGCGCCAAGCACGTTCTCACAGCTGTTCATTCATTTTACATGCGGCTGGGTGGTCCGGACTCGATCCGGATTGTCACATTCTAAAATAAGAAACCAGGCCTGAAGAGTATAAATACGAAACAGGATCTGGCTGCTAGGTTTTCCCTAGCACCCTGTTGCCTCGTTTCGTGTCTAACCCGCTCCTCACTCAGTGCTGAGCGAAGCGAAGCACTTCGTTCGTCGCACCACCCCCCGTCAATCCGCATGCGGACTGGGTTCTGGCCAATTTGTGATGAATTTGCCGATAATCTGACGAAAATATCATGAAAACGTGAGAAATCATAGATTTCCGTACACTATAGCTAGTACTGCACTCATCACGAAACTATAACCTAGGAAAACAAATCGAGAATTTGACAAAGATAGGCACTAGCTATAGCCGGCTAGTACTATAAATGACCACCGACAAATGTGAAAATGGCAAAGCCAGAGAGTGTATGACAATCGAGCGATCATACCACCACTCCTGAATCCGTCTACTCCTCCCACCGGATTTGGGATCAAAGTTGGTGAGTTTCACCGGTCTGCACAGTCCATGTGATAGTCAGCGAATGTGAGAGGCGTCGAACAGACGAGCTACATACCTAGAATCTGAACGAGCTCGTCAATGTAGGTTTTCCACCATTGTGGGTCACCGTTCGACGCTATAGGACATCGGCTCTCGTTGAGGTTGCAGTACGGGCACGGTCTACGCGCGCATTTGGTTAGTACTCTTGAGAGGTAAAGCCTGAGGGACAGCAAGAAGGCTTACCCCTATCAACTGTGCGTTGATGAAGCAGCCTGAAATGATACTCGTCTGCAACAGCAGCATCGTCCCAGGTGACGGGCCCGTCGGCATCATTGTCGAGAACAGCATCCTGGACTGAGAGCATGTAAGAGTAGCTTTCTACGATGTCGTCACTTGTGAGTGGAACAGAGGGTTGCTGAGGGCGTTCAAGTTCGAAGCCATTGATGAGCGGGTATCGCTCTGGAGGACTAGGTACTGTCATGGGGAAGGCGCGTTGAACATGCGCGGGCTCGGTGAGAACTCTCGAGCAAGAGATGATAGGTAGGAGCGCGTACCCCTGATAACTAAACGTTGCGTGAGTAGATTGAAATGATACTCGATTGCAAAAGCTGCATCCTCCTTTGTGAAGAGTCCGTTGGCATTATTGTGATGAACAGTTTGAAGGACCAAGGTCTTGTAACGGTAACTCTGCGTCCTATCGTTGTCAGTGGGTGGATAAGATGGCTGCAGAGGGCGCTCGAACGGAAAGCCTTCAATGGGCGGGTATCGTCCTAGAGAGTTAGCTTGCCCCATGGTGAAGTATGTTGCTGAATCCTACAATGAGTGTAGCACGTAAGGAAGATAGACAGGGAGGAGACCGGATGGATTGTAGGATCATGATAAAGTCTGAGACACAACGATCACGCGGGCGACGTCCCGCTATTTGCCTCCACTTCTCGATCCTACAAACTCGTACAAAGCTGAGACTCTGAAACTCGAGCAGCATTCATTTCAGTGCTTGACCCTCGGACTGGAAAGAGATTCGTATTTGTACATAGATAGCATACAGATAGAACATACACTTCTTCACAATTGGCAGCGAACACGGGCCTAAGGACCACTCAAATATACTAAGAAAAACCGCGAACCTATTCATTCTTCCAGGCGTCGTCCCATCCCAGCGCACTCCTATCCCAAGATCCCGCGGATTCGCCATACGTAACCCAGCCCATCGTCTCCATCACGACCCCAGCTATCCTCAAGAAGACACTTCCGTCCAGTTTAGAGCTGCCCGCGAGGGTCTCTTCCTTGTTGGCAAAATACGAGCCGACGACGTGGCCAGCAGGTGCGTTGTGCGCGTAGGTCCTTGCTCCGAAATAGAGAGCACGGATGGCTTTGATCGTATGTGCGTCGGGAGCATGGATGACGTCCTGTATGATACGAAGCCATGGATTGGTAGACGACGCTAGGATGGCATCAGGGGTAGAACTAGGATGAGCGTCGTCTTCGGACTGGTCACCACGGAGAGCGTGAGGAAGAGGATTGTCGGTGTAGCTCATGACCAGTTCGAGATCCACACGAGGACGACCTCGCATTATGAGCGTGGAGATGACGATGGGGAGTGCCGACTGTAACAAGATGGCCATATCCTTCTTCGACAGCACCCTAGCGTAGGAAGGAAGGAATACCGTCATGTTGAGGATGTGCATAAGGAAGAAGTCGAGGCGGGGTTTCCTGTCTCTCTTTGAAACGGCTCCGAGAATAAGAGCGGATACCCAGACGAGTTCTTCGATCTTCGCTGAAATCTCCGCGTCAGAAACACCGGCAGATGTGGGCTTCGACCACCACAACGCGCAGAGACGCTGGATTTCTTCAGGTCGACCATCGGTGTAGAGGTCCTTGTAGCGTTGAGTAATCGAGGCGTTGGGATCGAACGGCATAACGGGCTTCAACGTATCCGAATCATAGACTTGACGAAGGATTTGGAGCAAAGGTGTGCTAGTTGACTGATTCGTGGGAGGGGGGGAAGGGAGGAGTACGCTGGGAACACGGACATAGTGTAAGGCGGTCTGCGCGAGGGCTAGTAATGAAAGCGGAAGCGAATGAGGGCAAATCTGAGGATAGATAGAGTACGAACAAACCTTGCGCTACCATGGCATCGCTGTGGAACTCGAGAGCATACTAAGAAGAGGGTCATTACGGGGCACATCACAGAAGGGCAGTGGGACGTACTCCGACTTGGATGAGTGGATGGAACCTAACGTACGTTGGTTGTTAATGTGATGGCAACAAGAGGCTGGAATATCACTCACACTCCTCCGACTAATCGCCATTGCATATGAGCCCCATCGCCACGAGCTTCCTCACTGAAGACGTATTTCTCCAACGTCCCAGCGACGCCCAGAGTCTTGATCTCAGACGTGAAGAACGAGAGGAAGGCAGAGTAACGCCTATCGAGCAATCAGCACCTCTTCCGAGCTCAATTCGTCTAGCGATAGACTCACTTGTTATTCCCCAAGTACTTCTTCCAGTTGGACGAGTCGATAGTGACGTCATCCTTCTTGACGTCGAACTGGCCTTTCGCCTCCTTGGTTGCAGAATCCAATACGACGTCGATGGGCAAGAGACCTTTGGACTCATCCTCGTAGATGGCTTTCAGGAGGTTGCCGGAAGCACCCAGATCGTAAGCAGCGAGCAGACTATGCGGCGAGGAGAACGCTGTTAGCATAGCTGGACAGGCATAAGGATCATGCGAGAGCTCAACTCACTGATGACTGAGATGGTTATGGAACTGAGCGGGGTTGAAGAAGCAATGGTGGTATTCCCTGTCCTTCTCCAGTAACTCTTCCACAGTCTTCTTGGCCTCAGCCCCATTCGCAGAAGGCACGTTCAGTATCCCAGGCGTAACTGTATCAGGCAAGCCGAATCGCTTGTAAACCGTAGTCGACGTCGAGCTGGGGGCATATTTGTTATCCTCGCTCAATGGAACAGGCGACATCGTGAGAGGTGAAGAAGTATAGAATCTGAGGGAT
The DNA here is from genome assembly GCA_002718315.1 of Agaricales sp. HM26-F1. Lineage (NCBI taxonomy): Eukaryota > Fungi > Basidiomycota > Agaricomycetes > Agaricales > Agaricales sp. HM26-F1. Next base: position 8,064 of record NIBX01000129.1, read on the forward strand.
TGGTAAGGTGGTAGAGGGGCCTTATAAGACGTCTGGGAAACTGGCTGACGAAGACAGACGGCAGCTGAGCGAACGAACATGTGAGGGCAAAACCTGCGTTAGAGTTTTGACAAATCAGCCGAGACTCAGACTGGACTCGATGTGGTCGCAGAGCCCTCTCTTATTTCCATCCAAGCCCTGTGGACACTGAGAAAACGATATTGAGCTGAGCTGCTGAGCTAGCAAACGCTATGGAGCAGCCATAGAAAGAGTAGGACGTTAGACGGCAGGAGTTCAAGCGGGCGGAGTGTGAATCCCATCATTTTCTTCCAGCACGTTTCTTAGCTGGTATTCTGACTCTCACGCTAGTAATTCAGTACGAGTCAAAGGAATGCCTTCCAGCGAGCATGGGATGGGGAATAGCGTTAAGATTTAATGCAACGAGGTCCTAATACAACAACCATAGATTATAATTACAAAATGCGACGAGGAGACACGAGAAATGAGGGGAGACAGAGGAGAGGAGAGAGAAACGTCTAATATATCGATCCCTGGGTCTTGCCCGACGTAGAGGCCTCCTCATACTTGGAGAAGATCTCCGCAGACTTCTCCAGATCAGCAACAGCCTTCTCAATATATGGCTCGAGCGACGACTTCCACGTCCACGACCAGTTCTCGTAGATAGCCTCACCGACCTCAACCAGTCGCTCAGGCTCCTTCTCGAAGTCGATCTCGACGTCTGGGATGTTGAGACCGTATAATCTGCCCTGTACGAGAGACTTCTCAGCGACGAGGGTGGCCATTGGCCGACGGATGTTGTCGTAGATGGCGAGAGCACGACGGATGGTGGATTGGGTGGTCAGGGGGTGACCAAGGAGGGTGGCGAGGATGAAACCGTCTTCGATGGCTTGACCACCACCGGAGGCTTGTTGAGGAGACATGGCGTGAGCCTGAATGTGAACGTTAGTTGAGGGTACCGAGAATGAACACAGGCTTAACGTACCGAGTCACCTAGCAAGGTGACGTGCCCAGAGTTCCAGCTCTTGAGAGGGTTCGAGGCGTGAATAGCCCATCGCGACGGGTTCTCAGTACACTGTAACGAATATCAGCAGGTGACGACATTGAAACGCGGGGAAGTGGGAATGTACCTCAATGATGGCGTGGAGCTCTTGCTCCCAACCTTCGTGAGCGGCCACCAGCTCAGCCTTGTCGACGTTGGTGACCCAAGGACCGGGGAACGGGGTTCCAGCGAGCTCAGTCTTCTCGTGGAAGGAAGCGACGTTGATAAGCTTGCCGTTGGCGATGGGATACACGACAACGTTCTGCAATATGAAGGTCAGCTATGGGAAGAACGACGAAACGGGACTAGGGGTGAAACGTACGGTGTTCTTTCCAAGGTACTAGAATGACAATGGATAGATCAGATGACGGCCTGAAGAAGAATGTGGTCGACGGAGGAACTCACCATATGTGGGATAGAGTTAGACTGAGGTACCCTGATCTTGCTATCGGGATGAGCGTCTTGGTACGCCTTGAGCCTCTCAACAGGGACCAAGTTCCTATACGCGACGATACCGGTCCATCGGGGAGGAATAGACTTGAGAATCTCCTCCGCTTCCTCCGGAGTAGCAGCGTTGCCGGCCTGCTCGGTCAGAACATGTCGACGAACGGTGGACTTGATACCGTCGCAGCCAACAAGAAGATCGTGGGTGACGTTGGTGCCGTCGGTGAAGTGAAGGGTAACACGGCTGGTGCCAGAGGAATTTTGAGTGTAGCGGTCGAGCCTCTTGTTGTAGAAGATGTTAACGCTGGGTGGGAGGTTTTCGACGAGGACGTTCTGGAAGTGGGCTCGGTGGTAGGTGAGGAAGTTGCCTATACAAATGTGATAAGAACAAAGGGGCCAAAGGAAGCAGATAAAATAACATGAGCGTACCATGAGTCTGCAGCTTGTAGATGTTGTGACCCTCTTCCTGGTCACTCTTGCGGAATTGGAACGTATCAGCTGCGACACGACATAAACGTTAGGCTTGTGTTTCGAATGCGGCAAGAGAGAAACACGTACTCAATCCCTCCTTGGGCTCCAAGTGCGTAGCCTTCTTGAGTTGCTCAGCCAGACCCATCTTGGCAAGTGTCCTCCAGATCCTAGGCCACACGCCTACACCAGCACCAATCTCAGAGAAGAAGGCAGCGCTCTCATAGATGGTGATCTCGATGTCGGAGTACTTGGCGAGAGCAACAGCGAACGCTAATCCACCGATTCCACCACCACTAAACAATCGTATCCATAAACAATCAGTCAAATGCACACAAGAGTCGAGGCCAGGGAGAGAACGTACACGATAGCAACCGTGAACTTTTTGTTGGAGATAGCCATAGCAGAAGACGAGGAAGGGAGGATATGGGGTTTGGATAGATGTAGGAGGGAAGGGAGGGCGGGGGAAGGGGGTTTGGTAGGACGGAGTGTGGTTCTGAGGTGAAATCCCTTTATAAAGACTGATAATCGCCGGGGACGCAGTTACCCTAACAGGAAGTCCCAGGCGATGCAAAAACTCGATCGTCGACAACCAGACATCATGAATCTCCCAATCATCTCCACCGTCCAGTCTAGTCCCAGTCCTAATTCTCTCCGCACTCGGTACTCTCAGCCAATGGATAGGCGACCTGAATTAGCTATCTCATGTAGATGAGGTGTAGATTCCATTTGCTATGACACATACACCTAAAGAGACAGACGAGAGAAGTCCGTGAGATGGAGCTGAGCGCTGTCTGGGAAGTGGTCCGCTAACCATCACTTGTGTTCCGTCGCCAATAAAACGGAATGACACAGGTTAGACTAGCACATATCTACGTCCTTTCCCCTGTGGCCCGTGGCAATACCGTGGGCAGTGGGCTCCGCGGGCCTGAACAAGGATCTATACAGACAAAAACAAATGAAGCGGACGAGGAAAGGATCACTGCGTGAGAGATGTGAAGCAGAAAATTTCCTCGTGCGCTAGTAAGATTATCAGCGATCGTTTGCGTTCCACCGGACGTTCAACAGACGTGAGGGCCGTGCTATCATGGGGTTTCCTACAACAGAGAAAGGGAGGAGTGCTAGTACATGGTAGGACAAGAGATTTACATGGAGAAGACAAGCTGCTGGGAAAAACTGGACGAGTACGTTCGAACAAAGCGCCCATGAAGGACTCAGTAAACTTTTCCGCCTTGTCGGATCAGCACACGTGAGATTTTCATCGAGACTCCGAGCTTTCTCGGACTAGACAGTCTGAGAGCTGGATAGCTATGGGCTGCCTCAAATCGTGCTCACTTTGGAGCCTCCTCTTGTATTGAGCAACCTGAACAGCTGCAGCTTGGAAGAACTAAGGGAAAACGATACCTGTCCAGTGCATTCTGATTCCGACCCGGATCACAATAAGGTACAATACCACCGGAGCAACACCGAGATCTGCGGACTTATCAGCAGACATAGAAAAATCCCAACTTCAACAGTTTGTGACCCAACATCCAGGCCTAGACAACAAGTATCATAACTTACATATTCGAATCGAGTACAGTACAGACAACTTGGAAAACAGATGTGCGTACAGCCCACATAACAAACAGACGAACATAAATAGAATAAAGAAAAGATCCAAAAGAAACTGAGCCGCCCATGTTGTGGCTCCATAGATATGCGCTATCCATATGGGATAGGAATTGTTCTTACAGTATGTCGTTTTACAGCCCTCACTCGCGCTTAGCTATAAGAAAGAAAGAAGTCAGAGACAATATCAGACTTAAAACAGGAAGAGGAGACAAACAGGGAATGATTCTCGGGTTCTTCCTCTTCCTCTTTCCCCACTCTCCATCAGAGCTCTCTGCGTCGCTGTCGGCGTTGCGTTTCTTCTTAGGCTCCTCGTAGTCATCGTCCTCGAACTCGTCTTCGTCGTCCTCCTCAACCTTCTTCCTCTTCTTAGCAGCCCCGTTCTTCGCAGGGGCAGGCCGTTTTGAAGGTGGTCCTGTACCGGAGACAGGCTTACTGGGGATATCCTGAGTCGCAGCTTGACGGGAAGCGGGAGGAGCAGCACGTCCAATAGGTGCGCCTGGGGATTTGAGGCACTTTTGGCAGAACCACTCTCCATCAGGTACCGAAGCCAGTGGAGGGTTCAAGCACCGAAGGTGATAAGGATCGTCGCACTGCATGAATTGATTCAGTCTGCGCCCAGAACGGGAGAGACGACGGCAAGGGACTGTCGTGATTCGGACTGACCTTGTCGCACTGCAAAGAGGTGTCTTCGTCGTTCTTATCGTCCTCTTTACAAGTAACACAATGCTGAGAGGCGTCGATATCTTCAGGGTGCCGCGCGAGTTCAGAGAACTTGTCGCTCGGAACGGCGAGGAACAGAGTCGTGTTCTGACCAGGAGCAATACTACAGAAGGACACGTTCAAGAGGAAGCCATACGAGGAGAAGAATACGTGCACGTACTCGATGATGTCAATACCTGCCAAAGGTTCATGTTTCGTAGGCTTGGTCGCGCTTTTAGGCTGGTCGTTACCCAGACCCAGTTCACCTAAGGGTAAAACGAGTCAGCAAACTGTACCGGGGAAGAGCTGGGGTAGAAAGTATCACAGGTAGCTGCGTCACATCATACTCGAGCCCGTGTTCGATGTAGCGTCCACAAGCGTGAGAAGAAGCGACGGAGGTAGGTGAGCTTACCATTTGCTGCGTTCTGACCCCATGCAACGGTCATGAGGCTCCCGTCGTCATCGATGGTTAGACCCCAGTGGGTAACTCCACCACAGGCAACGAACGACATGCGACAACCCCTAGTGAAGCGCTAAGCAAGGGAGAGACGAAGTAGGGGAGAACACGTAACGTACATGATGTCCTGGATATAGCGGAACGTTGAGTACGGAGAGCCCGAGGATCCTATGAAGAATGATTAGCTTAATGTGGTGGAGACGCGCTTGGTGCCTTACCTTCTCCGCTGTTCTTCCACTAATCATAGTGTGAGAAGACGATCAGTATGGAAAGAGTGGGGATGAGAAGCTGTGGAGAACGAGACATACTTTGCCAGCCATCCAATACATCATCTGCTTATCCACGACGACGGAGTTAGTGGGGCCAGCAGTTACTCGAGTAGCCATCGTGGTTGAGTTGGGTCCCGTGAACTATGGAACTAAGCGTGAGCAACGCGCTGGCAAGGAGGGAAACCGCTAGGACGGACCTGAGGGACGGCCTTCGGCTTGAGGACGTCGACCTGGTTCCCAAGTCCCAATCGACAGTACCCATTGTAACCCCATACATAGACGACCCTATGAAATATCAGGACCGGAGGCATGGAACCGCGAATGTGGATGGCGACGTACCCGGTAGAGTCGAGCGCAATCGTATGCTGTTGACCGCAAGAGATCTGGACAATCTTCTTATCCTGAATCTCCTTGACGAGCACTAAGAATAGACGATGAGGATGTGAGCAAGGTGAGGAAGACAAGAAGAGGAAGGGAACGAACAAGGATAGGGCTCGACGTCGTAAGCCGTCTTGTTTCCAGTGGTGATACGCTCCCCAGTAGTACCGTTCCCGAGCTGACCCTTCTCCCCGCTTCCAAATGTGTAGACTTTGTAAGTGGAGCGTTAGTGAGAGACGCTTCGGAGCCGCAAGTACCGCATACCTTTCCCACTCTCCGTCACCACAACCGAGAAAGTGATGCCAGCAGCGACGAGAATTGCCTTGTCGTCGCCCTTGTTCCAGGGAGCATCAACCAGTTTGTACTTTGGTACGTCAGGACACGGGGAATGGCCGCACTGAGGGATAGAACGAGTGAGAAGAGAGAAGGAATGAACGAGAGTGAGCGAACGTACCTGCCCAACAGCATTGACTCCCATGCTCCAGACCTGTCCGTTGCTGCCCACCAACAGGGAGTGGTTCCTCCCACAGGCAGCATGGATGATTCTCGTGCCTTTAGGTGCTCCAAGGTCTTCATGTGCCTTCACTTTCAGGGGTGCGTTCTCGGTTATAATCGTTTCTTGACCAGGCTTCAGGGTATATCGACCGAACGTCCATGCTTGACCGTCGACGTCAAGCGCGATGAATTGGCAGCCGCTGTGTGAACCATGGATGGAAACGACCTTGACGTTGGATAAAGATCGCAGAATATGAGGTTCGAGTAAGTCTGGAGGTCTGTTGAACGTGGTTCAGCATCACTCCTTGGTTGAGGTCGCACCACACTGCTCAGGTACTCACGCGTCTTCATCCTCCGACTTGCGGTCTTTTCTCCCAAGTTTAGGCCTAAAAGCACCAAACAGTGTGAACAAAGTAAGAAATAACGGAAAACTCTAGACGGAAACGAACCAGTCTGTTCCACCGCAAATGATGACTACCGTGAGAGAGAAGACGTTTTGGTTGAGTTTCGGGTTATGACGTGTATGCTATTCTGTACGTCTATTCTCACCTCTGCCCCATTTCTTATTACCAACAGTCTGGTCTGTAGCCATAATCAAGAGAGCAAGAAGAAAAATGCGAGTATAAAGGAATTATGATGGTGGGGACAAGGAGCGAGGAGAGCGGGTCTCACGTTGAGCGAGCGAACAGCGACGGCGGGCGCTAATTACGGACAGTCGGCCTGATCGTCGAAAAGGCAGCTGAATACAGCTTTCTAGGGTAATAAGGGGGATATACAGTAAGGTATGGAAGAAAATGGTATGCTACAAAGGAGACGTTCGGTTACCAATATCATTGATTAGTTGAGCTTGAAGCCACAAGAACTGACGAAAAAGAGGGAGTCAAATGAGGAATTTCGGTACGGAACGACGTGGAAACGTACGTATACAACACCCAGAACGTTCAACATGAAGCTACAGTTTAGGCGCGTCAATGGAAAGTACGGAAGGGTTAGGAAGACATGAGACCAACCTCGAAATGCTCGCCGAAGAGCATCAGCACATCACCATGGACCAGAGTAAATTTGGCGGATTCCTTGACGGCGGAAGCGGATTGTCGCTTGCTCAACTTTGCAGAGGTAGACCTTTCGGGTTCTGAAGCTTTCGCAACCGCGAATGCAACGTTTACTGCGATCTGGTTCCCTAGGCACATTAGAATTAAGGGAGCGGTGGTAGAGGCGTCATAATACTGAGGGATCTGGATGTAATACCAATATGATAGATGAGTACTGAGAAATGGATTGACTAAGAGGGAGGAACGCACTTTGGATCTCCCAGTGTGATCTGAGCCCACTGCACAGATGGAGTCGATAGCAAACCTCCTAGTTTGAAGCTCGTCGTTGGCCATCTGGTCAATTACCATCCCGTCCTCATCACTTCCGTCCGTGGGTTGCGTCATTCCTCCAAACAGCCCGCATTGGTACTCCAAGAAACCTTTGGCTTGTACTATTCCAGAACTAGCAGAGGTCCAAGGGAGCACCGTATGCTTGCCAGATGGTCGGTACTCCAGTCCCTTGCCGACGAACGCGTGAAAAAGTGGGCCTAGGACGAGAATGAATACGATTTAGAGACAGGAAGAAAGGGAACAATGCGTCAGAATATACCTGATTTATTGACTCCTCCGTTCACCAGAACCAGCTCCTGCTGAAGAGCGACGAAGATTTGACTCGCCTCGATTTGCAGATCACTCTGATTCCCAGTGAAAATATGTTTCGCACCCATCGTCGTGGTTCCCAGTCCTTTCGGCTGATCACAGCTTGCAGCAGAAAGCGAAGCGTCAGCACTTTGAGGGATACCGGGCTGCGAGGGCTGCGGCAAAGAGCTGTCGTCCAGAGTGTACCAGTACGTTGATAGGTCGTTCGCCCACTGATCGATTCCATAGTTCCACGACTCAGGCACAGAGTTTAGAGGGGCACTAACGCCCAGGTCGCTGCCAAAAACCCTCGCCTGTCCCAAAGTCAGGCTATAACCACAACTGCGCGGTTTATCCTGCAAGAAAACGAGCAGGCTTCAATGGACGCCAGGGAGGAACACAATACGGGCACTGACCCGACAATGGCTGCTTTCGCACCAGCGATGTCTGAACGCTTTCTCCACGTTCAACCGTCCACACCCTGCCTCGGTGCACAACCATCCTCGGGGTAGTTTCGCTGCCACCCGTCCATGCCCATGAGAAGAAAGGAGCCAGGAAGGAAGGATACTCCTGACACGGTTCTCGTCCACAGGCTCAGTTTGATGCTGAGATGAATACGTATCGTGAACCCCGTCTCTACTCGCCATGCACTCCGAAGTCGATGCACTCAAACCAAGACAGATAGATTCGGCGAATCGACCAGATTGAGGAGCATGGTGGAAGGAAGGAGCGGGAGCCCACCAAGGTGATGCGAGTTTGGCAGCAAGTGAGTCATCGGCAGTACGTAGCTGGGATAGCAGGCCTTGACCGGAAGGTCTCCAGGAGAGCACGACATGCCATCTAACGGTCCCCGATACTAACTCTGGATCAGAGGAATCAGCGACCTGCTCTAGAATCTGAGGCTGCACCAATGGGTCGGTGAGATTGGACAAAAATAGAGATTAAGCAAAGGGTGTACCTGCAGATCGACGATGCTCATAAATCCCAGGAAGATAAACGACATCTCCTCCGGGATTCTCAGTCTTTCTGACAGTGCAGACTGAGCAACGTGTCGAGAAGCTATCACATTGAGAGGGAGGTTATGGCTAAAAGACTCCTTGAGAAAATTGATCTCAATAGGAGGACACCGTGCGATGTCTTCAAGCCTGAGTTTATCAGATAAGCGTGGAACGTCCTTGACCGACGCGTGCGAGGATCCCGGCCCCTCCCAGTAACGTTCAACATGAGACGCTGTACTACCGCTGGGTGGAAATGCGACTTTGGAAAGACCAACTTTGCTCTGCGAATGGGATGGGTAGGGGTTGGGGACCGAGAATAGTCCGTGAGGCTCGCCGTACGTGATAGGAGGAAGGTGAGGAGAGGAATCTCCAATCAATCCTGGTGCAGAGTAACACGGACGGGTTTGTCGGTCCTGTTGTTCGTCGAGGTCCGGTTCCATCTTGTACAGAACAGTCGAAGCACAACGCGGTGGGAGGGCGGGGTATTTGAGTTGGGGCCACATTGAGGGACCATAAGCGAAGTCATTGTGAGGTGGAAGTTGACCGTGGGACAGGCATCGAGGAACCGATGAGGATTCTGACATCGGTGCTATACAAGAGATAGAGGAGGATATGTAATCAGGATTATCGATAGAATAGTATGAGACGTTCTGAAAGCTAGAGTCTGAGACAGTGAATAGGGCATTGGCGTTTGGATACGGGTGCGGGAGGGGATATAGTATCGACGGTTCCGAAGGGGTGACCGGCCAGTCTTCAGGAGACGAGATAAAATTGAGCTCGGAGCCCATCGAATGCACGTCTGTCCCTTCTTCTATGAGGGAATTCCCCAAGAAGCTAGGATCCTTCATAGCGGGCACTGTCGAGGATTCCTGTGGTAAGGCCGGTACCGCATCGGATGCCCGCCGGGCAAGACGATGGTGGAAGTCTCTCGTCCTAGATCCATCACTCAGCATTCGCTTTCCACGATGAGACAGAAAAGAGCGTAAACTTACATCGTGAAGGTAACACGTCCATCTTGATCCAGCTGAAGGTCGTTAACCGTATCAGAGTCCAGAAGCATCAACCTCGCTTCTTCAAACCGAGCGATTTCACCAGTGAAGACACCTCGAACGCAATCGTTCAACTGAGGGAGGAGGTAGCAGAGCTCCTCCTTATCCTACGCAGGATTAGAAGCATTTAGAAGCAGGGACGGAAGCAGCTTACACGGCACCATATGGCGGGCTGAACAACCTCGACTGAGGCATCCTCCGTCTCAGCATCTGTAATAACTATCGGGGCCTTATCCGGGATAGCCTCCCACGAGAATTCGCCGACAGCAAGATCCTCTAAACGGCCTGCGAATCGTGTTTACTGTTAAGGCGATTGAGATAGTTCGGCACGGAGATGCTAACTCACCTTTCGCCTTGCGCCGGCGTTTCGTAGGTTTAGGATTAGCTTTTGGAGCAAGGCTTTTCCTCTTCTTCTGAGCGGGTTTGCAAGGCGCAAGAGGGTCTACTGCTGGTGCTAAGCAGTCCAGTAGCTCGGGTTCCTGCTTCGAAACCATACCCCCGGGCGGAGAAGATCCCTGAGCTTCGTACGGGTCTCCTGTTGGAGGGATGATTATTGACCGTGAACCGGGAGCTGAGCTTACAGCACGAAGCGGGGGCTATAGAGAGATGTCAAAGAGCCGCCAGGGAAGAGACAGCAATCCCAACTCACAGCATCATGGTGCGTGGAAGGGCCCATGAAAACATCAGGTCGTCCACCAGGCTTCGAAACCACAAGTTGCTCCGCTCGCACGATGGGAACATCAGACTCAATACAATTCGCCTGGTCTTTCTTAGAGCGCTGTGGGGCGCGTGCCTTGTGAGGAGAATGAGCATCGAAAGGGAAAGAAGGATCCAGAGCCAAGCGAAGTGTCTACCTTTTTCCTAGGTTTTCGAGAGGTGGGACGGGGTGCTGAGCCTTCGGGAGCAGGTGGGTAAGAACCTCCGCCTGGTGGTAGGACGATCGCGATGGGGTCGCGACCCGAGGAAATTGAGTCCTGCCCTTCCATAGCATCTTGATGACTAGGCTAGAAACGCTGTTCATCGAGCGCAAATATGGATTCAAAAATCAAAGTGATGACGAACCTCGGGAAGGGGTGATTCCTGGGAAGCTTTCGTTTGATGTGGAGGGATTTTGATAGTAACCTTTTTCTGAGCACGCTCTGAGGGCTTCTTCTGAGCATCTTTTTTGATCCCGACCTCGCTCTGGTACCTTGGTTAGACCCCTGGAGTTCGGATGAGAGAAGTCCGTAGAATAGGATCACCTCATTATTCATGTCTTCCTGCTTTAGTCGTCTTGAAGTGGTGGATTTAGTTCTCTTCCGCTTCTGCCGGAAGAATCATGGAGCGACGACATAAATCGACTGAGATGGGTCGACACAGACTAAAGACGTACCACTACCGGGACCGGGGCAGAACACGACTGGGCGGCAGATCCTGACGCCTTCTTCCCTCGCTGTCGAGAAACGAGGGTAGTCGAAAGCACATCATTACTCTACAGAGAACGATGAGGATAACAAGAGCGTTGCAAGGGAGGAACACATACCCGCACTTCCTGCAAATCTCTGATTCTCCCACTACGCCGTTGGCATGGAGCGATGGGACAAGACTGAATAGATACGCTTTCCTCAGGCACGGTACCATCAGGCTCATCCAGAGCTTGCACCGGCTCGATGGACTCTGCCTTAACCACAAGGGGTTCGACAACAGAGGGAGCTACGTCCACTGCTGTGAATTCGAGTAGGAATCGAAGGAGATCCTCATCCTCCTCGGTCTTGCATTTGGCGAGTCGAGAAGGCTGATGCCTGGTCGGGAGAGGACAAACCTTTCTCTGCTTCGGTATTCTAGCTCTCGTAGACTTTGCCGCGGAAACTAAAACGACCACCGGCATCACTGTTACGCTCGTTCAGATTGGGGCTAGGAAGGCTTACTAGTACTGGTAGATAGAGGTTTTACTTCAGGTTTAGATTCAGTCAGCTCGGAGAGTACTCCGTCGCAAGAAGGAATCGGTTGTAGTGCGGATCCGGACTGAGTCCCGACCGAGTTTGAAGTAGTCTGGGTAGACTTTGTGTGGGATTCTATATAACGGCGGGAGAAAGAAAACGGTCATTTAGATTCGTCGTTGCACTAGTACGGACTGAGTCATGCTTACCTCTGCGCTGAATGGAAGACTCTCCTTCAGATTCTGACTCCGTCAAATCAGAGAGATCTCCAGAGAGATCAAATATTTTGTGCCTAGTCGACGAGCCAGGTCCCGTAGAAGCCGCGTCCGAAACTACGAAACACACGTCAGGAAATTAGTTTCATCAGTGTCATCGCTGTACTGAGTGAGGCTTATGTGCCTACCTCTACCCGAAGAAGACAGTTCTGCTTCATTCTCAGAGTCCGTCAAGTCCGAAAGCTCTCCAGTCGTGAGGTCTATGCATACTTGACGCGCTGCGAGCTCCGTCTTCCTTCGCTGGCTGAATAAGATATACGTATCGTTGAGAACATGTATACGGCAAGATAAACGTAATGCGACGAGAAACTGACTGGGCTTGAGCCCGAGTGATCACTTGCATATAGCCTCACTGGAGAGGCTAAGGACCTTCGCAAGTGTGAAGAATAAGGGCTGGTCAGAGCGGATTGACGACTCAGTCGGCGAGCAGTGGGAACGTCTAATTTTGAGAGAAACACGCGCACGTGACTCCCACGAGCGCTTTTCGGAGTCCAGACGGACAGGTATTGAATAGGTGAACTCTGAGGTAGTACGAGTCTGGGGGTAAGAAACTGAAGAGAAGGATCTGGAAGAGCAGAATTAGCGCATGAAGGGAACTACTACCTTTGGCTTCGCTCATTTCCCATTCCCATAAACTTGCTACGAAGGCACTAGTACTCATAATCCTGAGGTTTGTACTCGGATTCGTGCTCGGTACCGTGTTACGACCCGTTTATTTCATATAGTTCCATCCAAATGTGATGTCAAAGACGTAGGTCAAGGAGCAGTCTAAGACAAGGAAGTGGAGAGAAGTCGTGAGAAGAGTTGCTCAAGACTGAGGGAGATGATCTATTGTGATACACCACTGTCAAACCGCCCCAAAAAATCAACTGCATACGTAGAAAGAACCTCGGCCCAGAGGCTATCTGGTATGAGCCCTGGATCTGACAGGTCACTATACTAATAACGATAGAATTCGTGGGCTATCTAATCTACAAACCGCTCGAGAACGAACTTGACACGGGAAACGCATCGAAGGTGAAGTTAGGACTCACTGGCTTTCCTCGACCCCCGTTCGGCCAGAAACGAGCAAAAGAACAATGGCGATGGCGTGCACTTGGCGGATAGTTGTAAGAAGCTCCTGTCCGTGTAGAAGTGGGTAACGCGATGCCCCGGTATGGAGAACGAGGTTCCTGGAAAACAAAAAAAGACGAAAGAGGCTTTCACTGACTGGTCTGAGATGAAGTACCTTGGATGAGTTGACAGAAAGTATGCACACTTCCACTTGTTCAAGCTGCAGCTTTTAATTGTCGACGCAACAACGTAATATGCAGAGGGTGCCTTCTGTGTTATGAAAAAGTTCTCCATACACACAAAGGTAGATGAACTTGGCGTTTTCTCCCTAACTCCTGAGGCTGGGAGAGAAAGATACCCAAGGTAGATGATCTTGAATGTATGTTACTAGAGAGATGTCGCATTCAAATAGACCGTAAATATCCCAAGACGTTCGTCAAAGGAACTCTGAGATACCGTGAGGCGCTTTCTTCGGTGGTGAGTTGCGAAATGTAGATTGTCACTGTTAACGTTGCCGATCATGAGAAACCAAAGAGAGTAATAACCAGGCACTGTCGTTCTGTCCCTGGGAATGTGGGGCTGGTCTGAAGTAGAAGACAACACAGATGACATGGAAACATGAAGATTCTACGTTGAAGAAGCCTATTAGACTCCGATTTGGCTCGAAATGAAAGTGCAAGAGAGGTCGGTCCGGCTGGTCACGGAACAATCTCGGATGACGAGTAGAGCGTAGTAGCGGGCTGATCCGCTGGATGAACGGAGCCGGGTTACAAGGGGGACATGACCCAACGCCGGCAACTTCTTGCTCCCCACCATCATCATCCTCACAACACCGCTGACATTTCAACTTTTACTCCTTCTAACCGTGGCCGACAACACAAACCTGGTTGGCAATGCCAGTTGATACAACAAAACCTGCCCCTAAACGACAACCGCGCAAAGTCTCTGAAGAAGAACAAAAGGATATCGAGCTCAAGCGCCTCAGAGGCGAAATATCGTGTGCAGAATGTCGACGGTAAGTCTTGACTCCGACCCTTATCTCACCTCTATCTATGTTTGTCGTCGTTTCTGAAGTCTTCCTCAACTCATAACAGACTCAAACTCAAGTGTGATAAGAAGGTTCCCTGTGCTTCATGCGTGCGGAGAGGTTGTGAGAGTATATGTCCACTAGGTGCGTAATAATGCCTGCTAGTTCAACTACCAATGCTGACTCACCCCCCTTCCAGGCGTACTTTCTGCTGGCCAGGGGACTAGGTGTGCAAATTATCGACTATGCTTCTTCATATCCTCTAACTAACGCGATAATCAGGTTCATTTTGGCTGATACGGCGCAGCTTCACCATAAGATTGCTCAAATGAGCTTACGGATACGACAACTTGAAGAAGCACTGGAAATTCTTCAAGACGGCCACCCACTGCTGTCTGAAGACTTGCTCAGGATCAAGTTTGGCTCCGAAATACTCAACGCACCGCATCAAAGCGTAGAGCCGGCCGTCCAGACCATCGTTGAGGAGTCCGTTGATGCCCTGGGAACGCTGACCCTGAATGAGGAGGGCGAGATCAAGTATTTCGGGAGGTCTGGAGGATTGGAGGTACGTTTCTTTACAGCCTAGCTTGTATTTCAAACTGCTTACTCACTGACGTAGACGTTGCTTATGGTATGTTCCTAGTCATTTCAGTCGGATAAGCCCTTAATCTTGCACTCCTGCGCAGGCTGGAGAGGAATACGAGACCACCCCGGCCATAGAAGAGGAAGAAGACGACGAACCACAGAGCGATACTCCTCGGACAGTTCTTTCGCCTGAACTCAGACGACTGGCAGACCAATTCCCATTCACGCCCAAGCAGAAGCGCAACCCCCTCCCTATAAACGCCCTTCTTTCCCACCTCCCTCCACAACACCAAGGCATGGGCTACGCCCGTACATTTGTCGAGCTTGGGTCGCTATTCTTCCGGCCGATGAAGGATTCCGAACTGCTCAACAACTTTATTCCCTCAATTTACAACGCTGCCAATGCCCGAGCTGCCCAGGGTACCCAGTCCGCCGCTTCAACGCCAGGAACGATGTACTACGGCTCTCCCTGCGATTCTCCCAGTCAAAACGCCTCTACGTCAGCAGCGACCCACGTCGATCCACACGCACTCGCTACGCTCTTCTTCATCTTGGCAATCGGTACCCTCTTGGACACCAATCAGCCTGCGTATAGCGATCTTGCGGAGTCCTTCTACGATCTGGGCAGAGCCGCTTTGTCTTTGCGTGCCGTGTTCCACTCTCCACAATTATCGACTATTCAGGCTGTGGCGTTGATGAGCACATATCACAGTCTGGGTCCGAAGAAGTACTCAAGAGACAGCGTTTGGTGTTTGATGAGCCTGGCTGCCAAGTTAGCTCAAAGTGTACGTCCATCTAATATCCGTCTGCGGGTTCCTCGTCCCATGAGCTAATTTTCTCCTCCCTCCCATAGCTTGGTCTACGTGGGTTTTTCTACCCCGAATCTCACGAGAACTCTCTGACTGATGATCCAACCTTATTCTTAGATCGTGATGGGTCGCGATGGAGATTTGCGCCTGAAATGATACAGAGGAGACGAGAGCTATTTTGGGAGGTGTTCTCTGCAGAGATATCCCACGTGCGTTTTACTCTCAAGGTTTCTCCTATCGATTTCCCGCTCACTCCATCCTGTGTAGTGCTTAGCTCTTGGTCGACCCCCGTCTATCCATCTCTCCTACGTTGACTGCGAATTCCCAACGGATGAAGAAGCGACGGCCAGCCCAACGGGAGATCCAGAATACGGTTGTACGTCCTTTTCTTCTCCGAAACTCTCCATGTCCCGTCCCTTGACCTCATTGTTTTCTCTCAGTTTGGCGACTGAAGTATGCTTTTGCGAAGAACTTGTATATGGACGTCGCCCATATCGTCCTGTCAGCTCAACCGCCCACCTACGCTGCTATCTTAGAGCTGGATCGCAAGGTTCGCCAGCTGCCTTTCCCAGAGGCGTTCAAGCCCAAGTCTTCGGATCCCGAAGTCATGAAAAAGGAGCGACTAGACCCTGGCTACCACTCAGGACGTTCTGCAATGATGGAGTTCTACGCGTCACAGTTCAGGACCGTCAGTGAGTGTTCTCCCTCTTCCCGTAACCCTGGTCATCTTGACCCGCCGTGTTCTGTGTATTTGTGCTGACAGATCTCATCTGCGTCCTTAGCGCTCCTGTACCTGCATCGGTCCTTCTTTGCTCAGGCGATGCTCAGTCACCCACAGAACCCGCTGCTCAGCCCGTTCGCTCCATCGGTGCTGACATCATACCGGTGTTCATCCGTCATCATCAAGGCTGCGGTTCGGGAATACGACCGTGTACCAGAGCTGACGACAAGAGCCTGGTTCTTACTGCAGCATATGTTTTCAGCCGCTGTACGTAGACAACCCTTCTTTCTATCCGATTTATATCACTGAAGATATCTTTTCTTTCTAGATTATCGTTGGTAGTGTTGTGGCTAGGACACCAAGCTCCAATATGGCTCCGGCAGCGTTGGAAGAGCTCTTGTTAGCTGCTGACGTCCTGGACAAGGGTGCTCTCCACTCTCAGCGGGCTAAGGTTGCAGTGGTACGTAGTCCCAGCCTCGTCTTTTCATAGGTTTCGGCTCACGGATTGCATAGGGAGTTCTTCGCCGACTGGAAGGGAAAGCTCAAGAGGCTTGGAACGCCTACCATACTGGTAGCCCACCCAGTCCCAATCCAGCATCTTCTACAACGCAACGGGACTTTGCCCACCCAAGCGGGGAAGATGAGTTTGAAGACGCGTTGGCTATGTTTGGTGGTCAAGCCCGCTTACTTCCTCGGAAACCTAAACGAAGCGTGGATTCTTCTGGGAGCGCGACGGACAGCCCTACTTCCACCACTTCTGTTGAGCTCTCCCCCATGACGAAGAAGGCATCCAACTCCCAGCTCGGCTCTACTGCTTCCACCTCCGGTGCTGCCGCTGTCCCCGCCCCTGCTCCATCCTCTAGCTCGGCAGCATCGTCTGGCTCACCCCCTCCAATATCAGCTGCGGACTTCGTCAGCCCATCACCTGCAGCGTCGACATCACAGTCTGCGGGTCAAAACCCTCCGCAACCGGACGTCCCTCCTCACCTGTTACCCTATTACAACTCGCTCTCTCAGCCCACTATCTCTCAAGTGGCCGCTCAGAGTCCGCTCGCTTTTTTGAGAGGAGATATGGGGACGAGCGTCGCCTCCATGTATTCTTCCATCGTTGGTGACCTAGCTGCCAGTGGGTACGCTAAGCTGATATCAAACGATCCTCATCCCACATCAAACCCTCCTCCTACCAGTAGCATCTCCCTTTCACCGCCCTCCTCCTTTGCGAATACAGCCACACCCTCTCAACCGAATCCGTACTCTTCTACCCCACCAGAGCCTGCAAGGTCTCACGAGGGCAGAGCTCCTGCTCCTCGTCCTCAGTTGAAGTCGTGTACAACGTATCCCGACACCACTGAGCGAACCCCTACCGAGCCAACACCGACCACGATCGTCATGTCAGGCTGGCCTGAGAACTATCCTCGGTCTATTACGTTGGCTGTGCCCCCTCATCCTGCCTATAGGGGCGATAATAACAGCACCGGGTCTAACGCACGGCCCCAGCCTGTCAATGCCTCTCGCCAACGCTCCCACCCTTATCCAGACCCGCGTACAAGGCTGAACTCGACATCCCCATCGCAGCATCAACCTCATAAGCACCCACATAGCTCTCATCAGCGACCAGGGCCTATGCACCACGAGCCTGGCCGTTCTGCTCCTCACGAGAGGAGTACTTATCCCGTAGCTGGACCGTCCTCCAACAGCACCTCGTCAAGCCTCAGCACTGCCTTCCAACTCCCCGCTCCTTCGTCATCGTCTTCCACAGACGTGCACATGCTCGATGAGGCTCCCACACCGTTCCAGGACGACGATCTTATGGTGCCTATGTCTCCTGACCCACAAGAACATAGCCAACTCGAAAGCGGTCCTCATCGACAAGTCGGTCTGACGCACGTTCAACCGGGGTCATATGAGTCGTTCCCTGCCTTTAGCGGGAGCATGCATCATAGTGGACCGCATCCTAGTGGGGAAGAGATAGATATGGGGCTAGGAACGGGAACAGGGATCGATCAAGGCTGGTTCTCCTTCGTTGGTCAGAGTGGTCTCTGGGTTCCTGGTGGTGCCAATATGAACGGCACGAACGGTTTCGGCGGTGGTGCGACTGGGAACCATCGGCGGATGTAAGGTCGTTGCTTCTCGTGCCTTGAGTTTTCTCTTTGTTTTCTGTTGGTTCTTCTCTCCCTCTATTTTATCTAATGCTTCGCCTGTACCGGCTCCGCTGTATCTCTCTATTTTTTCTCTCACCCTCCCTGGTCTCTCTCTCTCTCTCTCACGTATTTTATGTTCGCTACTCGTTGCATCTCTCCCACTCCTACCCACACATTTGCATACCGAATATCTTTATCCATCTTTGATTTTCTTCGGGCGTCATATTTAGCTACTACTACTACTACTCCTTCTCGCTCTTTCGATCAGGATCTTCGTTCCTCGGGCCTTTCCTTTTTCACTTTGCCTATTATGCTTTTACTCTATTCGAATTGAATGAGGTTTAGCTGTATCTTGGGGTGTCCCTTGTTAGTGTAGTAGGCCAAGCCAGTGCTAAGCGCTAAGCCCTCACTGGGTGCAGTACCTTTATCATATGCCGTATCTCACGCTGATCATTTTCCAATCTAACAGTGGAAATGGCATCGTATGGCCCCTCGTCTCTCTGTTGCACAAAGCGCGGTCTTCCTCCAACGTCGTCCTCCATATCTGCCCTGTCTTCCACCGTCGTCTATATGGATATACTTTTCCACTTCATAGGAGGTTGGTCTGGTAATCTTGTATCATCTCCGAAACCCTAATTTCCCTTCCAGCCACCTCTCGGCTTCATCCCCTAGCAACCTTCGGCCAACCAACAATTGTATCCTTGTTCTCCACTCCAAGACCTCTCGAGGTAGGGAGATTTAGGGTTTCGGTGCCTCTGATCGTGACCAACTTTGATCTGATATGTGCTAAAAATAAGACTGATAGAAGTTGGGTCTCCTCGGTTACATCGCTCTTCCTGAGTTCCTCAGCTCAAGGATCGGCAGAAGATCCTGACATTGATTCATCGTCTCTTGCACTATGCCACCTTACGCCATACAGCATACGCACACACTCGGGGCCCAGAATGAACATCGCGTCCCATATTATCTCCCGGCGAAACCAAAATCCGAGCGGACTTTCAGCTCGCGGTGTAACGTTGTGAATATGTGGCTAGGCTGACAGGGCGCAGAATCGATCATGAGGTGTTTCCTGAGTTCCTCGTTGTTCTCCCTTTCTCTTCCCATCATCTCCTTTTCTTTTTCTTTTACTTTCTCGGTTCAAGCGATACCATATACCCTGCACCAGACGAGCACCAGACGATCCAACCCACTCTCATTCGTCGCCTGAACCCCGGCCGCATGGTCTGCTCAATAACTTTGGCTGTACTGTGGACATTGTGCATCTCTTCTGTTCGATCTGTTCTCGTGAACGTCACCATAGATGACGAACTAGGCGACCCCCTCACCACCCAGCGCATCGTCTACGATCCAAGCGACGTCTGGGTAGAAGGCTCGTCAGCTTGCGCCGGCGGTGCCTCGACTTCGACGGGCTCCGGACAGATCGACGATCAGCCTGAAAACGACTCAACTGCGTGGTGCGCGATGACCGGCGATATTGATAAGTCGATGACGAGCCAGGTGAGTTCTGCCTCTTGTTTTTACGCTCGAGAGCTCGTGTAGATCGTGTGTTGGTTTCATCTTAGGGAACATGGCACGTAAATCGACCGGTCTCTGATCCTGGCGGATTGGGTGAACAGAATGGGAATGGTCCGAGTGCTACGGTTCACTTCACTGGTAAGCTCTTGGTTTTCTCTCCTCTGAGGTCTCTTGGCTACTGGGCTTGCTTACCGACATGCTCATCCCATAGGATCAGCTGTGTATGTACAGGGTGTGATACCCGGCTGCTCTACCACGCCTTCAGTCTCGTTCTACATCGATAGTAACCTGGTCGGAGTTTATCCTCCAGAGGGATCCGGGGAAGGTGGTTGCGTGGACGATACGCCGCAGTACGATGTAACGCTTTATAGCAATACGAATCTGGAGTCGAGCTTTCACGAGCTCGTTATGAGGGTTAACGATGGAAGTCTGCTACTCCTGGATTCTATCATCTTCAGGTAAAAGCTCCTCGTGCTTGAAAGCGTTTCGAGGGCATAGCTAATTGTTCTATGGAAACTAGTTACGAGACCGACGCGACTGGAGGCCAACTCATCCCAACTCAAGCATCTTCCAGTTCGGATCTCTCAGGCTCTTCAAGCTCTGAAGCGGGTTCAACCACTGCCAATCCTCCAGCACTGTTCACTGGGTCGCAATCCAGTTCAGCTATCGCCGCTAAAACATCATCATCCGCAGCACCCACTCCCTCAGCCATAGATTCAACCAGCTCCCCTCCTTCTACAAGAACAATCGCTGTTCTATCAGTAGTCTCTACGCTAGCCACCCTCATAATCATCGTCTTCATCATAACCCTCATCGTCCGACAGAGAAGGAAACACCTATACGTACGACACATAGCCCGCACGCCATACGCCGTGCTTGGCTCTGAGATTGGGCACCAGAGTCATGGATACGATGCGCCCGTGATGAGGGAGGAAGGAGTAGGCCCTCGAACTGGGAGGGCCTCCTCTATAGCGAGCGCTGATCTGGTTGGGGTGGATCTAGATGGAAATGTTGTCATGTTGAGTGGGGGTGGTACAAAGGTGGTTACTGACGCCGGTTTGGGATCACATAACCGGTATCAGGCTTTACCGGTCCAAGAGCTTGACGAAGACGTAGAGTACTTGCAAAGGAGGTCGTTACCCCCTGTGCCAGGTAGCAATGGGACGATTACAGTTCGTTATGTACCGAATCGAGGGTGATACTGTATTTATTATGGGTCTTGTAGTTCTAGTCAACTTTGCGGGTAGACTTCTCCTCACTATGAGTTGGACTTGGAACAAGAATAATTTTGTGGCCAGGGCTATTTTGCAGATTCCACCATTTGCAGCTGACTGCAGTTGGGTTGAGGTACGACAAGGAAACCAATGTGTGGCCGCGGCGAACAGTGGCCAATCCCTGTTTGTTCGGGCCAAACAGCGTGAACGCGCCCTTGGTCAAAGCTTTTGCGACGTTCTTCAACCACGACTTCCACCTCTCTGGCCGTGCTTGATTTCTTCTAACTCAACTTCACGCTCAACGCTGTTGCGAAAGCTCCTCTTGCATAAAACTTCCACTGTTTCCAGTCATAGGGTTTAGCACACGATGCATCAGCACACATCACCGTTTACCGTAGCAGGCATGCCTTCATCCACCAGCTCTCACCATCTACACCACTCCCAGCATCAACCAACCTGGGGAGGAGGCTCTTTCCAGCCTGGTGGAGCTACCTTTGGAGAATCTCTGAGCGGTGGCTCTAGCAGGAGCTTATATCAGAGTGGCTATCTCATGGTTCGTGTCAACTACTAAATGCTTGTTCACTCTTTTTGTCGCTAACGAGATGTTTTTATGCATTTTAGGGTGCTAGAAACACAGATCCGAACTCCCAGCCGTCTTCGCATCATACACGACTGGATGGCGAACCGGCCATCGTGCAGACCAAGGCGAAAATGAACCACGTCCTCTCACGGTCCAGTACTGACTCCTTCGGCATGGACTCCATGTTTGACTCGACGAACAATAAGCGCGGGAGCCCTAGAGGGCACATGGGCATGGTTCAGGATGAAGATGCACCTCCTATGAGGAGTATAAACGATATGGAGGAAGACATGTTCGGTGCGGATAGCAGCTTCGGCGGGAGGAAATCCCAGGCAGGTTTTTTTGTCCTCGTTGTAACATCGTTCTCTTGCTCACCCAAATTTCCCCACTGCATAGATTCCTGCAGATTCACCCTTCTTCCGTCGTTTCAACTCGAAACCGTCTACTCCTCTCAGCCAATCCCGACACCAATCAACCCCCTCAAGCGCAAATGCCAACACACAACCCACATTATACGTTATCGTGTTCGGTTACCCGCCCGAGAAGTATGGTGCAACCGTCGAGTACTTCAGGTCTCTTTCTTCCTCCTCGTATTCCAACGGCCCTCAAGGCCAGGACGGTGCCAACTGCACCGAGGTTGAAGCGAACACTGAGATCCTGAATTGCTTCAGGATCGGCTACCGGGACCCCTCTGACGCTGCAAGAGCGATGAGGAAAAACGGAGAGGTCATTGGCGGCTCGTGGATGATTGGAGTCAAATGGGCTGTTAGTTCTTCCTTCCTTCACTTCCTCGTCCGTTACCCTCTTCTTATACCTCTGCTTGAATAAACAGGACCCAACGCTGGCAGAGTCCGTCCTCGGCTCGTCTCATATGACCTCGCCCTCCTCGTCGAGCTTCAACGCCTCTGGCCCCATGGACACAGACTCCCCTCCTCCCCAAGCATCCTCCTCTCACTTCCGCCCACCCCCAATCTCCACGTCCTCATCCCAGCAGAACATGGACACCGACCGCAACGCAGGAGCTCTAGTCACCGTCGGCACACCTATCAAACTCGCACCTAGCTCATCTGCGTTCAGAGTCGGGGGTCCTGCAAAAGCGACTCCTCCTGCTGGTGCCGCTGCTGCTGCGGGAACTCCTGGAAGCACGGGGGCTGCTCAGAGTTCGCCGAGTAAGAGTATGTTGGGGCAGGTGTCGGATTTGATTTTTGGGTGGTAAGGGGATAAGGCCTCTGTCGGGATGAGTATTTGGTAACCGCGGGTTAGCCTGGGCAGTGCTATAGATTTACCTAGACTCACTGGTTGTTCATGTATCCTTTCGGGCTCGTGCGTCTCGCACTGGACGCCATGGGACTGGTATATACCGCTTAATTGACAAAGCTTGCTGGTTCAGTACGTTCAGTGCTCAAGCAGAGGCTTCAGACCTATTTGCTTCATGTTGAGGGTGTCAACCCCCGAGTAAGCTGAGCTCTTATAGCCTACAGTATATATAGTTTATGATCCCTGAGATTATGGGACATCTTCGTCCAAGTTTTCTGAAGGTCTTCCGGCTCAGTCGTCCAGAGTGCGTCCACCAGGAGATGCACGTGATCGTTCCGGACTTTTTCTCGTCTCTCACACCAAGCCGTAGCCGAATCGCTCTCACTTCCGCCCATCGTCTCTATCTCTTTCTCATTTTAGAGCTGCTGAAAGGAACTCAAACTTGGCTTTCCTAGTATACTTGGACCTAAATTGCTCAGTCATTCATCTCTACTTCACTATCTACTCCGGAGCACATCACAAAAATCATAATGAGCTTATCGTTCTTGCTGGGCAAAAACGCGCATGTGGATCAAGAGCTAGACAGTCTGTTCACGAAGGTGGCTAATGTTACTACCCTATAGCGGTTGTGCTTTAGGAGCGTAGTATTAACAACTTTCTTGTGTAGACGACGGATCAGGCTACCGACCCAAAACCAAGCAAATCTCCGAAGAAGGGCAAGGGAAAACAGAAGGAAGCGGAGCCTGAGGTGATTTTTCATCACATCCCCTGCTTCATTATTTGTCTAATTCTTGGCCTTGGTTATTAGAAACCGAAAGAGGATAAGAAGCTGAAGAAATCGAAGAAGAGGAAGGCCGAGGTTGATCATGACGAGTTTCATGAGGTCCGTTCACCTAGTCTTTCCGTAGCTGTGGTCTCCTCACATACCTCTCAGGTCTCACAAGGCGAACTGTCCCCCAAATCCTCTGTGTCTATTAAGCGGAAGCGAGCACACGTACAATCAGAGCCGCCTGTTCCCGCAGTAAAGGTACGGCTCAGTTTTTTTTTCTCTTTTGTGATATTGCTCACGCCCGTCGCTGTTAGGCCGAAGGTACCCAAGATCATGGGAAGAAGGACGGAGAGAAGAAGAAGAAGAAGAAAAGGCACGGGGTAGCAGAGGTTCGTACGTTTCGCTATCTTTTCCGGACTAATTCTTAATTCCCCTTACAGCCGGTCGATACGGTTGCGGATGGCTCGTCTTTAAATAAAAAGAGCAAGAGCAAGAAAGAGAAGCAACGTGCAGAGGAGATACAAGAGGACGATGACGATTCTGAGGCTCAGGAGCAAGATTCCAACCAGGTTTGTTACATTTATTCGACTCTTTGCTACCACTGTCACTCAAACTGTTTTTTAACAGGATGCGCACGCAGTCGCGGAAGGAGCAGCCTCCGATTCTGATTCAGAGGACGGTGACACCAACGAATCTTACGTCCCTCCAGTACACGAGTCAATCTCCTCTCCTTCGAAAGCACTATCCCCCTCCAAAAAGAAACAGCGCTACGTTCCACCTTCAGAAACCCCTTCTCAGCGGGACTCTCGCACCATCTTCATAGGCAACCTACCCGTCTCTGTGGCTCAAAAACGTCCGGTACTCAAATCCCTCCATCGTCATATCCTTTCCCTCGTGCCTGGTGCCAAAATCGAATCTAGCAGAGTGCGCTCCGTAGCGTTCCAGACTCCGACCTCAAAGCTTCCTGACGACGCTGAGGATGCTGCTGCTAAGGGAAAGAAAGGCGAGTCCGCGTCCGGGAGGGCACACGATAAGGAACGGACCCAGGCTTGGAGGAAGCAACAGGAGGCTGCGGATAACGGGGAGGATAAGGAGAAGAAGCAGTACCTGACGACCAGCCAGAAGAAGAAAATCGCTTTCATCCACCAGGACTTCCACCCCGAGGCAGATCGGGCGAACGTCTACATGGTGTTCGCTCACCCTCATCCTCCCGTCTCCGCAGCCCCAGAAAGCGAGATGGACGTGGATAAGGCGGCTCCTCTGTCACCATACGAGGCTGCCTCCCTCGCTAAGCAGAATTGCGACGGCACTACTTTCATGGACCGCATTATTCGCGTCGACGTTGTGGGCCCCATCATCTCCTCAGACGCGTCCGGAGCACCATTGGCTGGGCTGACTGCTCAGAGCGACCCCAAGCGCAGCATCTTCGTTGGTAACCTTGATTTTGCCACCAAGGACGAGGACCTCCGAGCCTTCATGGAAGCTCTAGTTCGTGGTGAGCTCGGGGATCCTCCCAGGGAGAGCGAAAAGGCTAGCCCCTGGGTCGAGAGGGTACGACTCGTCCGAGACCGGGAGACGTCCCTGGGTAAGGGCTTTGGCTACGTTCAGTTCTCTGTTAGTCGCTTCTTCCTCACCTCCGTATACCATGTCCCTGATGTTCCCCCGTTCGTATACAGGGTAGGGAGTGTGTCGATGAGATCCTGACCGTCGACGAGTCCAAGCTCAAGTTTGCAAAACGGACTCTCAGGGTCCAGCGGTGTAAAACCATCCCCTCCGGCTCGTCGCTCAAACTCTCTACGGCTCCCCAGTCCGCGGCATCACCGCACAAGCCCATGCGGAACTTCGTTGTCGTCCCGAGAGGCGATCCCGCCCTTGGAGAGAAGCTGGCTGGCTTGTCTAAGGACGAGAGGAAGGTCGCTAAACAGGCCGACGCGGAGAGGGTGCAGAGGAGGTTGGCGAAGAAGAAAGCCAGGAACGCGGTGGGTGTTCCGTCCAGTGTGAAAGCTGGTGCGAAGGAGAGAGTGAGAGTAAGGAAAGATCCTAAGTCGTCTGGTGGGGCGAAAGCTCATCGGAAACCGAGGAGGAAGCCTATACAGGGAAGGAAGTAGTCGTTTATTCTCTCTCAATATCCTGCTGTGTTGATTCAGCTCCATTCCTCTATGGTCTGCATCTCATCGCTTATGGAGCTGTTGAGTATGAATGCTATCAACGTACTCAAGTAATTCAATTTCTCGAATGCTTCTTGCCGCTAATACCCTCCTCTATTCCGGACTCGAGCTCTCCGCCGAACAGGAGAATATCCCACGCTCCTAGTCCATCCTCACAGGCGAGGGGGATATGCTAATAATTGCTCTCGGATCTCAAGGTTCCTCGTATTCAGTTAGTGTTATATTGCCTCTCCTTAACTTCCCTCTTGGAAGACGATTTTTTGGGGGGTTACTACTTCTCGGCTACACGCACACTGTGCTATGCTCCTTCTACTGCACCAGCTGCGTTATCGATGCCTCATCAGTTCGATCTTGAGAGATCCTTTCAGACGACATGATTCTTCTCGTTAACAGCCACGAGTGGCACTTGTCACGGCACTTATAGCTAGCCTGAGCTGAGTCTCAACATATCGTCAGATCCCTAGCATCTTTATCTCGCCTCGATGTCAGATGAACAGTCCTTTCCCCGTTCGCCGGGAGATCTAGGGCTTCTTCACGACTTCTGTACGAACCCTCTTTCTCATGACGCAGCCTCGTTGCGCTCACTATATCACTAGTAGTACTACCCCTGGTGGACAAACATGCGCCCACAAGGTCAAACTTGTGGACAAACAAACGCCACTCTCCGAGTCTAGGAGCTGCAACATACGTTTAGTTAGCAGATCCCTATGAGGCGTCGCCGATTTGGCTCAGCTGAGCTGTGCCGCTCGTGTTTTATTCCGATTCGGGGGTCGTTCGTTTTCGTTTCTGCTTTTCTGATGCAATCTCTTGAGAGCGGAACACTAGAGTATTTTTGGGAGTACACCTCGTTTGTCCGTTTATACTCGAGTGCAGCTGTTACTCTTAGGTATCAGTGGAAGTACCCTGAGTGGGGGGGCAACGCTTGAGAACGACTATATCAGAGTCATGAGTACACGCGGAACATAACAGGTGGAGTTCGTACATAACTACTATTAGGAGGAAAACAGAAGAGAAGCATAAACGCATAAACGTGACAAAAACTGAACGAAAATTGTTTGTTGTCGACCAATCCTGAGAGAACTCTCAAGAGTGACTATTCGGATACGTCCATCTCCACAGAGTCCCCTTCCTCCCAGCTATTGTCACCGGAGTCATACCATTCGCTGTCCGACTCTTCGTCGCCTGAGAAAAGCTCCTCGTCTTCATCCGCGTAGTACAACAGGCATTCCGGGGGCTCGATCTCAAAATCGTCGCACAACTTGAGGAGAGTAACGCAATATATTAGCATGAGGAGTATACTGCAGTCAGTCAGACTGAGCAAGGGAGGCTTACCTGGAGAAGCCAAGGCTCGTCCGTGGGCATGGAGTAGTGTTGGCAGGCGTTCTCCGTGTGGGGCGCCAATACTTCAGCAGCCTTAGGCTGCGGTAGAGAGGCCATGAGCCTCGCAAAGGACTCCTCGTCACGCCCGCTGGCCTGACCATCGCTTACTTCCTTCCAAAGCTCATGATCAATCGGAGGCTGGATTGCAAACTGTACATCGAGCTCTAGATCTGGGCATTCATCGAAAACATAGCGACCGTTTTCAATATGGGTCCTGAAGAGTAGCGCTTCTGGTTTGAACTCCTCCCATCGTGGTGGATCGAATGGCAGGAGGAGGGCAGGTTTCCCCTCTGGAGGAGGAGGAGCCTCGTAACCATATTCCTGGAAGAAAGTCGTCGGATCCATATGAACGAGTTCGATGAGATTGAATAGAGGGCCAGAGGGAGCTACCCCGCTGCTGGAAATGGTGGTGAAGATGGGGGACCGAAGGATGATTCTGGTGGTTGTTTAAGAGCTCGCGAGTAGACTCTTTTTCGTACTCTAAACCACTCTGAGAAATAAGGTTTTTTTTGTCGTCCTGTTTTGGGTAAGTTGCGAGAAGAAGTGCTGTTCGGAGTGATCGTGGGGTGGTGAAAAAGCCTAGTCACTTGGCTCACTTCACCCCGGCTGAGCAGGAAGCTAGGTCATTTCATTCCGGAGGAGATAACGGCCAGCATGACCAAAGAAGAGAAAATCTAGCTCGCTTGACGCTAGTACTGCGCCACGAACATCCTGATCCAAACGACCTCTACCTCTAATTTCTAGTTAGTCAAGGCACATCGATATCAGCTCGGATCAGACGCGCGACTTGTAAAAATATTCCTTACAGATGGACGGTAGTTCAGCCAGACCGACGACTTGAAATAAATGCTATCAAACATGATGCAAGGCTTAGGGGTGCCACTCATCGCTACTCCCCATTGACCTGTATAATTAGTTGAAAGAACCGTAGGTCATTGAATGTAGGCAAATGAAAGGAGTGCGAAGAGAAATATGTACAACAAACAACATGTACTATAATATCAAGGTATCAAAAAGAATGGGTAACTGCCAAGTGCAACAACGAAAGTATCAGATTCGTGGGGTGAGAATATTCGTAAGATCGTGAGCGGTGAGAAGACGGAGGGCATATGAGATAGAGAAAAGTAGATACAAAAAATTTCGAGCAGAGAGCTAAACCATGATATCAGAGGGGCAGAAACAGGATGACAGCCAGGGATAATGCGAGAAGATGGAATCGAGGAGAAAGAGGTGAAATACAAGTCCATCCAGCCCATGAGAAAAAGAGATTTTACAAGTGTTAGAGGCCTTGAGCATGATATTCGGGGGGGCGGTCAGTCTGCTAGGCCAAATTGGGGAGCAGTGCGGTATGAGCCTTGCTCGCTAGGAGTTTTGATCACCTCGATGGTGTGGCGAAGTCGTGAATTAAGAGTGGGAACTGTCAACGTCCTTGTCAAAACGATATCGCGACACACAAGCGAGAGGGGACTCACAAGATAAAAAGACGTCACCAGTGTTCAACCCAGAGCTCCAGATAACGAGCTATATCTTGAAGGACGCGGCGAGGCGTCACGGCTGGTCATCAAATGGTTGGAGTGTTGATGCCAATGAGGCTGAAAAGAACCATGACCGCTGAGTTGCGGGGCGGCCTGTCGAGACCAGAATGCGTCTGGTGCCACTCGGGGTGTCGAATGGATCCTTGGCGCACCTGGAAGCTCTATGCGTGACAATGAGAATCCAATTCGTTGGATTGAATAATGTAGGCTCACCAAGGCTGTTGAGGGAGGAGCCTACAGACTTGAAGGACCGAGAAAGAGTTAACGCTTATTCAATGCAACCATACTAGAGAAATAAACCTACTATACTGTCATATACATCGTCGTGAGTAGACGGGCTCGCAACCAAGTCAAGTTCAGAGGTGGACTGTTCCACACCACCACCCTGAAGTGGTCGATCCACACGCCGGTATCCAGCGGCCGTGATGAAATCCTCGAGGAGAGGAGGAGGAATCCATATAATCGTTTTGTCATTACCTGAACTGGAGATACAGTCGTTTGAAAGGTGAAAAGTGGATGGCTCCCGAATGAGCCCAAATTGGTGATCATCGCTGTAGGAGTAGGAATCGGATGAAGCGCTGATTGGCCATGGGGTAGGCGGGAGGGGTGTTGGACAAGGCGCAACCACCGGCGCAGTGGCGTCCTCTGGGAAAAGGTGTTGAGGTTGTTCAGTCGCTCTCACGTCTTGCAATTGAGGGCTGGAGAAGTGGATGAGTACAATGGTAGAGACGGCGCTATCAACCTATTTTCATACCAAGGATGGCCAGCTTCCTGGCTCGCTCGCTGCGCAAGGCCATTCGTCTCTACATCCACAGATAGTGTATTATCTGCATATGGCTCCTCAGAACGAGCCTTCAGCTTGGCCGGCAGTATCTGATCGACCTCGCTAAAGTAGGTCAGCCCGGGATACGAGGTGAAGGAAGAAGAAGACAGGGATGAAGGGGTCTCGTCGATGAATTGTAAGTGGGGATAACACACAGACGAAGATGGTGGAACTCCGCTCTCGTCGACTGTGGACCGGCCTAAGGACGCGGCGCTCGCGTGGGAAGGAGCAGAAGAGCCTCGGGAAGACTTCTTCCCCTTAGAAGGAACGGTTCTGTTGGATGGTAGAGGTGCTGTGGAGTGTACTAGCTTTCGATCGCGCTGAAATTTATGTTGGCGAGTCATGGACGATAGCGACAGTGAAAATTCGGATAGAAAATTCTGGGGAAAATGTGAGGAGACAGAGATAGCTGAAGACGACTTGAGCGACTTGAAAACTCGATGCGATAAACGTCCGGGGGAGCAGGGAGAAAAAGGGACGAATGGGTAGATGAAGTGATCTACCCTGGTTGATATCTTTTCTCAACCACCCCTTCCCCACCAACAAAGTCACGCTCCTCAACAAAGGCACATTCGGTTATCTGATCGGCCTCTCTTCGAGTACAATGACTCCTTTGACGCGTTTTCTTCTTTACTCGACCACTCTCTCGCATAACGATTATGAACACCTAGTTTCTATAACCATGGATAAGTAGCTGCTCTGGACACCTCGACGACTATGATGGCCACGAAGAAGAAAGAGAAGAAACGAGGTGGCCCACCTTGGCCTCTGACAACCACATTTTAACTGTGTCCCTTGAGCCCTCTGGAAACGAGGCCGTTGACAACCTCTGTGTAAACTACGTCTTCTCCTTTGAACGTGAGGCATATCTCAGGCCAAGGACGGTGTCGCAACCAGCCAGGACCACGATCACGGTCACCCCCTCTCTCCGTTGCCTCAGATACCTCTTAGAACCAGGCCGTCGACGAGCACTGGGACGCAGTAAATGCGTGATTCTCTATGGGGTATGTCCGGTCCTAAGTCCAGCATAGTCTTGCTCACGTCTTCGTACCAGGTACCTCTCCCAATCCAGTCCTTCAACTCTGCGACAAGCTTTCTGACGACGAACGACGTACGGGACGATGACCTCTCTCAAAGGTGGCTTGAAAGGAGAGACCATAGAGTCCACAGGTACGTTCTCCCCTTGGCAGCTTCCCGGTTCAAGCTAAAGGATATCTACTTAAAACATCAGCTCACGTCTAGATCCGAAGGTGACGACGGCCTTACTTTTCAGTTCTCAGTTCGCGAACGCGTGGTGCGTTGACCAGTACACTCATCCAGTGGTTAGACAGTTCCTCAACCCGACGAAAGGTTATGAGCCTCCGCCAGGCTAGAGATGCACCGTCAGTTACTGTATCTGCCAATTCGTTTTTCACCGTTCACGCCAACTCACTCCGACGTCTTGTTTAACCAGAACTGTTGAGACCTATCAACACCCCAAGAGCAGCGGACTCACCACGGAATGAATCCCAAAAAACGGTCTATCCCAGCCGGGTCAGTAGGTTTCCTTCGCCTCCGAGCTGAGCGGTAGATTAAACTGACAGATAAATGCTCAGAACGATTGCTACTCCGTCGACAAGTGCAAGAGGATGGACTCACTGAAGCGCGGAACTAAAACGTTCAACGCGTCCGAAGGTTAGCCTACAGTACCCACGTCCCGTTCGCTGGCTCCATTCAGATTCCTCGAATTCTAACTTCTTGCTTCAGGGCTAAAGAACGTAAGGACCTATGAACGATGGAGGACAGTTAGCTCACCACAATACGACGTTCCCCATATACGCCAGCGCTGGATAGGTCCGTCCTACAACTCATCCGCCGTCTACCCTCACGTATCGTATCCCTATCAGCACCGTCAGGTCAGAGCCCGTTCACAGCCGGTGCGCGATCGACTCACTACAGTCCATAGTCATTAGCAGAGCCAATACAGCAGCAAGCTCGTCCGCCCCACGGGTGACTCGCAGTTCAACCGAAGTTTGCCTATTAACCACTACGTGTTTAGAAACGGCGTCGATGCGCAAGGGGTTGGCAGCCACCCATCCCAGGTGCTACTAATAGTGCGTCATACG
This sequence comes from Agaricales sp. HM26-F1, assembly GCA_002718315.1. Taxonomy (NCBI): domain Eukaryota; kingdom Fungi; phylum Basidiomycota; class Agaricomycetes; order Agaricales; species Agaricales sp. HM26-F1. Next base: position 39,520 of record NIBX01000129.1, read on the forward strand.
CCCAATCCATGGTGAGTTGCAGTATAATACTCCCCTGAGGGATCCCTGTTGAAACCCGTCTCAGCTTCAGCTTCATAGCAACAACATGAACATGAAAAACGACGTGCTTACTCTTAGTAGTCAGCCCAAAGTTTTCTTCCGCACCTTCAAACTAGTCCGTACTCTTAATACCTTCCGCTTCCGTGGGTTCGATGGGTTCGGCACATACTGATAAACAACCTAAGCTGAGGCCCAAGGGGGGTCGAAAAGTCTAGCACTCGTCAGCGTTGAGGTTCTATAAAGTGAGTGTGACGGTATAACGGGATGAGGGTTCGATGTCAGTTTGCAGAACCCAGGCTGAGGGCTCGACAGAGCGTAAGCATGGAGAACCAAGTGCGGGTCCTGCACTACGAAAGTAAGTGTTATCTGTCCTCCCCACGGAGGCGTCTGCTCATCATATAGCCCGGAGAAAGCCCATGACAGACAGAGACCAAAGCCTCTTCCGTGTACCCTTGAAACGAGCCTCCACTTCTAGGTCCAGTCATACTCAGCAGCATCGTACAAATCCCAAGCCTCCGAGTCCCAAAGTCGCAGATGAGAAGAGGCCAGGCAAAGTGCGTACCCACTATCCTGCCAGATAAAACCTATGCATATAACGTCGAGATAGGTAGACGTATCAAAGGATGGTGGTCCTGTAATAGTGAAAGGGGTGCGATCTCGATCGCTCAGTTATCCTAGGGCCGATGGTTTAGCTGACGGGTTAGGAGCAGTAAGAACGAGGGTACGTACTTTTCGCCTTTCTTCCCTCATGCATTCTCATGAAAAACCTTTCCCTGTTATCCCAGCCCAGACCAACCCAACTCAATTCGTTCCTGTCATCACCGTCTAATCAACAGGTGAGCCCATCCTCATCCTCAATAACACAAGGACGTTTGCTAACTCATACCTCGGAGTAAGAACCAGCCAACACGAACACCTAGTCCAAGCTCCCACCTCATGGAAACGCGTCAAACACGTCTCAGCTCAGCCCTCCCATCCGGGCTTTGCTTAGCCTCTGGAGTACAGTTCAGCTACGGCGTATCTCGTCTCCCGGAGAGAGAGGATTAGAGCCCGTATATGTAGAGTTCAGAAATCTTCGCTAATGAGCTGCAGGTGTCGTGTGGCTCTTGCTGCTGTATGTCCGTTTCTCTGGAGGTACGTCAGATCCAACCCAATTTTGAGTGAGAAGGAAACAACCGCTTACGCACCTCCTAGTGACGATCCCAGATCCCTATTTTATCCCTCTCCAACACCAACAGATAGTACCACTCCCACCAACAAGCAAACACAGAAACACCACCTCCAAAGCCGACACGACACCCTTCAAACCTTGAAGTAAAAACAAAGAAACCAAACTCGCTGACCAGGTCATCAAACACCATTGGAGCGCGTCTTGTATGTATAAAACACACTACTCAGCCCATCCACCGCTATAAGATTCAAGTACTATCTGACCGCATGGCCCAGAATGACACAACACTCCTACCCACCTTCCATCTCAAGAGCAGGCCCCATATAAATGTTGTTGGACGTGACGAGATATGTAGGTCGTGGGCTCGGAGGTAAGGAGTAGAAAGGAGATCAATCTGGTCGTTTCTCCACGCCATACAATTGTCGTTGCTCAGTGCTGATATTCCGACCAAGAGAAGACGAGGCATAGATTAAGACAAGATCGTTGGAGTTGTATTCTGAATCTTTGTTGAAGGACGACTCAGAGGATCCTCGACGACGATGCTGTCAAAGCGCTATCATCCAACGCCGACCAATCAAAACACCCCTTCCCCCACATCGTGGGAACAAAATCGGCAAGTACCGGAGAGCGTCAGTGCGCCTCACAAGGTCTGAGGTCACTGACAAGTGTGGCAAAAACCTCGGGCAAGGCCGTTTCCCTTGCTCACTTTCACCGTCACCGTCACTGCTGGACACGTCACGTCGCAGAACCGATGGTTCATTCTCGAGGAGTTTTACTATGACATGTACCTTCGTTATGACCTATCTCTCAATCCAATACCTCTTTACACTCGAATAGCATCTCTATGACCGATATAACTAATACCCTCATATCCGACCCCCCCTCATATCCTACCCCAGAATCAACTTGCGTCTCTTTCTCGATCTTAGGAAAGCGAGGTGTTATCATGATCAATTGAACGTCCAAAACCAATGCACAATCACCCACACCCCTTCCTCAAAAAACTAAATCCGTTCATCGCACATCGCACATCGCACATCGCAGATCTCCAGCCCCTACCTTAACAGGCCTTTCCCCGATTCGGATTCAATCACCAACTTTTTTACAAACAAGTTAAGAAGAAGCTGAGAGAGGCCACAAGGTCAAAACATCGACCACGTTTTTCTAGAGACACACGGTGAGAGTTCCGATGTACATAGATGTAGATGTATATTTGGGGTTCTGGCCCTTATCGTACTTACGTTTATCCTTCTATCTCTTCTCTAGATCTAAGTTCTTCTCGCCACTATTACACTCACCCTATACGTATCCTCAGATTCCTCGCCACTCGACCTTACCATATCCCGTGGCACAGAATCCAGATAAGTAATACTACCCGATAACGGCGATAACGTACCAAAAACGAACACTCAAAAACCAGGTTTTCTTCCTAGACTTTCTGTTATCCCGTCGCCGTGCACGGTGCTAGTGCACCTGCCGTTACCCTTCGATCTGTCATTGTATCCGAATCAGGCATTCGACCACTCGATAGTAATCATAATCACATTATCATGATCAATATAATTCAATATAATTCAAGCCTCTCCCCACTCCCATGGCCACCCCCTTCGAAGTTCATGATCACCCGTCCCTCTTTTTTTTTTCTCACAGGCCGACAGACCGAGGGACGATCTCCATACTGCGACAAACACGTTACACGTATATATATATATACATGTACATGCATGTATGTATGTACACACACCACCCCTCCACCATTCATAAATTTAATAAAAAATAATACTTAAAATAAGTTTTGTTGGTCCAGGTTTTTTACGAGTAAACACCCCAACTCTAAAAACGCAATTCAATCCACAAAAGCAGGTCATCAAAAACGTGTTACGAGAAGGAAAAAAACAGACGTTCGCCTTGGAAGCCCCCCCTCTCGCCTCTAGATCTTGTGCGTTTTTGTGTCCATATATCGCATAAACAACGGTGCTCGTTCTTTATCGGGAATAACAGTATTGGGGGTACCTTCGAGAGGCACGGTACACCCCGTTCGGTTATCTTTTTTCACGGGATTTTTTCTTGTCTTCTTTTCGATTGCGTTGTTTGTGACCCGTTCTAGCTAGATATATTCAAGGGTGTTGTTGTAGTTGTGGGGTGAGGAAGAGTTTGGATCTTCCTCCCGTTTGTCTCTGCGTTTTTGTGGTCTCTCTTATCAGATTGCTCTAGGGTCGTCCTTCACTCGGCTCTCCCCTTCGCACGACCCCTACAGCGCGTCGTCTCCATCCATACTCATACATCGTCACTTCTTTCGTTGTGGATAGTACTGCGATGGCGGACAGAAGAGGCTCCGCCCCATCGAGCAGCTTCCAAGCCCTCGACCTCAGCGGCACCACATTCACAGAACACCACCCGCCCCTCAAATCAACAGCCAGGTTCGTTCGTTTCTCTTTTTTATCACGTTCCCAAAACCAAATCACCAGATATCCCCATATCTCACCTGCAAATCCAAAATCGCAACCCCGCTGATCCTTTTTCTTCCTCAAACTAGGACACCCCGCTCCGTAATCCGGCCCGGTTCGTCCACACGTTCTGGTACCGGTGGCACGTCGTCGAGCGTGAATCCAGACGGACCCTCGTACAATGCCTTTTTCTTCCCAAAGCTCGAACACAGCGTACCCACAATACCCAACGACAACACCACCAGCACTGGCACCAATAACACACCCGGTCCACTATCCCTCCCCACAAAGCCCTACGTCCCAATCCCCCCAGGCCTCCCCCCACCCCCAGCCCACCTAACCCACCTCTCCCCCTCCACCATCTCCAAAACCCGCGTGCGCGCCCGCCGCCTCCGCGAAGGTCGGAACAAACGCTACCTCGACGACCCCTCCTACGTTCCCCGCCCACAAAACAGCTACATCCTCTTCCGCAACGATTTCTTCGAGACGCATACGGGCTACGGGGGTGATTTGAGGCCTGCTGTGAAGAGGGCGTGGGATACGGCTGGGGATGAGGTGAAGAATTATTGGGAGCTGAGGGCGAGGGAGGAGGAGAGTCGGCATAGGGATTTGTTCCCTGATTATGTGTATAAGCCGGGGCCGTCGAGGGGGAAGGAGAAGGAGAGGGAGAGGGGGGGTGGGTCTGTTGGTGAGAGTGGGGGAGATGAAGAAGAGGAGGATGTGGGCGGGGGCAAGAAGAAGAAGGCGAAGAAGACTACGACCAAGAAGAACACCACCGCGACCAAGAGCAAGAACAAGAACATGGACAAGAATACGAACGTAAAGGCTCGTGGAGGCTCCTACGGCGACGTCTGGAGCGTCACCACCGAGCTCGCAGAATGCGACGTATCAGGATCCCACTCTTCTACCGCTGCGCATGCTCGCCACTTGGCAGGATCTGGTCCTGGTCCTTCCTCGTCGTCTGTCTTCGGCTCTACGTCTACCTTCACTCCTGGTCCTGTCTCGACCTCGACCTCCGTCTTCTCAGTCACACCCAGCCCTCTCCCAGCTCATGCACCTGCCTTCCCCGCTACATCTGCCTCTGCCTCTGCCTCTGCCTCTACCCCTAGATCCCGAACCCTCAGCACACTACGACCCACCCCACGAAGCTTCAGTGAGCCCAGCGATCTCGATCCCAGCTCACCTCACTATGACGGTGAGGCGGAGAGCGGCGACGGGGGGTGGGGGTATGAGGTCGATGAGTTGGATGAGGATCAGTATGCCGATCCAAATACTCTTACGAATGCGATTATGAATAGGAAGGGAAAGACGAGTATGAGGACGAAGGGTTCATCGCTTGCGCATCCGCACTCTCAAAGGCATTCTGAGGCAGTGATGGGTGGGGAGCGGCCTCGGTCTGGTTCTGGCTCTGGTTCTCATCATCCGAATCCTCACCCTCACTCGCGTTCTCAGCCTCAGCCCCATCTCCATCCTCGTTCTCATCCGCCTCTGCATTCGCATTCGCATCCACATCCACTTCCTCATTCGTATTCTTATCAGGCTACCAATGCTGCTCATCCTCACGCCCACACTCATCTCCACCACACACATCCTTCTACTCATACTCATACACATACACATACTCGCACACATACTCACCCTCATCCCGCTCAGCACCCCCCTCTCCAACCTCAGCCTTATATTCATCCCCCTCAATCACCTACTCAACCCTATGCGCAACGCCGCTCTCACCCCCAGCTTCACCCTCATCCTCTTCCATCCTCCTCCTCGGCCTCACCCTCCTCCACAGGCCCAACGGTCATGTTTGGCGGAGATCCACCGAGGAGTCCTAGGAGGAGGAAAGAGCTCTACGGTGGGTTTATTTCGTTTTGTTTGTTCGTTGGGGGGTTGCTTAGACTTGCTCGTTCTTTCTTTCGTGATGGTAGCTTGACCGGCGTGTGCAGCGATGAGTTTATGTGGTTTTGATGGGCGATAGCAGGTCGTATCTTTCGCAGCCCGTCCTCTCTTGACGGTCATTGGGACTGAAGAGAGGGGGTTGGGAGAGCGCCGTCGGTGGAGGGGACGTAGCTCTTGGTGTATCTTGATGTTTTCGGGGTTTGTACGGGTTGGTTTTTGGTTTATACGATACGATGTCACTTCGTCGAGGACGACGAGAATACACGATGTTGCCTACATCTGAACGCTGAACTTTGGACTTACAATGGCTATCGTATATAGAACAGTACAACAGAGAATCTACAGGACGACACAAGAGAGAACAAAAGGCACGCCCAAGTTACATAAGCCAGTTGAGCCACCCCTTTCCACCAACGTCCATGCCGAAGAGCTAAAACCTCTTCCTCTTCCTCTTCTTCTTCTTCTAGCACGTACACCCCCACGGGATCCAGCCGCTCCAGAATCAGGACTGGTTTTACTCTCCAGCCTGGCATGCTCACGGTTCCCAGTGACGTCTCCGACGGCACATATCCTCCTACTCTCGGTGTACGTTTATCACAACAAAAGTCTCATCCTCAATCGTATCCCTCTATCTTATTCATGAGCCTCACCCCAGGGACCAGTACCCCCCCCCAAGCCGACTCAGGCAAGCTCCACGGCTTCAACCTCAAAGACGACTTCTGGCTGTACATACGTCCAACGCCCTCTACCGGCGCTATGAACAAGACGGGGGGTCATGTTCATCTGGGCCTTCTTTCGTCGCCAAAACACCCCCGGCACCTCACCCATCACAGACGCATCAACACTCACGCCGTACGTGATATCCCGTACAAAGAACGGACGACGAACGCGCACTGTCGTATCTATATCCAGGTGATGGCTCCTGTCAAGCGGTGGCACAAGGTCGAGCAGGGGTCGAGTATCGCGACGGGGGGGGTACGAGGTTGAGGATGGAGTTGCTGAGGGGTGGACGAGAACGGGCTGGTGAGGACTGGCCATGGGGAGGTGGAGAGGTTCGACTTTGTGTTTCCGCCTGATCCGGATAAGGGACGCGGTTGGACGCTGGTCCCGGCTTGTGTGCCCTGAGGCGGTGAGTTGGGAGATCTTTTCATTTTTCATCTCACTCGTCTGAGATGGATGTGTGAAACGAAAAATGCTGATGATCGTTATGCGGTTTTCTTTCCTGCCAGGATTCTGACGAAAGAGTAGACCGCGAATCGTTCGTGGAGTCTCTTGTTCCATTATCTATCCTCCTCGCTCCGTAAGAAGTACTCAACTCTTTATAAAGTTGTACGCGTTTTTCTCACTAATTCCTCTAAATTTGTAGACTGTGATTCCTCTCTCTCTTTACAGTAATTTTCCTTATCCCCGGACTGCCGTCTGTCCTGATATAGCTGTATTTGCACTGGGCGACTGTAGTCCTGACTGTTGTAAGCACATGGTTGTATTATTTCACTCTAAAGGAAATGTGTATGTATTTCGGTACGCTATCGCAGATCACGGACGTAGAAGTGCGCGCTGTGGTCGCCTTTCGTTATGGACCGTACCTCGAACTTATTACTATAGCTATTACTGTTTGTACAACAAAGAAACTACAAGGTCGAGTGGGGCTTTTGACATGAGAGCAGGTCCGGAGTGAAGAGAAAACAGAAGATCTAGGAAGTTCATGAGAAAGAAAAAGAAGAAAAACGCGTCCAAAATACCGAAAAACGAGTAATATGCGCGATGTAATGAATTCAAGCGATGGTGAAATACCGCCAGACGACGGCGATGATATGGAGCAGGAAAGCCTAGTACACTTCACTCTATTCAAAGCCCGAATCGTGGCACAGTAGGCTAGACAATCAGTGAGCAAGAAGAAGCAGACATCTTGTCCAGAGCCAGACTACGATTGACGAGTCGAGACAACAGCTGATCTCTACTCAGAGTCAGAATCCTCCTAATAAAGTCCAGAGAGAACGATACCATCAGCTCTCGTTCCCACAATCGCGATGAAGCCACGACAACAAAACCACTCACTTCGCTATAACAGTCAAGCAACACCAACTCCGAGCCCAGTTGCTTATCCGGGTCAGGCGGAAACACAAAGTCGAACCGATGATCCCTCTCCTCCCCCTTCCTCCACCCCACCCAATCTCACAAGCCTCATCCTCAACTTCGTACCGCCCACCACATAGCTTGACCCTCCCCCAATCGCATCCCACCTCCCGCGAAGATCCATCACCTGAATCTGAACACGACACATCCCATTCGATTGCGATGAGTCCCACTCCTCATGCGGGATTACATGTGTCTTGAGCCGTTCTACGTCTTTGATAGGTTCAGAACCGGGGTGTTTGGCGAGGTAGTAAGACCAGATGAAAGGAAGGCCGTGTTGTTGAGTACGGCGGTAGAGGCGTTGGAAGTAGAGCCAGTAATCTGCTTTGAGATGGCGTGCGTGGAGTTTGCCTGATTTGGTTTGTGGATAGGGATGCTAATAATGACTTGAGATGTGAGTATCTCATCTTATAGTACGTACAGATATCGAGAGTGTTCGACAAGCTTGAGTGGACAAGGATGAAGAGACGTACACCGAGTATAACGGTATCATTAGATTCGACGTAGTCAGAGGTGCCTGGGACTGTTGCAGTTTGTACAGGTCCTGAGTCCGAGTCCGACACTGTAGATACGCCAGGAGCTGCTAGGCGGCGGAGAAACGCCAGGGGAATGTTCGTTTGGAGAAGGAGAATGGGATGTTGTAACGTTGGACATGATGGGCGGAGGTGGAAAGGGGTAGAGAGGCAAAAGAGGCCCAAGTGGTGCGAATCCGTATGACTCCGGATCGGTTAGGAGGGTGTCTTACATTGGGTCTGCGGCACAGACTACAAAGACGGAGAATACACAAAATTAAACACGCATACATTCATTCGTCGAAGCTGCGTCTGGAATCACTACCGTACAACACAAAAATCACAGTAGCCTTGGACCAGGATCGATGATTCGGACGAGGGAAAAACTTCACGGCGAGGCTTACAAAAGGTTCGCAAGAAAAAACATGCGCGCAATCTACGATAGAGAGTCTCGAGATAGTCTGCTCGGGGAGCAGAGGGTAGGGCCTAGATAGCTAACGAACATTACTCAGAGTCCAAACCCTAAACATCATCATATCAGTCTCTTGTGCATATCCTTATAAAAAAGCAATAAAGAAAAAGGGACACCCACCTCTCCGTCATACTCAAGCCAAACCAACTCCCTCCCCCTCAACTCATCCGGATTAGGGGGAAACACAAACCGAAACTGATCCTCCCTCTGCCCCTCCACCCCTCCCACCCTCACCATATCCAACAGTACCTGCATACTAGGCACCACATAACTCGCCCCACGCTCAATTTTCACCCAATGACCCAGCGGGTGCAGCATCTGCACTTGGATACGACAGTCCCCGTTCGACATCCACTCTTCGTGTGGGATGACGTACTGTTTGAGTCGTACTGCGTCTGTGATGGGTTTGGTACCGGGGTGTTTGGCGATGTAGAAAGACCAGTAGAAGTTGAAACCGCGTCGTTGTTCCTCAGGACTATGGAGGCGCTGAAAGTAGAACCAGTAATCGTCTTTGAGTTTGCGCGCGTGAAGCTTGCCGGAGACGGCTTGGGGGTAAAGATCCTACAGAGGGCTTGTTCAAACCAAGGAACTTACCCCAAGCTTAAGGGCATCCCGAGAGTGTCGGAAGGAAGACGTACACCGAGTATTGACTTGGAAGGCACATGAAAATTTCCACTGTTTGTGGCAGATGTAGACACTCCCGATAATAAGGGAAAATGTGTTGTAGAAGAGGAGGTCTTGAGCATGATGAGCGTCGGTGGAAAGGAGTCAACCCATGCTGTGCAGATAGATTGGATCCGCTTATCTACATGTAATTATCAGCCTCTACAGTAATATATGATGTAATGGGACAATGAATCTTAGAGTTGATATTTTGAGGAACAGTGCTTGAGGATTAGATACGTGTTCTCTGTATTCGTACACGTCACTTGTATAACTACTGTATTTTTATACACCAATTCAGCTCTTCGACTCTGACTCTGGAGCCGCTTGTGGACGATTCTCTCGTCATTTCAGTTGATCTACGCGTCTTTCCTTCAGCTCTACTGCCTTAATTTCACGCTCACGTATTGCAGCATGGGCTGCTAGTATCAATCGCCCGCGCTCCTGTGTATTTGAGCAGACATATACACCTAGGCCTCTCTCTATTAATACACTCAGGCTCAACGTCGACACTTCACCGTGGGTACAATGATGATGTAGGTGGAGGGAGGAAGAAGAAGGCGAAGAAGACCACGACCATCACGAAGAAGAATACCACCAAGAACAAGACCGCGAAGATGGACACGAGTACGAACATGAAGCTCCGTGGGGGCTCCTACGGCGACGTCTGGAGCGTCACAACCGAACTCGCAGAATGCGACGTATCAGAATCCCACCCCTCTGCCGCTGCCTATACTCGTCAGTTCCGTCCCGTCCTTGGTTCTGGTCCCGTTCCCGGTTCTGGTTCTGGTTCTGGTTCTGGCCTTACCTCTGGATCTGGGTCTACGAGCCCTCCCTTCAGTTCTATGTCTGCATTCCTCCCCAGTTCCGCCTCAGGCTCTACCTCTGTCTTCTCGATAACAACCAACCCTCTATCGGATCGGACGTCTGTCTTCCCTGCTACAGTCACCCTTATACCTACCGCTGCACCTACCCCAAGTTCTGCCTCTCCATCTAGATCCCGAACCCACACCACCGTATCCCGATTCGGGCATTCTCGAACCTTGCGCGAGCCAAGTGAACCGAGCGATCTCGATGCTGATTCACCTCATTTAGAGGTGGAGAATGTCGACGGGCAGTGGTGCTATGAGGTCGATGAGTTGGATGAGGATCAGTATGCGAATCTGAGCCCAGATCCATGTACGAATACGGTTACGGATACGGTTATGGGTATGGATATGGATATGAATAGGAAGACGAAGACGAAGACGAGGAGTCCATCGCTTGCGCACTCTCAATCGCACTCTCAGACTCGGACGCATTCAGATCACGCTCGGTCTAGTTCTATCTCTGGTTCTCATCAACCTCCCCATTCCCATCCTCATCCCCTTCCTCATTCGCATTCTTATCATACTACAGATGCTACTCATGATCATACCCCCACTCGTACTCACAACGCCCATCGTTCTACACATACACTGACTCATACCCATTTTCCTCATACCCATCCCCCTCACTCACCTACCCAACCCCATACACAACACCGCTCTCATCCCCATCCTCACCCTCATCACACCCATCCTCACCACCCCCACTCTCATCCCTCTCCCTCCTCCCTTTCCCCCTCTTCCTCACCCTCCACTACAGCTACAGCTACAGCTACAGGTCCAATCATCATCTTCGGTGCAGGTGGAGGTACACCCCGAAGTCCTAGGAGGAAGAAAGAGCTCTACGGTACGTCCCTCTTTCTCTCTCTCTTATAACAAATGGGTCGAAGGCTCGTTTGAAAGTCGGGGGAATGGTGTGCTTATTCTCGCTTTTTTTTTTTTTTCTTGATCGGATTGCGCTGACAGCGTGATGGGTTGGGTTGAAGGCTCGTTAGGCTGTGGACGCCGTGGTTGTATCTCTACCGTTAGTCCAGGCCGTCGACACCTTTCAGGACCAAAGGGGGAGAAGGACAGGACAGCTTTGCGGAGGAGGAAGGGCGACCTAGACCCTAGAGGCTAGATAAGGTCTTTTTTTATCTTGGTACCACAGCGACTTTAAAGCTGGGTTGGGACTCTTTCGTTCAGTGGACATATTTACCTGTCGGATTTCTTGGTTTTAACTCAATGGACAATGGACGTGCTCTTTCTCTTTCTCTTACTTCTTTTTATTGCCGCATTGCGTCTACTCTGTTATCGTCCTCCCTGGCCACCTCCAGCAGCTATTTAGCGTGCTTGTGCTTATGCTCGTTACATAAGCAACTTGAACCCCTTTCCACCAACATCCATGCCCAAAGCCAACACCTCTTCGTCTTCTTCTTCTGCTTCTTCTCGCAGATGCTCCCCTATGGAACCCAGAGGCTCCAGATTTAGGGGTTGCGGGATTGGCGCGACAGTTCCCGGAGAACTCTCTGACGCCTCAGATCGTCCTGTATTCGGCGTACGTTTCTCACTTATGAGAGAAGTCTCATCTTCAACACGGTTTTTCTTATCATGAAAAAAATTCTAGGAAACCTACCCCCAAGCCGGCTCAGGCAAACTCCACGCAGTCAACATCACCTCCGACTACTGGCTCTACTACCACCGGCTCTTCCGGCGCCGCCAACAATACGGGTGTATGTTCATCTGGTCCTTCTTCTTCGCAAAACATCCTACCTCCCTCGCACCCATCACATCCGCAAACATACTCACACCATACGTCATACCCTACGACGAATGGAGTACGAACCAGCACTGTCGTATATATATCCAGCTGTTGAGTCCTGTGGGGAAGTGGTACAGTGTCGAGGATGGGTCGAGTTTCGCGACGGGGAGTACGAGGTTGAGGATGGAGCTGGTGAGAGTTGTGCATGGGGCGGTGAGGAGTGGGGAGGTGGAGAGGTTTGATTTTGTGTTCCCACCTGATCCGGATAAGGTACGCGGGTGGAAGTTGGTACCGCTTGTGTACACTGATGAGGTGAGTAGGCATCTTTTTTTTTTTTTTTTTTTTTTTTTTTCTTTTGCTCTTGTTTTGAGATGGATGTAATGCTTATCTCTTTGCTAGGATTCTGATGATGAGTAGATCGCGAATTTATTTCGTGTTGTATCTTATCTATTATCCTATCCTCCTCGTCCCGTAAATTAAAAAGTGTTCAACTCTTCACAAATCGTACGAGTTTTTCTCTTTAGTTCTCGTAGATTTGTAGACTGTGATTCTTCTCTTTCGCTCTCTCTCTCTCTTTTATTCTCGTTTGCTTCTCGGACCGCCGTCCTATCTTTCTCTGCTTGCACTCGATGACTGTACTCCCGTCTATTATACACACTTGCATGTATAACGAACCTATCTTGATCAAAAATAATATACATATTCTAAACCGAAACAGTATTATGTATGTAGTCACTATCCATCATAGAGAGCACTGTAGTCGAGGAGGAATATTGTCCTAGGAGTCTGAAACGAAGCGAGAGGGATCACATAAGTTTACGATAGAAGATCGTTACGGTGTACAGTGCTGAGGAGACTCTAGATCGCATTCCGTTCATTCCACTCATACCGCATAGAAATTGAGATGGATCTAGACAGTAGGGATCTCATAAAAACACGAAAACACAGCTGGATTTCACAACTACCCCTTTCTTTTCCTATCTAACAAAGCCACTACGCGACAACCTGAGGCCAACCAACCCACCAACCCCCAAGTTCAACACAACCCTCAACCCCCCCTCTCCCCAACGCCCCCCTCTCCTCACAGGCCCAAACCTTTACAAAACCCTCTCCACGAGCCCCACACCCTCCCTCTCCAACACCTCCCTGATCGGATCACATATCGCACTCGTATACGGCGCATGCACGCCCGGCTCCAGCGGCAGCTTACCCTCGAGTATGAGCTGGGTCGCGATCCCACAGGGTAGACCGACGGTGAGAGACATGGCGCTGTGTGAGCCTGGGGAGCCGACGGGGCGGCCGTAGAATTGGCCGGTGGACGTGATGGTGTCCTGTTCGTGAAACGAACAAGTAAAGAGTAATAAGTTGAGTTGAAGAAGGCAAGAGAAAGAGAAAAAGTATAAGAAAAAGAAAAAGAAAAGATAAAAAAAAAATCGTACCCTCTTCCCGTCCCTCCACTCCACCACAAACTTATGCTGCAGCATCACCAGATCCCGCTCCCCGTCCTCGTACCTCATCAGCACCTCCAGCCTCGCACACAGGCTGTCCAGGAGGTTGCCAGACCGGACTTGGACGGGCTCGTCGGAGAAGAGGCCGATCCAGCGGAGGCCGGAGACGATGCGTGTGTTTTCTGCGGATGTGAGGGGCTCGGTTGGGTTGGGGAGGAGGGGGTGGATGGTGTGTAGGATGGTTCTGGTGATATACAAAAAGGGAGGTTAGTGAGTCGGAGGGGTTACTAAGAAAAAGAGAGATAGAGAGAGATTGAACGTACTCCTCATCCGACGTAGCCGCACCAACCGCCTTCGCCGTCGCCTCCCTCCACGTCAAATCCCCACCACCCAACCACCCCCTCACCTCCTCACTCAAAAACCCCATCCTCACAAGCGTACCCACAAACTCCGGAAATCCCTCATACCTCAACGTCCCCCTAACAACCGTCTCCCCCTCCCCCTCCCCGTCGATCCCATACCACCCCTTAAACGGCACACTGTCCCTATTCGGGTATGCCACGAAACTGTAGCCCGGTGCGATGTGGTAGGGTTTTGCGTGGGACATGAGTTGGGTGCCTGGGATGGTGAGGTGGGTGGAGGAGGAGAGGAGGGAGGCGGGGTTGAGGAGGGCGAGGAGGACGCCGCGGGAGGACCAGCTGAATTTGTAGCCGAGGGGGTTGGAGGCGTGTTCGGGCGCTGGGAGGCCGCCGCAGTAGGAGTGGAACTCTTTTACCTGTAGACCTATCATCAGTATCATAAAACACGAATGAAAGAGACAGAAAAGAAAAAGGAAAGGAAAAACGAACCTTTCCCCCCTTCCTATGCACCTCCTCAATCGTCTTCACAGCATACAAATGATCGATCCCCGGATCCAGCCCAACCTCGTTCATAACCCTGATCCCCGCCCTCCTCACCTCAGCCTGCATCCCCCTCATCGCCTCGCTCACATAACTCGTCGTCACCACGTCCGTACCTCCTTTACACGCCGCCCTTATCACAGCAACATGATACGTATACGGTATCAAGCTGATCACCAGATCGTGCGCTGCCACGGCGCTCTCGAGGGCGTGTGTATCAGTGACGTCGAGTGAGGTGGGCGTGCTGCTGCCTTTCGGGAGAAGCGAGGTGAGAGACTGGGCGGAGGCGAGGGTGCGGCATGCGATAGTGATGTGGTTGCTCGGAAACCGGGCGAGGTACTCCGCACAAGGCAGCGCCACGAACCCGCTCCCCAGCAACAAAACCCTCTTCGCAGGCCTCCCCACCAGCGCCTCCGCCCGTCTCCCGAACCGCGGAAGCAGGTCCTTCCCCTCCTCCAGCAACGCACGTCCAAACTCAGGAAGCACGAACGCAGCCCGGTGCACGGCGTCGTTATAATACCTCGTACCCTCCACCTTCCTAACGGGAACTGCAACATCCCTATCCACATCCTTAACAGCAACGACGAACCCGATCTGACCACTCGGATACGTCGGGATCGTCGTATACGCATACTCACTCCTCTTAAAAATGGCCCTGGACATGACCATCAGGTCTCTAATAAACTCCGAATGGAGCCATAGGCATTCGGCCTGTGTGCTGATGTGCCCGCCGGGAGTGAGGGAGCTGTGGAGGAGGTGGAAGTAGGGCTGTTCGAAGAGGGATTGGGCGGGGCCGACGGGGTCGGAGGAGTCGGTGATGATGACGTCGTAGGTGCTTTGGTGGGATTGGAGGAATGCGAAGCCGTCCCCGATGTGGACTGTGACTCTTGGGGAGGAGAGGAGGGAGGACATGTGGGGGAGGTATTGCTTTGAGACGCGGATCACAGCCTGTGGGGTATGTGTGATTTAGAAAGAAGAGTAGGGGTAGTAGAGGAGGAATGGAACGAACCTCGTCGATATCGCAGAGAACGACTTCTTCGACTGTGTCGTGCTTGAGAACCTCACGAACGACACCACCGTCGCCTCCTCCAATGACCAACACCTTTTTCGGATTCGGATGACTCGCCAGAGGAAGATGCGCAATCATCTCCTGATACCTAGCACACACCCATCCACTCAGCACCCATAACCCAGATAAAACAACGAAGAGCAGAAAAAACGCACGAAAACTCATCCCTCTCGGTACACTGAATAACACCATCCAGCACCAAAACGTTGCCGAACGTCTCAGACTCAAAGACCAAGACGTCTTGATACTTGGACTGCTCGACGTGTAGGATTTTGTTGACCTTGAGCGTCATGGCCTGGCCCTGCCATTGAGGTGAGATCTCGCGGAACCAGCCATCTTTCCAAAACGATAGATTAGACATTTGACCCCCTCTGCGAATCACATAAAGGCGCATTCTAGGGGAAGTACTGACCGACGATTGAACGATGCGTAAGGATAGCCATCGTATCTCTTTTGATTTTTGTTTGTTCTGTTTGTTTCGAAATAAGAGGAGAAAGGGAAGATGAAGAGAAGGAGTCCTGAGAAATCGATAAAAGATGAGGCAGATGGGGAAAAAAAATTTCAAGCGTTGACTCGAATCGATATGATCTTATCTTTCTCCGTTCCGGCTGATCCGGAATCAGATCGGCTTGATGGCATTGAATATCCTCGGGTCATGATCAAGAGTCAATGTATTGCTGTCTCGTCGACGACGACGACAACAATAACGACAACGTCGCTCTGCTCTCTCCCTCTCTCTCACTGACGCACCGTCTACCTTTTGCGTCTCATTCACTTTACGCTAATGAAACCCTCCACCTTGCTGACCACAATACGACGACTCCACGCACCTCACCGTACTGTCGCCATCATCCGTACTATCGCTTGAACAAAACCTCTTACCCATTATCGCTCCATATCCATTGCTCACAATCTACCTTAGAAATGAGAAACTCATCACCTTCAAACCCAACTCTCCACCCCATGGCCACAACACAACGACTTCCACGTAACGTACCCTCTTTGAAGGCGCACCGCACTCTCGGTTGAAGACCTCGCTCATTATGCGCACCGCTCGAACAGGCCATAACGCTTGAATGACTTGCCCCATACAGTTGTGGCCTCAACTCTAAATCTCAATGGGTTTCTACCTCTACAACGACAATGGGAACGGGGGGTAGGAGGAATGCCTGGATGTATATAAGGAAGGGTACGTTGGACCTCTTGTAGACCTCATCGTTCTCTCGACTTTCGCTCACGTCTTCACTCTTAGCTTATTTTCAACCTGACTTTGATAGAAGAGATGTAAGTGGTCTTGGTCTTCTCGAGAAATCCCTCGCTATAACAATCTCTAACTACCGTTTTCATACCTCCAGACATACACCCACTGCACTACAACCTAACCGTACGTCCCTCTCCTCCCCCCCCCCCCCTCCCTCCCCTCCCTCCCCCCTCTCCCCTCCTCTCCTCCCCTCCCAAATCCATCTACAAATCACACTAACACCTCACCCACCCACAGCATGCGCACCAAATCCCAACCCCCACTCTCCAATCCCACCCCTCCTCCCCGTCGTACCACGTCCGGCCTGACGCTACCTAGGGGAGGGCAGGCGGGGTACGGTGCGTCGAGTGCTGGTATGGATGAGGGGTATGGATCGAGGGAGGGTGGTGGGAGTTCTAGATCGGACTCTGCTGCTGCTGCTTCTTCGAGTGCTGGATATGCTACGCATACATCTAGATCCGCTACGCCTACATCCAGATCCGCCACACCTACATCCAGATCCGCCACTCCAACTCCTACATCCAGAACCTCGCCGTCTAGAATCCCAAGGGCTAGCGAGGAACGTAGGACCTCGGCGGGGTATAAAGATGCGGCTGGTCCGCGTACTACGTGTGCATATCATACATCGCACACTTATCCTCATCACACCTCCCATTCTCATCACGCCCCTCATCCTAACCCTCATCCTCACCCTCATCCAAACCCATCACCAACCCACACCCACCCCCCACCGCACGAACAGATCCCCATGCCGCGTGGGCTCACCCCGCGGTTAAGCATAGGCTCATACTCAGCATCACCCAAATCTTCCTACTCAAGCACACTACCCCACGAAGACGGACGTACGAGCCGTCTAAGCAGCATATCCTCTCTCAGTTCTAGTATTAGCGAGGCGGGGTATGAGGCGGACGTGTCCAGACGCGGATCATATGCTAGTGGGTATACTAGCGAGCGGAGCTCGTTCTCTCATACCTTACCTGCCTCCGAGTTGTTGGGAGATGGTGGTAGGGAGGACGGGAGGAGGAGTAGGATGGGCAGTCTCACCTCTGCGTCTGCGTCTGCGTATGGTAATGGAGATGCGTATGGAGATGCGTACGTCGATGCCGACGGGTACGAAACCGAGAAAGACCCCCACACGCCTATACAGAGACGTGGATCTACCACCCCCCAGGCTGTCCTCTCTCACACACACGCACATATCACAAGTCATGATCACACCATGGCCAGACGCCGCTCACCTACACCCTCAACACCCTACACCAGACCACTCAGACGCGACGCGACCTACGCTTCCATTGGCAGTCCTCTCAACCCTTCCTATTCGCCTTCTCCACGCATGGATAATACACGCATGGATAATACGCGCATGGATAATAATAGGACGCTGAGACGTGATTCTACGCTCTCGGTCTCGAGAGCCTCGATCAGCAGCTCGAGTTCGTTCGGCTCTGCCTATGATTGGGATCGTCCCCTGGGCACGTCGTATTCGTTTACGGAGCTTGAGGATTACGTCGACCGTTGATTTTTTTTCCTTTTTCTTTTCTTACCTTCTCACTATTTTTTTTTCTATTCTATTCTTTCCTCTACGCTAGATCCCTCTAATCCTCTTCCTATAAGACTTTACTCACCTCACATTCCTTATCCCTCTCTTCTTCTTTCACTCTCCGATACTATATTACCATGTATATTACGTGATTCTACATACCTCACTCACAATTTCATGTACACTTTCTCAAAACCAAACCTACATGCTGTTCACCATGATGCATGAATGTTCCGACAGCACAACCTCTTCTTCATGGCCAGGCCGGCCGCTTCTAACCTAAGGCAGGGTATTGGGCTTCGTCTCTTTTGTCCAATGGGGAATGTTTAATGTTTAATGCACGTTAAACCAAGCCGTGTACGCGTCCGTACTCTAGCCTGCAGTTTTCTTGTGCGTTTTGGAGGCGAGGGTCTGGACTTGATCTCTGTCATTAGTAGAATCAGAGAAGAATAACAACGAACAGCCTGAGGAAACGTGCACATGCTTGGCGACCTTGCTCCGGATCACAGTGACTAACCTAGACAGTCACAAAACGAGACTCTTCCACCCAATACCGTCGGTTTGGATCCCCTCCCGTGCTGTAAATTTTGCTGTTCTACTTCGTCTGGTTTGGTTTCGAAGCGTAAGAAGACGAGGGGAAGCAAGATGATCTTCAGAGTCCCAGCATAGAACGCATACCACGCGGCACACACACTGCACATCGTTATGCTCTACAGTATAGCAGCAGTACGTTTTCGGACTCCTCCACCAACGCCAAGAGGTTTTGAAAAACCCACGACCTTTTTATCAAAGGCTCTTTTTACACAACCTTCCGGATTGCGATCTGTAATGAAAAACCTATGTGCATAGATCTATGGAATCACTGCAGGCGCGGCTGGACGGTAGGATTCAGTGTTTTTTCCAAGGTAAAGCAGGAGGAGGAGGGGAGGTGTACGTGGGTTGTTGCGGTATAAAAACGCTCGATGGGTCTGGCTTTCGTCTCATCAACAGAACCCCCGCCTTTCCTCTTCATTGATCTGCACATACTGTATATACGCACTTCGGACAAACTAGTAAGCATCACGTCTCTCTCCTCGCTGTATACCCCTCTCACCATCCATCCTGCACTCTCCTCTACCGCTCACGCCAACAGTGAAACTACCCCTCTCACTCTTACTCCCGCTCTATCTAGCCCTAGCAAGCCACGCGATCAAAGTCAAACTCGTCACAACCGTAGGATCATGCGCCGACACGAACATCATGACCGTCTTCACCTTTTCCTCGTGCGGAAACTGTGCCGACATAGGTTCAAGTACGTATATCCCATCTCCCCCAGTCCTCAGTCCTATCCATCATAGATCATAGCATCGACTGATTATATCTTCTAATACACACACATATATATATGCATAGACACGCCAGAGTGGGGCTCAGCCAAATTCAGCGATCTTCCATCGGATTACACGACCACGATATACAGCGCTCAAGGCTGTGTCGAAGGCGACGAGGGTGACAGCGTTACGTCGACTGGGGAGGGGTGTCTTTGGTTCGAGGATCGCGAGAAGAGCATTAGGTCTGTTAAAGTTGGGTGTCCGGAGTAAGGAATTTCGCATTGCTGTACTGTGGTCGAAGGGGTTTTCAATCATGTATACGTAGCTAGCAGGATTGAACTGTAAATCATATAACTGGAGACGGACTACTAACAGAGCAACAACCTCAAGTATAGACTAATGACGCATCACGTATTGTACAAACTCAGAAGGGAAATCATCGAGGCAAGGAGTGGTGCGATTTTACTTTGAAGCTTAACTTTTGAAATAAACGTCGACGTCCAGGAATGCAGCAATATGTAATGCCATTGGCGTGAGCAGTCACGAGATCGTGGTTTCGATAGAATCAAAAAGCAAACGAAGCAAACAAAGCACAGGACCAATGTGTGGGGTGAGGACTTGTGGTGGTATATTGTGCGCCGGGAAAGAGAGCAAAAAAGGGCACAAGACTGTGATGCATCAAGAGGGAATCGAACCCCCGGCGGGTCGAGACTCAATCAACAGGATGTAACATGGCAACGACCCAGGTTACCACTACCCCATTGATGCTTAGTTCTGACCCTTTCACACGTCATATAGAGAATACTGTCAAAGGACGCTGCGCCCAGAAAATCACACTCAAAATCCACATCTGCCTCTTTCACGATCGCGACCATTCCATTCAAGACTGTTCGGATCCATTCTTCAACGATCGATATCTCGCAGAGCGAAAGATGACGTCGAGAAGTCTCAGTTGGACGAAATGACATCAACGTCTCCTATGGAAAGTCCATCTTTATAATCACATTCAACGCTCCGCCTTCTCTTCATACTACAATCGCTCTGCACGATTACTCTACACCCCATCATGTCTTCATACAATCCAAACACGAACGCCAACACTCTTAACGCAGACTCTATCCCTAACATGAGTCAACACCACATGCACCCCGACGACGAACCGCTCCCTACCCGCGCTACTGGTCCGACAGATTACAGCACCCAAGCCATAGAGCGAGGCTTACCCGGTGCTACTACCGACTCAACCACCAACACCACCGGACCCGGTCAGACTCGTTTCGCAGACCAGACCCGTGGAGACAGTGCTGCAACTAGTAGTGTTGGAGGGATGGGAACGAAGCACACGCAGCCGAGCGACGAGATCACACCAGGCCCTCTCACAAGCAGTGGACACCACGAGAAGATGGGCTCAGATGACCACTATTCCGGTGCTGGAGGAGCGGTGGGAGGTGCTAGTGTCCCTACGGCTGGTATGACTGGCGTAGGCGTGGGCGATGGCACGGGTCTGAGTGGTGTCACTGGTGTACCTGCGACTGGCCCACCAGGACATGGGGATATCACCGGTGCTGGTGGGACGACGAACCCAGCGGCGACTAAGGTTGGGTTTGGTGACAAGATGATTGGAAAGGCTCAGCAGGTCCGTCGTAACTCCCTCGTTTTCTTGCATATGAATCGTGTTGACGAGAATGCATTATTTCCAGATGGTTGGGAAGATGAGCTCCAACGCTACTATGCAGGAGAAAGGGGATATTCGAAGGACGGAGGGGAAAGCAGGTTTGGCCCATCACGACCTCTAAGTCTGGGGTGTAGACGAGCTTATAGCCATTGTATACTGTAAACAGTCGTTGAATGCCATTGTACGAGACAAACTTCCCAAGCCACATACTATTGTAAAACGCTCTGGGCATAAATCGACCAGTATTCCTTGTGAATACGTACCACAAGAATCCCTCCTGCGTGCAAGCAAACCGCATCTCTGCATCTCCTACGCCGAAAGAACTGAGCCGCCTACAGCCGTGACTCCGCCCGAAGTGAGGGGAGAGCTCACAAGACCACCTTCGAAGAAAACTGGCAGAGTCAGAGCAATGAACGAGGATGCCCTTGGAAGCACTCACTAAAGCAACGCAAAACCACCTCTCTTCACAGTTGGTACACAGAACCCTCACCGGATTCTCGTCTCTCTCAATACACACGAGCAGAACAGGCTCATTTTGCGTGCGAGGATAGAGTAGCTGGCATTAGCGTGTCACAGTAGGTCGTATTCGTCGACGGAAAGCGTCGCTAGCTGGGATACAGTGGTGTTCAACCGCCATCCAATAGTAATTGCACGCTTCTTGTAGGCCTAGATTCCTAGGACTTGGCTTCCATGGCTTGGCTCGTGTCGTGCAGGCGACTGAGAATAGAAAAGGAACCAGGAGAGAGATAGAAGGACAGTTCAAGCAGAGTAAGTCGAAGCTGAAGATGATGAACGACGGTCAGGGATGCTGCACTGCAGTGACTTGGCCGACGGCCAAGTTTCCGTTGGCCTATCGTACGATCCATGAATGTCCTGATCTCTCCCCCGACCTCTCCACGACCTCCATCTGCCTCTATGAGGCATGGGATTCCATCTCCAAACTGATCATTTCGATAACTTATGTCCTATGATGTCTCTGGAATAAATCTGCTTATTTCGCTTCTTTTTCTCTTCTGTTGGAAGTACTCGTATCTAAAATCCGAGAGATTTATGCAAAGAGCTACCTACCAACACGGCTCGCAACGTCGTCGTCATTAGTTCGCTCCAGTTTGTTAAAACTGATTCGTTCCTGACTCTTTATACACAGCTTCGTGGGTCCAGTGTCCATATCCGAGGAATAAAGAGAGTCTCTGGCCGTGCTAACACGACCCGGTTCCGCTCAGTCGTCCATCTGAACTCAGTGACACCTTGTGCATATATAGGTGGTGTCCCAGCTAGGATGCCACTCGTCTCGAGTCTGCGCGACTTGACTCTTCTCTGGTACCAACACGGTTGTCCGACGCATCATCTCTAGCGATGGAACGTCTCACACAGAACTGCTTACTCGAGATCTTCCGCTTCGCTTGTTACCCTGACTACGTCTTCGACAACGAACAAGAATACAGGACGGCGGTTGTATCGTTTGTTTTCTTCTGTTCTTACGACGATTTCTGTACATATGTGATAACGTAGTAAGCCAATTCTATCAACTTAAACTCCCATTCCGTACTACTTTTCAAGATTACCCCATGCTAACCTCAGATTTCCTCGTCGCCTTGACTAACTAACACCTAAAGTTAATCCTGTGAAACAAGCAGCCTGCTTCTACGGAGCAACGTAAAAGTGATTTCGACCCATGACACTTCGGTTTCGAAGACCAACGTGTCGAACACTGCCTCGTCGTAAGTGCCCACCTTGACTCCACGTATCTTATACTCGTAGCTCTTGCTACAGATCTCTTTGATCCAATCCAGCGCCTCCGCTCCGAAAGGCATACCATGGCGCTGTGTGTTTAAGAAGACCAATCGCACGGTCTCAACACGTTGGCGGTTATCTCTAGGCTGCATTCGGGCCCTGAGCATGCGAAGAAGCATATCCGTGGGGAACTCGAAGACTTGTTTCGTGTACGAGAACTTCAGCGTTAGGTGCCTCAGTGCGTTGAGAACTTGGAATGTTTGGACCCCGTCTTGGTTAACGTCGTAACGCTCGAGCAGGGACAGCAAGAGAAGGGCATTTTGAGAGATACCGATGGGTGTGGTTACGCTAGGCGCTGGCAGAAGCCATTTGTCGTAACAGGTGAGGTTTAAATGCTGGAGGAGAGGCATTGAAGTGAAGAGAGCGATGAGGTTTGACGCGATGTTGGCATGGTACACGTCTTGGATGGGGGCAGTGGCGTTTTCTTCGCTCGGTCCTTCATTATCAGCCGCGTCTCCCTCTTGTTTTTCCCTCCCCTGTGTGCTTCTCTCACTTGCTTTTTCATCACCCTCGTAGTCCGGATCGTCGCGTAGATAAGCTTTGAAAGACTCCACAGTGCAATGGGAACGGAGGATCAACGCTTGTATACCCCCACACCAACTCTCCGTAGACATGAAGTCTGACTCCCCCTCGATCTGTATGGTCCTCAGCCGAGGTGCGATGATAACGTCTTGGAACACGCTGTCCTCCCATGCAGCGACCTCTAGCTCCTCTAAAGAGTCAAGCCGACAGTCATTCCCAGACTGATCTGCACAAACTTCAGGGTAGACATAGTTCAGCGATCTCAGTGAGCTGAGGGAGGGGAAGATGGATTGAAACCATGGGGCGACATTGTAGAGGCTGAGGGAGCGTAGCTGGGACCATGGTATTGTCGGTGGGATAGACTCGATGCATTTCATGGTCACGTTGGTCAGACGAGGAAAGTTGTAGAGATCGAAGAGTGGACCGGTTCTGTCGTGATCATCACCGTACTCGTCGTAATCGAGCCGTGTCAGCATCGGAAACACGAACTTGGATGTGTCGTGGCCCCACTTATCGCGAAGGGTCTCGTCCAAGGCGCTATACACCACAACTTCCGCATCCCGAATGACAAGCGTTCTCCACCTATCCGAAGTCTGACAGAGCAGCTCTAGAAAGGGTCGATAGGAGGAACCATCTATCTCCGTGCTAAAATCCATCGGGATGCTGAGCATAATCCTAAGAGAACGACTGCCTGCCATCTTAAGCACCATCGACAGCCGCTCAAGGAGCTTCTCCTGTAAAAACCTGTACGCCTCCGTCCCAGCACAAAGCAAATAAATCTCTTCCTCGTTCTCCCTCTGGATCAAAGGATCGAGAGATTCCCCGAGTGCGATGTCGCTCCAGAGGAAGGGATTCGAGAGAGCGATGGCACGCCACTCTTGTGAGACGTTGTGTATGGTCCAGGGTGGGCTTTGTTGGTGGAGAGAGTCGATGCTGAGGTCTGGGTCGTGGTTGTGAAAGATGTCACTACGAGAACAGGCAGCGCGGAATATCTCGAGAAGACAGTCCTGCGTGAGACGTTCCATTGTTAGAGTAGGTGCTGAAGTATATGGTGGTGCTTAAGTATAAATATACCCACCTCTGAGACGAGACGAGTGGCACGACAATTGGGTGGCTGGAAGACGAAACAGCAGTGGCAAGTGCCACTGAGTTTAACCTGGCTTGACCAAAGACAGCGAATCTAATATTGGTAATTGCAGGTTGAGCGAGAAGGAATGGATTGAACCAAGCATTATCTGATTCATCGAATTCATACTGCGTGCCATCGAACAAAAGCGATACCGGGATGATATTACCAGTCTACTGGGACAGTGTGTATCGTGCGCCCGCACTAAAAGCGAAGACTCCATTCCACCGCCTCACCCCCCGAAAACCTTCCTAACAAGTCCCCAAAGCCCCGCCACGAGCCCAATAAGCCCCCCTAGAACCACACGCGGCTTCATCGCCAAAGACTGCAGCTTCGCGAACCAAGAGCCTGATCTGATTACTCCACCGAAGAAGCGGCGTTGGGCCCATGAGGCTGCGCTGCCTGGAGAGAGAGACATGGTATGTTAGTGAAGTGAAGTTATGAGAGGAGGGAGGGTAGGATAGGGTTAGGAGGAAGGAGAAGGAGGTTTACTCTACCTTTGATAGGACCGTGAGGACCGAACCCGAACAACCCTAGCACTGGACGCAGAATCCAAGTTTCGGGTATAATCAAGAGCACAGTGGAGATGACGATCGTCTCCAGTAACACAGGATGCTGCTCCGCTAAATCACCTACGCAGCAAGGAAAAAATCCATCAGGATGATACGCCCACTGAAAAACACAAAGTGGAAAACCAAAGAACGAGAAGCATACATACCAGTCGTAATCAAAATCCTCCTCACAATCTCTGACAAACGGTCGATAAACTCCGTGGCCTTATCCTCCGCAATACCGTGCGATACGACGAGACGGGTGAAGGACACCCTCATCTTGGACAGTGACTCGTCGACCATCTTCACACGTTCGTCGTGGCCAGCGGCTTCGTCAGGTGGTGGAAACTGCTTCTTGAGCTGATACTGAACGGTGTCGAGGACGTCGCTGAGCTCGTCGGAGAGAGCGTCCAAGTCGATATGGAGGTTAAGATTCTGACCAGACAACTTCTTGCCGTCCTCCGAATGAGAGGTGAGGAGGGCCTTGAAATCCGACGCAGCGGCCAGCAAGCCCTCGACGTCCTGCTTGATCTGGGCTATCTTATTCCCGACGTCTTTGAACTCGTCAACCGCGTGCTCAAACGTCTCCCGAGCGTTCTTCTGAGCTTTCTCTTGGAGCTCGTGTGCTTTATCGAAAAATGTGGAGTCGAGTGCCGGGGTGCTGAGTGATTGAAAGCCGCTGTAGGCTACCTCGAGGACGTCTAGAGGAAGGATGTGGGTTAGAGGAGGAACAGACGTGACGTGGTGCTGCGGTGACTTACTTTGCGGACCTGGTACTATGTGAGAGAGACGAGGTAGGTCAGCATGCTGTGGCGAGAGAGCAGAGAGGGATGGTGGGAGGCGGGGACGTACCGTATAGGGAGCATGATACTGAAAGGGATGAGAGGGCTACGATAAGGCAGCGAGTGATGAGCATGGTGGGTGTCGAATAGTAGTTTTTTTGTACTTGTGTAAGATGTACTGAGGCGCGTTGCTGGAGGAGACGACGAGGAGAGTTTGAGGAATTGAATGCTATGTTGGGCGCTTGCGTTGGGTGGAGGAGGTGAGTTGACGCCCAATGCTAAAACGACGCCGCGGCAAAGGCCCGGCCATCACGGTGAACTGTGATTGCAGAGTCTAGACGCTTCAACCAAGGTCGACTCTCACCATCGTGCTTCCGCTATGAAAATCCATGCACTTCCATCCTGCTCTCTTGCTTCTGTCGCGGCTCTAGAGAGGATTTAACGTATTACGAGCCAATGCTCACCTTGGGAATTTTCTAAGAACAATCGGAACAACTTGAATTCCTTGCTGCTCGTTCTTGGTCTAGCTGGGGTCTACTAACGATGGCATGGGCCGAATCTCTTTCATAGCTTTGACCTGGATACTTGACGCATCTGCTGTGTATTCCTTGAGCATCTATGCTCTGAATCCATGCTTCCACCTTGGTATATGCCATGGTCTCCTCGTTTTAGAGCTGGTTGCACTGACGTCCTAGCTGATTCAGCGCCAACCATTCTCCTCTGTCAGTATTTTCCATACACGTTCACTCCTCTCCCGTCAAGACGTGTGACGATTCAAATATCACCGTGCCCTTGTCTCGTACAATGGATACATTCAACTCACAATGAATGAACAGTACTTCCACACTATGGAAAACACGCTAGATTCAACCACAAACCTCTCGCGCCACTTTCTCAACCACGGACCAAGCGTTCCTTCACAATGGGTGTAAACGCCGCTCTACGAGGCCAGGCGTCGCGACATCCCATCCTTACAAGGCCAGCCTCGTTAAAGCCATAGTAATCTTGAGTGGAGCTGCACGCTCATAGTTTCAGGCAGCTTCCGGGTGGAACAAAGGGAGTTGAGCAGGTCATTATGGGTGTGAAGGGGTATAAAGAGAGGAAAGTTATCGCAGGCTGGGTTCTCCAATCTTATCTCTCGTCTTGAAATAACGCGCCTCACACACATCCCTCCCTTTAGAAAGCTAACAAGCCGGCCTTGTATTGGTAGGTCCAACGTCTTATCAGTGTTCAATTCGAATTGATTGCTCACTCCGTTGGTTCGCTCATAGAATAGTTCTATCCATATACCAGTGTTTAATCAACACCACGCTTACCACAGACAACGACGTTATACTACCATATCCCACTCGCGTAAGTCTCCTCTTAATTACAAGCCAAACTCCCACCCAGCTAACTCGCTCCTTCTCTCATCATCCAGCGCAAATGAACGCGGCTCCCTCCTCCTCCATCCCAACCCGTACCCCAACCCGCACCCCATCAAGGAACACAGGTCACAACCCCTTCAACCTCTACAGAAACATGCGCATCAACGACCTCGCCGACACCGATTTCGACGCAATTGCTATCACTAGTATGGCTGCCGACGAATGGCACTGCATGCCCCACGAGAAGAAGAAGGTGTATTATGATTTATATTATAGTAAATTCGACGCGTCGGTGAAAGCTGGCTCGAGCGCGGAGCGTGGGCATGGTAGCTCGTTGAAGGGGGATACTGTGAGGAAGGTTGTAGATGCGAAGAAGAGGGAGGTGAAGAGGACGAATTCGATGGGGAGGAGGGGAGCTGGGGGTTATTCTGGTAGCTCTCCTTCTCGACGCGCTCCTTGTTCTACTCCCCCATCCAACGGCGTCTCGAGAAGCCATACGCGTCCTCATGTCTCCTCTCATCACCACCCTTCGTCTTCTCGTCCCCACCCAGCAAACACCTCTTCACCAAATGCGTACAACGCTGCTATACACTCCCAACCCCATTTCCATTCCCACTCATCCAACAATGCCCGCCCAGCTCAGTACTACCCTCCACCTATCTACCCCGTACCATACCCTCAGGGTCCTGATCCTTGGGCTCGACACCGCGCATCAGTCTCGAATTAGGTCGCGGCTCACAGTCGTTCCCAGAACTTCCACCACGCTCTTTTCCGTATTTCCCCTCTACGATTTCGGTCTGCTAGTCAGATCAACCGTCCATTCACAAGGATCGTGACTTCACTTTCGTTTTTTTTTCTCTGTTCTCTCTCATATGTTTAGCCTTCTGTCTCTCTCCTTCGATGCCATACCTAATCTTCTGCATTACGAATTCTAGTTATTTTTATTTGTCTATCCTAATCCAATATCATGTCTTTCTCTACCTAACACTCCCAATTCTTATACCCTTTGCAGTGAGCCACCCGGAATGCAAGTTATAGTGGAGACCGTCCCTCAGAAACCCGTTGGGCGCACTAACGTAAAAGCTCACCCACCTCGTCCAGCATAGCTTCATGCATATGTTATCTATGTGTACTCAGTAGTTATCATATAGTATAATGCTCTAACTGTATCGTTTGGAGAGGATTCTAGCGTAGAAAATATATTTGCTCAATTACGAGGCTGTAATGAAAAGTGAGAAAACGAATGGCCTAACTCTCCACTTCTACAGCCGCTGTGAGCGGAACCGGCCACACCGATCCAGCACACAGCATCATAACCAGCGTTCCTACCTTTCAGATAGATCTATCCAGAATACAAGAACCAATGGAGCCCGTATTTCAGAAAACCAGTGGACGGTTGTCGTTGTAGCCTCTGACTCAAGATCTACACAGTGATTAAAGATGCAATTGCTAGGCTGGCCTCATGCTGGGATAATTGAAACTCCGCTCGGGCAGCAAAGCCGAGGCAGATTTGTCTCGTCGTCGACCGATGCCTGACTGCAAGCCGAGTTAGATATGCTGTTACGACTGTCCAAACCGCGTGAAATGTAGCAAAAGCAGCGTTGGCAAGAAGTCTTGATCACTGGCAGCAGCTGGCCTCGTGTTCAAGGCAAGTCCCGGTTGATCGTATTGTGCCGTGGTGGAAGGGGAGACGTTTTCTGGAAAGAGCTGCGGGCAACTCCTTGATTGCTGAACGAGTATCGCCCAGCACTAGTTGAGAGATCGTGTGGTACTCTTTTCGTATAGATACTATGGCCGGCTGTGAGCGATACTTCCCGCCGATCCTACCAAAGGGTATCGCACATACACCAAATAATGGAGGAAACGACCCATAAAAACGAGTGGGGCCCGGGGGCACATCATGCACACGGGCACTTGCAAACGAGCTCAAGATAACAACAGTTACAATGGTGACTGGTTTGCAATTTGCACAAAACCCCTGTCGCGATCCTGTGCGTGGACACACAGATTTTGATGGCACCCATCCGAGTAGCAAAATTATATAAGAAAAGGGGAGGCGCGGGGCAGGAGTTATCGCTTCCTTGCCCTCTTACCACCATCATCCCCTCACTTTCTTGCACTCTCAGTTCCGTTGTGTTACTTGGAAGTTGTAAGTCCGGCCTTTCGATTGCTTTGTACTGTGTCGTTAAGTTTATCGCTCGATTTCTGACTCATCTACGATAGATCTCTTCCAAGGAATCGCAACTCAGCCCATACAAACCAAACCGTTTCTTACATTCTCGACTTCCGTCTCAACAGTACGTATGTTCGTTGAACGATTTCATCCAGAGCTTTATCTGATTTCTACTCTGCTCCTCTTCTAGAACTATGCCTACTATCAGAAGGTCTCGAGTCCGAGTTCACCGTCTCGGCAGGGTGACGTTAGAAGTAGACGGCTACCCCTTCTCCCACTCCTCTTTCGACCACTCTCCGAACAT
Organism: Agaricales sp. HM26-F1; assembly: GCA_002718315.1. NCBI lineage: Eukaryota > Fungi > Basidiomycota > Agaricomycetes > Agaricales > Agaricales sp. HM26-F1. The sequence continues at coordinate 69,287 of NIBX01000129.1, forward strand.
GCTAAATATCCGTCCACCTACTGGCTCTACTATCATCAACCAGCCGCAGAACCTATTCTCAGAATCGGATACGGACGCATACTTCTCGTCCATCGCGTCCTTCCAATCTGCACTCCACGAGTTCGACACGTCTGAACTAGACGTTGCGCTCCAAGCTCGTCGTGAGTCAGAGTTGTCCTCTGCTGTGCGTGGGGGAACTGCTACCCCTAATGGGTGCTCGATAGCGAGCCGAATGGCTGCTTGGTATGCTGAGGATGTTGAGAGTGGTAGAGAGCCTGCGGTCAACCACCAGCGAGTCACAGCACCAGCTGCTCAGTCCGCTCGTGCGAACGGATCTTCCACGGTATGTGTTCTTCTGTTCATCTCCTGCTTTCCAACTCCCGAATGGGTACTGATATATCGATCGTTTGTCCATCTAGGTGGTTTCAGCTTCTGCACCCTCCACTACTGCATCTCAATCGTCTACCGATTCTGAGGCTTTGTCACCAGATGCCTCAGACAGCGACGCCGCTTCTGCTGAGAACTCTGCCTCTCCTGGTGCCTCTGCTTATTAGATCTCTCCATCGGCTCAGCCCCACGTTCTTGGTTCGGAACGTAGGCTCCTGATTCCTCCTCCTTTTATTTGTCTTGTTTATTCACTATGCTTTCTCCGTTGTTTTATTCGCTTGCATGTTTAATTGTTCGTTTTACCTTGTTTTCTCCATCTCTCAGCTCAAACCGTTATACAGCTATACTCGTTCTCGAGTCATCTATATTTTTTCTTCTATTCTACATTCATAGTCCTGTATCCTCCGCTCTCGTCTCCTCGGATTGTTGTCTATACCTGCTCTCGTCTTGTTTTCATATTGTTATCTGCTGTGCCTCGTGTCATGTTATGAAATGATTCTTATGCTTAGAACTCGTGTGAGCCTGGAAAATCCTTCGTGTTTTGATTGGTTTGTAGATAGCTAAGGTTAGATGGGCTGCGCATAGTCTAAACACGGATTGAAACCGTCAAAGTCATTGTATTCGTTCTCGTATAATACAATCAGAGATATAGTATCATATCACAAACTACGCCGTAGGTGCAAGTGCCTCTGAACCGGAAGAGCATCTAATTTATCACCCCTCCAGCGATATCTACCACCATAGACACTATGGTGAACTGGCGTGTAGTCATCGAGACGACTCTAACAGAGTCTAAAACGCCGTCAATCCTCAAAACTTTAAAGGGGGGATTGGGAACAGAAACAGTGCTACTGAGCGAGGGGGAGCGGAGTTAGGTGCACCCAGGGTCCAGGTTGGGATAGAGTCAGCTTGACGGAGAGGTAGAGTGAGTAGAAAATGAGACGAAAAAAAGAGAGGATGAGAACCTTGAGAGTTTTCACGTTCAGCTGGTTTCCGTGAGCTAGCGAGTGAAGGACTGAGTCAAGGACCACCACTAGCATGGGACAAATGCTATGATGTGAGTACACTGAGTACACGGGCTATCCCAGGATGCGGAAGAGGTCCGTCGAGAGCCGACGCCGAGAACCAAAGAACCCAACCAGTCTGATGATCTTGGGAAAGGGCAAAACCGTATACACAGGCACCCCAGACAAGACCTAGACAAGCCTCAACGGATTCTATAAGAAATATAGTGCGCTCCTGACGACCTTGTTACGATGAAACGACAGCATTATATGACGACGGACGTATCGCAAGGAAGAGAGAAAGAAATCCAGGGTTAAGACGGCGAAGGCACGAAGAGTTGAAGAGGATTGAAGAAACAACCAACAAAGCACGACACGGTACGCAAGATGAAAGCTAGATAGAACTGCTGAAGAGTGAAGGAGAATGACCTTCTCGTACCAGCCATAGGAAGGACACTCTTCCAACTGCAAGAACCGCAGCACAACCGCCGTGCCAAATCTCCGCGTCGTTATCTCCAGCCCAATTGCCTACTTCAAGAGACATCGTTCTCCAGCCTACACCGAGACAAACGGCAGACACACGGCTCAGGAGGGAAGAACGTTGTATGCTCCCGTCGCTGGAAGCAAGAAGAATTACCATGAGACTGAACACAGGTACTCGAGTATGCCTGATTCAAGTCTGCCGGACCGAGAGCATAAGTGATGCACATGAAAGAGTTCTATTTCTCTGGTCGTGACGCAAGTATGAACGCAGGGTAAAACGAAAGAGACGTCGTTTACAAACTCGATTCGAGGAGGAAGTCAAGACGAAAGCGCCTCGGAGCATCTCGGATAGAGTGCGGGAAAGCTGTCACCTGATAATGACGTCACGCGTACAAGCAGTGGTTCGATTCCTTCTTCCGTTGAGGTCGACTCAGCTCTCTCCATGTCGTTCTCGTTGTCATCCAACGCTGTCTTTCTGGCCAACTCTTCTCTGTACACAACAGCAGCATGCAGTACACTCAAAAAAACACGTTTACTATGCTGCTCACCAAGAAAGCGGGGCAGAAAGTCTGGGTTGCAGCGGTCCATCATCACCGTAAATCTCTGAGCTGGCGATAATTGTCGGCAACGAAGATCGACTGCTCGTTTCTTTATGCTATCATCGGACCTCGTTCTGAACCGACTTTCACTGTTATAGCTACTAAAACTTAGCGGCTAGGGAATGCACTGGAATAAGGACGGAAGGATGTCTTTCAGACGTTTGGTCGGGCTATCTTTTCAGGTGCTAAGTGGGAAATATATGGCTTAGTGCGTGTTTTGAAGCGTTCTTTATACTCACCGCGTGTCTAAATGCTCATTCGCGTTTGTTTTTCGTCTAGAGTGTACCTGTCACTGATTCCTCGACTCTCATATCTATTATACGCTCATCTCGCCGGAATCGTCGTTGGGTATAGGCACGCAAGGGAGACTCAGATGTCCATCGGCCTTATCATGAGGTAAACCATCGTTGAGATACATTATTTGTATTGTGGGTCTTATTGTGGGTCTTTGTCGCGTCTCAACTTCGCCAACCTTCTCACATTTCGTCCCCTTACCTTTCCCCTGAGACGTTAGATCTTGCTGCCAGTTAAACATGTCCTGGTCGTTCATGCCAGAGTGTCAATCGGAGGTGTTCGCTATGTTTTCCTCATTTCTATCTACTGTATCTTTCGGTGTTTCTCAAATGCGTTCCGCGCAGGTTACTTGGAGTACTTGGCTACGTGTAGGAGGCCGAGTGAATGGTCGGTCCAGAGCCGTTTTTTTCTCTAACTTTCAGCTCGTGTCTAGGTTCTGTGGTCTATGCAGTATGCTTTCTTTGTGCCTATCTTCTGCATGTATCGTACTACTATGTTTTTAGTTTAGAAAATATATTCTTTCCCATTGACGTGGCAATCACCAGTATTAGCACCGGTACTCTGACTCTGCGGTATCCTCTCGATTCACGACCGTCCCTTGGACGGCCGGCCTCATCGATTTATCACATAACACCACATACGGCTCTCCTGCAGTTTACAGCAATCAGATAACTCAGAATACAACGAACAATGCGAGTTGACCCTTAGAACGACCAGATGGCCAGAATTTCTACCCTCTCAGTGACTCACGATCATCTTCACAGCGATCAGAGTTATGGCTACGCGCTGGCCTCGTGTTCGACGCAAATGCCGAACGCTATCAACCCGTATTAAGGTTTACTCACTGGAAATAAGGATCGTCGACGTGGAAGGGTTAACAAACCGATTGCTGTTGGACTTCCTGGCCATAACACGGTACCAATGGCAGGGAATGGGTTTCTGATCTCTAGGTAAAAATTTCTTGGTTACCCGCTTGGTCATGTCCCACCCCCGAAATACGCCGTGAGGCAAAGTTGGGGCAGATCTCTCTCGAGTTTGGCGGTGCGATTTCTCGTCTGTTGGATAGCTTGAAATCTGAAAGTCTGAGGGAAGAGATAACTCAAGGTTCTATATGTAGAGACACGGCGGTACACGCATGAGTGAGCCCAGCTACTGACCGTATGTAACGACTCTCAGACGTACCACCAACAATGGGAGGATGCTCCGTGGAGGTAAGGTTATACCTTACAATGGGGATTCACTGACCACGGTAAGAATAACCATGGTGGCGATGAAAATTTCCAAATCAGGTCAATGGATGGACATTTACCATTCAGGCGCCATCAAATCTCTTTGTCCAACCTGCTGAAATTTTTGATGGGAATGCAAGTGGTTTGATGGGAGAATCGGTTGGTGAGTGGGTATATAATGGGTGGTCTGCTAGAGGTTGAAGGTCGCTTTTATTTGCCTGCTTTCCTTGTCTGTACTTCTCATTATACCAAACCCCATCCTCTGTTCTAGTCATTGACTACCTCTTGGAGTCGTAAGTTTAATTCAATCATCGTTTCGTGGTATGGTTCTTGCATTGCTCACACATCTTTCGATCTCCTCTATAGATCTCGATCCTGATTCTCTCCAAGTACCAACCCAAACGCTCTTCAACTCTCATTTTTTCGCAAGTCTTTTCACTCGAATAAACAACCGACCGTTCACCGACCTGACATCTCTCCATTTCATCCTCATCATCTAGTATCATGCCCAAGAACCGTCAACCTCGTCAACCCCATTACCGCCGAAGACCCTTCGACTTCAACAAGAAAATACCCAACGCCTCGTTTATCTACAGAACCAACCGTACGAAGAACTCTCCCGATGTTACTTTGAAGCAAGCTTTTGACGAATGGAAAGCCATGACTCGGGACCAGCAGCAGCCGTGGTACGACGAGTATCATCGGTTGATAGAGCTGCAGAAGGTCGTAGCTCCTGGATATGTGGACCCGTTGAAGGGTGTTTCGAAGCAACAGCAGGCGGAGAAGAAAGCGAGGGTGGAGGAGGCGAAGATCGCGAGGAAGCAGGGGCAGAGGGGGGTGAGAGCGAATTCGTCTGCTTCGTCTCTTGCCTCCGCTCCTTCACCATCTCCTCCTGCGGCTCAGAGCTCGCAGCCTGCCTCTTGCAGCTCATCTGTCTCTTCCAACCCATATCCACCCAGTGCTCCTATCAACGCAACTCATCCTCTTCCTCCATTTGTCGACTCTCATCCATTATTCCCGTCCTTCTCCGGGTTCGCTCCCGAGTTCCTCGCCACTCTTCCTGCCCTTGTAGGCACCTCTCAACTTCCTGTCTCCTCTTCTCAGGCTTCCTATCATGCCCAGGCTTCCACCTCTTCCACCGCAACCGATCCTGAGTCTCCCTTGGAGTCAAGCGCTTGTTGGGTCGACTTGCCCCTCGACGAGTCACTCATGCCCGGTAGTTGTCTATTCATGTTACCGACGGATCCGCCTGAGTGGCTTCCCACTCCCCATGCTACCTACTCAGCCAGCCACAGTGCACCAGTGGTATCTGGATCTGAATCTGAGTTTGATCCTACTCTTGCGACTGCGTTGCCGGCTGGTGTGGAATTGGACTTGAACGATCCCGATTTGGTGGCTGCGTGCAGCGAGTTTCTAGCTGATCTGGGCATCTCGTGCTGAGAAATTTGCCTCTTTCTTTTCACATCTATTACCGGGCGTTTCGGGTGAGCATTCTTTTCTTCCCGTCGTCTTCTACACGTCAGTAATAGACTGACTGATCCATTTATTTTTCTAGGTCGTACCTCACATATGTGCATATTCAAGAATCCCCTGGGTTCCTCGAATGAGTGCTCCCTTGTGCCTTCCGTCTCTTCTTCTTCTCTCTGTTCCCTTCGTGTTCGGTCTTTTGGCTATTTATTGTTCCGCCTCCTTCTATGCGTCTTACGTTCTCTTCTACGACTGTCATATATTTTCGTCTATAGCTGCTCTCTTAGTTTCATTCTCGCTCTCGTCTTTCTCCTTTACTTCATTATCATACCATCTCCCACAATTGGTGTCTATACCATCCTCAAGGGATGGCTAGCATCCACCTATCATCAACCATACCCACGACGCTCTCGCTCCCCACATACCGGCCTGCATTTCCTACTTTCCCTCTCATCATTCTACAAAACAAAATCCTGTATCCACAAACAAAAATCGCTCTCGTCTCGCTTTTGTCTCATCGCATCGCTGTCTCGTTCTCCGTCTGTAGCTCTAGGGTAGGTATATCTGTCTGTGTTTTGTTTTTCTTGCTTTCGTCTTGTCTTTCTGCTCGTTCTCGATGTAAAATACGGTCTGCTACATCTCTTGTTTTGTAAATAAATACTTCAATGTGCTCGATACTTCTTGGTGTAACCTCTGAGATTTACTTATACGGGTGTAGACTTCCGAGTGTCAGATATGTTAACAGCGGTACGTCGATCCTACAGGTGCAAAAAAGTAATCGTTTACAAGTTATGCAGGCGATTTTGGGATACGAGTTCTGTTGGGTATGCGGTTCATTGGTGTTCAGTCATACATATAACATAACATACAATATAACAAACAATTATGCTCTCAGAAAGTTGGTTCAACACCATATCGTCACTCAGTCTCACTGGAGTTATTTCCAGGGTACACGCTCGCACCCACCATCGGATCATAATACAAAAGAAAACACGAATGCCAAGCTTCGTCCAGTCGACTCAAACCGTGGTGGCTTTGGCACCCGTAGGACAACCTACAGAAAGATACGAGAAATGTGAGTTTACGATTGTCGATAGACAATGTCACTGTGAGAAACCGTTTACCTATAGTGGGGGTGGAAGTAAACCCAAGAAGAAGATGGTTGAGTACGGGCTGGATGAACCACCCTTGAACCGGGATCAGCATCAGGCCGGAACTGATGACGGCCTTGATGAGATCGGGATGTTGCTCTCCAAGGTCACCTATAGCGTAGTGTAAGTAGATGTCCGCAGGATGCAGTAAGTGAGAATCGAATGAATGACTGACCAGCGCCGACAACCACGGTATGAATAATCGGCTGAACGACGTCAAAAACCTCCTTCACCTTCGCCTCCTCCGCACCAAGCCCAACAACGAACCTCACAAAACACTCCCTAACTAAACTCAACCCACATCCGAGCGACCTCTCCCTCTCCTTATGTCCCATCGCCTGCTCAGGAGGCACAAACACCCCCCTCGCATCCTTGAGAGCAGACTCCAGTACATCGTTGAACAGTCCCGGAAGCCGAGCGAGGTCTAGTCCCGGCTGATGTTCGTTGGAGGGAGGTTTGGACGCAAGTCCAGGGATATGGTTCTTGAGCCGTTCGGTAGTGGATATGAGTGTCTCGACACCCTTCTTGATCTCACGAAACTTAGATTCGGTGACTTGGGCGTCGTGAGCGACCTGTTGGATAGCGGCATTGGCGTGGTTGTGCACGTCTTCAGCGACCTTGCCAACCAATCTGGTGAAAAAAAATAAAATTAAGGCCTTGATCTGAGGTAGAACCAACGCTCGGTAGACGAATGTAGTACTCACTGGAATAAATCCATAGTGTAAGAGTTCTGAACGATTGGATCTACGCAGATTCTACGCGTCTAAAGCTTTTTTTAAAAAAGATTAGTGAAAATAAAACTGAAGGCAAAGGATATAGAACGTACTGGACGAGAGCGTGATGGCCTTGAGGAGAAGAATGAGATGAGGGTCGGGAAGGAAAGAGTAATTGAGCATCCAAGGTGGAAGCAGCGCTATAAGAGGCAAAAATCTCGGTGGAGGAGTGTCAGACAAGACTAAAGGACGCTCACGCATACATCATGATGGCATGACGGTGCTGATATTGGAAGCGTCTATCCTCTTGCTAAAACCTATTCGGCTCTCAGGTCTACTCACCCTAACGAGTCAATAACATTCATAAAATCGTGAGATCTAGGTTGTTTACAGGTTGTTGAGAGACGAGGGAGAGTAGCCGCGAAACAATCTACAAGCAAAAAGAGGTCGTACTCTAAACAAAGGTGGACCACCCGAGTCGTTTTAACTTCCAATTCAGTGTCACAATTTCGCCCTGAACCAGAAAAGAAAAATCGTCCGAATCAGGCCAGGAGATAGGAGTAAAACGACAAGTCTACGTGTCACAAAAACAAAACACTCACTTCGGTTTAGGATCTTCCTTCTCAAGCTCCAGAAGAAACTTGTGGAGAATGTAGGGCACTAGCCATGCCTGGGGCGGAACGAGCAGCACGTTCGTAATTAACTGTGGATCCTGCACCGCAAGCTCACTTAGGATACGCATAGATAGAGGTCAGGTAATGACAGACAGCGAAGAAATGGAAGAGAAGCGACGAACCAGAGACGACGAGGATCTTATGGATAATGCGCTGAATAGTCTCAAACGCTTCTCTGACCTTCTTCTCATCAACACCACGCTCAACAAGGAACGAGATCAAACTCCCCACGACTGCCTCCAACCACCTCCCAACCAGCTTCTCCCTTTCCTCACGATCCATCATTTCCTTAGGAGACGGAAATGCCGACAAGACGGCTTTTGATGCGTTATCCAGTCGCTCAGAAAGAGCACGACGTTCTGTATCGAGGACGGGTATCAAACTCGGGATATCTCGCTTGAGCTTTTTAGAGACCAATACGAATTCTTGAATCCCCTCCCAAATCTCTGGTACCGCGCGTAGAACGTCTCGTTGGAACTTCCCAGGGAGCTTGGAGACGAGCCTGAAAGACTGAGTTAGTTGAGAAGAGCGCGGTTGGGAAGGCGTCTACGCACACACGGATACTCATTGGGTATGATAGTCAGACTATAGAAAAAGGTTAGTGAAAAGGTTAGTGTCAACAAGCTGAGAGAAGAGACCAAAGGAATGCGTACAGTATGACGTGGTAGGGTCAAGAATTGGCCTAGGAGCGAGAAGACGGCTTGAAGATGACCGTTAGGAAGAAGTTCTGATACAAGCTCCCTGAAAAATATTGTCACAGTAAGCTATTGAACTTGAACAAACTCTGAGAGAAACACTGACCGTAACGTTCTCACTTTCTTCAGTCATCTCCGCTTATTTTCCAGGGCCTTCCATAGCTTGGTTTATTCATAGTTAATGAGAGACTTGGAATAAGTGGGTATGCAGAATGGCGAGAGAGTCAGGTCCCCATAGCGGCGTGGGCGATGAGGAGCGCGCTGTTGGCGCTAGCGGTGGAGGAAGCGTCCTCGCTGAAACGTTGAAGTTGCACACGTGACCGTATTCACTTCCCATCAACCTGATCAAGACGACGATGTCCAAAGCCTGGGCGATATCGGTCGACGACAGAGAACGGCTCATTCAGGCTTCAATTCAAGGCAAGTACATAGTTCTTTGCTTGAATATAGGACTTCTCTAATACTATTACATGACAGCCAAAGATCGAGCTTATTGCCCGTACTCCAAGTTTCGTGTGGGCGCTGCTCTGCTGACAACTCAAGGGGAGATCATCCACGGATGTAACGTCGAGAATGCATCTTACGGTGCGGTTTTCTCTTATTCTCTCACTGAAATGAACGCTGAGTATGTATACAGGTGGCACGATATGTGCTGAGCGTACTGCGCTGCTCAAGGCAGTGGTATGCATTGCTTGACCTCGCATCGTGGCTCTCGTCCTGATTAGACGATCTTCCGACTTCCGTACAGAGTGAAGGTAAGAAGAGCTTCGTATCTCTCGCCGTATCAACGTACGTCTCTCCTCCTCCTCCTTCCTCATCCATACCCACAACCAAGACTCAACTCGACCTATTCACATCTCAGAGACGTCAAAGCCGCCCTCTCACCGTGTGGCATCTGCCGACAAGTCATACGGGAATTCTGCACCCTCGAGATGCCCATCCTTCTCGTTCCTTCGGACTACCCTCAACCTCCAAGTGACGAAAACGCAAAACTAGGCGCTGGAGGTGTGCTGGAGACGACACTGGGAGAATTGCTGCCACATAGCTTTGGGCCGGAGCACTTGGAGCTTCCTCGTTGAGCTGGTGAGAGGATTGAGGTGAATTTTGTCGTGTAGGGTATGTAGGTTGTCGTAGTTCTTATCAATGTAGTATTACCTTGGTCTAGTTGATTATCCTTGAACATCTCAGCAGGAGGCTCTATACACCACGTTGTCTCAGTGGTACCGTTGAGAGCAGAATAGCGCGTTACGTATCTCACAATAACGACAGTGTAGAATAGAATTCTATGTAGGCTTCTGGCTCTGACTATGTGCGGCAGTGCAGCAGCAATGGAAGTGACTCTGTCAGGTTGATCGTGGCCACGTTCAGGACTGATAGGCGAACGAACAATGGAGAGGTATGGGTGGTTGATTGGGTATAAAAGCCGAGAGGACGAGGAGGCACGGGGTTCCTCAGTTTCCTTCCCCCACCCCTACCATCGTCGGCTGATATCTTGTCATCGATACCTGGCGGTGAACGGTAAGCCTTCTAGTAGTCCTTTTGGTCGCTTAGTATCGTCCTGATAGGTCTTTTGTTCTGCTGCAGTGGTCAGATATCTCCACGAATTTCACGAGAATCAGCAACGTTCACTCTCAACCACCACCATCCTATCAAATCTCTGGTTAGTCCAAGCCCTTCATTTAGCTCTCGATTCGTTCCTACGCTCATCCGTATCTCCTACTTCGTTAAGCATAGAACCATGTCAGCGATGAACACCAACGCCACGACCTCAGATGAAGTTACTCCCAAGCCCAGCACCGTCAGTCTCGTAAACCGTGAACTACCGAATTTTATCTCATGGTCTCAACCTTTTCTGTTCGTTTCAGGTCGCTCTCCCCAATGCCGATGGCCCTCGGAGGCTTTTGCCCAAGAAATCTGACCTCAACTATAATCCGCTCTTCATGGACCCAGTAAGTCATCAGTAATACCTAGCTACTTCTTTCACTCATACATAACTTCATTCGTCTCCAGAACGTAGACCCTAGCACTTTCGCGTTCACCGCTTTCCCACACCAAAGCTGTGACGGCTACATCGTGTCTCCCCCTCCTCCCCCTCCTGTCATCATCTCAGGAAGCCGCCCTCACATCGGTCGAGGCTTCCCAGTCTTCTTCGCAACCGTCTTGCCCCTCATGTACGCTCTCAACATGACAGACTCACTCATCAACTGGATGCACGCCAACGCCGCGTGGAAAACCCTCGATCCCGAGCTCAAATTCTACATGCTGCGCAGCGCGGTTGTCCAGTCTGAGCTGTGGGTGGCGAACGAGCCTTTCCTTTGGGAGCCGGCATGGTTCTACGCCGTCCATGCGCCGGGTTGGTTCTTGGAGAAGTGGGCGACGACTGAGGAGGCTGAGGAGTCGTTGGCTGTCTATGGGGCTCGGGAGGAGGTGAATGGTCCTGCGATCATTAGAGCTCTTTGGGAGCTTAACGTCAAGGTCATCCCACGAGCACGACGGGACATCCCGAACTACATGCTTCTCCCTAAATATAATCAAGAGGTCAGTCTTGGTGCTCTGCTCTGTCCGATTTGCCTAACGACTTCTTCTCTTTAGATCTAGCTTCTTTTCATCTGCCGCATTCCTCTATACTTGTCAAATCTCTTTTCAACACACTAAACACAAATCGCATTCATCCATTTCTCGTTGCTCATTCATCTATCTTTATCACCAAATAACAAAAAAACCATGTATTTAGCTTTTCATATTATGTAGCCATAGGTAGGTATCCAAAATCAAAGTGACCATGAAGGGTCTGGCTTGTTCTTACCTGAGAGTTTGAGGCTGGGATCCCACGATGACGGTGGTCTACGGCACTAGAACAACTAACCTCTGAATATTCAAGTCTGGCCCTTAGTAGAAGTCACAGCGAAATTGACTTAACCACACATCACGACGATTAGCGTAAAACTCCAAATGTCCAATGGATAAATAATCTAATTACTCTGAGAGAAACGACAAACGAAACATCATGAAGTACTACGATAGCAAAGAAAGACAGAACGGGAGAAGGATGGAAAAAGAGAAAATGGACTTTCCACATAATTCCAGACTGAACGCAACATAAGGAGGATAATTTTCGTCCTACTCCTCGTCCTCGAACCTCAGAATCTGCGCATCCTCGTCGGCAGCCAAGCTCCTATAACCCCTTCTGAACCCTCCTCCGCCTCTACCCCTGCCACTCCACCTCTCAACAGCAGAGGTAACGTTCTCCCACACGACACCTGCGACACCCACCAAGAAATACGGCACCGAAGCGATCGTATCCACGATCCCTCCATTCGACGACGCGAACGGCGACCTCGCACCATCACCAGGAAGCCTGATCCCACCCCTGGACATCTCGCCCTTCCTCTTCCACCACCACCCCACCAGCCCGGCGATTCCAAACGGAAAGATAATCACGGACCACCAGAACCCAGCGCTGTGACCGGCGAGACCAGGACAGTCGTGTTGTGTGCCCCGATCGAGGAGTTTGCCACCCTCGCAGGAGGAGAAGGGGATCTTGCGGTATGCGGTTCGGGAGTACCAGTGCGTCGCATCGGGTTTGCTGCATTGGCTGTGCATGTCGTCTGGGAGAGGAGTCAGGTTGGCAGAGAGGACGCAGTGTCCATCCGAGTCGCGTTCGTAGTTGAATTCGCTAAGGACATTATTGGTTCATTGAGAATTTCACATTCAAAGTAGGAGAAAAACAAAGAGGACTCACCACTCAAAATCGATATGACTGCAGGCACAGTTCTTCTGAATCTTGCCGTACTGTTTCTCAGGCTGTTCACCAACGTAACACTGCGCCTCCCTCAACCGACGATGATACAACGTCTGACGACCGAACAGACACCGTTCTTCTCGTTCTTCTGAGGGACTCCAGAGCTCAAAATCGTCAGAGCCTGAATTCTCATCCGTCAAGACGCCTAGAGAATCGCAAAGTTAGCGATCAGTCTTCCAAGTCGAATAACGAAGGACAAGGGTGAGAAAAGAAACTCACACTGCCGCGTCAACACCTGCGTGAAATCCAAATGCACCGCCACCCACTTCCCACCGCCCACCTGTCCGAGCAGGATGAACCGCCTGCTCGTGTCCATGGGCACACCCACGATACTCCTCACCCTCACCTTCTTCTCCCCTTCGCCAACGAACTTGTAGTCTCGCCAGCTGATACCCTGATCGACGCTCCAGACGACGTGGTCGGTTTCTTCCTCGTCGTTGGCCATGATGAGGATCGAGCCGCTGTCGCCGAACTCCCAGAGGTGCGCGTCTTTACGGACTTCAACCCAGGTGTGGCCTGCGTCGCGGGAGAGGAACGTGTCTGAGGAGGTATAAGGGGCGAGGGAGGTGCCGATGCTGCCTACGGCCATGAGGAGGCCGACGGTAGAGGGGGAGGAGAAGGTCGCCCGAGGATCGAACCGTTCAGTATAGCCGTGTATATGGAGAGAACATTTCTATACGGGTCGCCGTCAGCTTTACCATAGAAAGCAGTAAATATAAACAGTAAATAACATACCGTTCCCTCGCACTCATACTTCTTCCCCAACGAATCCACACCAGGCGGCGTGATAGGCTTCCACGATCCCCCATCGTTATGCGTAATCTTCGTCACCAGCTTCTTCACACCGCTAAGCTTCGCCTCCTCCGTATTGCCCACGACGTTGACCATCGCTATCCCGTCCAGGCCTATGACTTTCTCAAAGTCGACGTAGCCGGCGGGGTTGCGGTTGACGTTGGGGACGGAGACGGTGTAGTAGGTGCCGTTGGAGTTGGATTTGAGGATGTTGCCCCAGTAGGGATCTGGCCATTCGCTCATCGTCATATGGAGGAAGATGGAGTTAGTGGAGGACTCGAGGACGGTGTAAGCCTGTGAGAAAAAATGGTATGAGAGGGGATTAGACGGAGATAGAGAGAGAAACGTACATGGGTTTCAGGGTGCATAGAGGGAGGGAACGCGCCCTGAGCGAACGTCCTCCCGTTTACAGAAACCTGCAGATCCAAACTTCTCTGCTCAAGCAACTACGAAAAAGGAACACCATCATCATCAGCCAGCTCTTCCCAAAAACGAAAGAAAAGAATAAGAAAAATATTCTCACCTGCGCAACGATCAAAAACTCTGAAAACTTCGTGAACCCAACAACACTCTCAAACACCACCTCCCTCTTCCTCAAATACTCCGTGCCCCACACGAGCTGCAACGGATTCTCCACTCCAAACTTAGTCTGATCGCCTTTTTTCTCCTTATACGACTCGCAGATGATCTGCGTCGGATCATGATACGGCGTATGCTTGTCCCTCGCCCATGCGCAGTTCCGCACGTACGTGTCAAGGAGGTACCACGACTTGCCGTTATCCGTCGTGTAATACGCCTCGGCGTGACAATCGCCAGAACGGGTCTGACACCCGTCGCTGTTGCCCACCCAGATCAAGCTATCCGAGCGTTCCCCGAACTGGAGGACGGAGGCGCCGAAGGTGTTTGGGTAGTTGGGTGCCTCGACCCAGTCCCATTTGGCTCCGGCATCGGTGGTGTAGTGGATCCGCTTGGTGTTGGTGATGAGGTAGGCGCGGTCGGGGGTCGTGGCGTGGTGGTAGAAGGAGAGGAACTGTTCGGTGGGGGCGATACGTTGCCAGGTGTACCCTTCGTTGCGGGATTGGTAGATCGAGTGGTCGTCAAGACGGACGAGGATCGTCTAGGGATAGAGTCAGAATTAGAATCCAAGTGACACATGCAGAGGGAGGGAGAACGTACCGAAGACTGGTTGAAATAAGCATACTGCTTCACCGCAGCCGGGAACTCAAACTACACCAAAAAAACCCTCATCAGTACCATACTCTCCCACATCCAACACGAAGAGAAAGGTGACTCACGGTTTGATGAACGACGCTCCCCTCAGCGGGCTTAGCACCCCTACAGCTCTTCTCGACCTTCTTGTCCTTCTCCTTCCCACCGACACAAGTATCGCCAGGGATCTTCCGCCAGCCCGACGAGCCCATGTACTTATCCTCGGGATTCCGACAGACATCGTTAGGAATGGGTTCAGGACCGGCAGGGTCACAGTTGGCACCGTTGCGGACAAAGTTGAAGTCGCTAGAGAAAGGGCACCAGCACCGTCAGGCGACAGATCATCGGAGGGAGAAGAACGACCGTGAACGTACCATTCATAATCCGCATCCGTACATTCACAATTCTCCTCGTGCTCCACTGGGTCATCGAATTTATCGCCAACGTAACAGTCCGCGTCCGCTTTACGGCGCATATACCATTGCTAATAAGAACAAAAAAAAAAACGGAGTCAGCCTCGGATTTTAGGGCAGCGCAGAGAGGGAAGCGAGAGGAAGAAAAAAGAGGCCAGTGCGAGATGCTTTGAACAAATCAGCCTTTTCCGCGTGTGCACGAGAGACAGATTTCGAGCGGCGAAACTTGATGATCCGACAGAGGACGTCAAACCCATCAGTCCCCAAAAAAAAGCCGAGGATCCCGAGTACGATCAATCGCAAGCAAACGCCGAGAATCAGTATCCGCACAGACCAAGCCAAGACCCCAATCCCAAAAAAACCCAGACCAACGGCAAAAATTAAACTAACCTTATGCCCCATCAAACACTCACTGCCCTCCTTCGTCCTCGCATCCCACCTCTCAAAATCATCATCCCCACACTTGCGACTGCGCACATCCGCAAAGTCGAGATGCACGAGTACGTATCGGCCTGTTTTTGTAATGAGAATAAGGGGGTGTTAGTGAGTTGGATGAGATGAGAGGAGAAAAGAGGAGAGGAAGGGGAGAAGGGGAGGGTAGAGAGAGAAAGTCATATAGTACAGTAGAAAGAACATCATCAGACTCCAAGAACGAAAGCCAAAAAAAACAACGCTTAGAGCGAGACGAACACCTCATCTCATGCACAAAAACAACACCGCAATCAGATCCAGAACGTCGCCCTCGCCCCTCTCGAGAGAAGTCAAAACCATGACTCGTGATCACCACCTCCAAGAATAACGATCATCGACCTAGCAGAGCCGCCGTCGACTTCGAGTCCCGCGACAAGACACCGAAAAGGGGAATAGGATCCAACGAGATCTAGCGACCAAGAGGGCGGTGGAGAACATGGGAAGCGACAGCCACAGCACAAAAAAAAAACAAGGAGGGATAAACCCAAATAGTAAGCCACGAAGAAAGCAGAAACCAAGAAGAAAGAAACAACCACCAAGAGGAAAAGGAGAATAGAGAAAACGACTAACCATCATACCCCTCCTTATCCATCACCTTCCTCGACACCTGTCCAATCAGCATAAACTTCTGCGACGTCGAATCCGGCACGGTAAGCAGCACAACAGGCTTCAAAGCCACAGGAAGCTTATAATCGTTCCTAAAAAGAAAATCCAAGAAGATCATTCGACCCATCAGCTCAAGAACGACTTCCAAAGAAGAAACAGGAGGGTAAAAAAAGCAAAAAAAAAAAAAAAAAAAAAAAAAAAAAAAAAGGAAAAGAAGAACCCACCAACTCTTCCCCTCATCCCCACTCCACCTCACAACACCCGTCTCCCCATGGCCCCCCTCATCCCCACCAACAATCACCACCAACCCGCCCTTATCGCCAAACGCATGAACCATAGGCCCATCCCACACCTCTCTCCAACTAACACCCGCATCTCTACTCATCCAAGTCTTACACTCCTCATAAGCCTGTAAGTACGGTGAGATGGATCCTACGCCGATAAGGAGACCGGGCGCAGGGGAGGAAAATGTGCGCCCGAAGTTGTGGGGTGTCGTTAGGGAGTGGAGGTGGAGAGTGCATTTGTCTGAGGAGGAGGGGCAGGGGTAGGGTTTGCCGGAGGGAGAGGTGGAGGGTGGGGTTATGGGGTTCCAAGAACTGCCTATAATGGGAATACAGGGGTTAGGGTTAGCCATGAAAACCACTCGTTACGATAAGATAAGATCAAAAGATCACAAAGATCACAAAGATAAAAGTAAGAATAGATAAACTCACCATCATCAAACGTAATCAAACTCTTGATCTCCTTCTCAACCTCCCTCCCCCCACCAGCCCTCACCTCATCCGCATTCGCCACAACATTCGCAAGACTAACACCCTCAACACCAAACACACCCTCATAATCAACAAATCCCCACTCATTCCTATTCGTATCCCTCAAACTCTCGACGAACTCCACCCCAGAACTGTCACTAACAAACAGTGTACCGATCTGAACATGATCTTGCTGCAGGATGACATCCACAGCTAATGAATGAGCAGTATTTGCAACGATGGTATACGCGTTCTCGTGTAATCGCGCGGATGAAGCGTGCGGGAAGTGTGATTTCGACCAGGTGAGTGTGTCCGTCGTGACGTAGAACGATAGATCCCCATCCGACCCCGCAGAGGGCGACACATCCTTCAACGCCACCACCGCGAACTTGCTCACGATCGCCAGAGCGACGATACCTCTTGCTTGTTTCGCACCGATGCCTAGGTCTTCGTGTTTAGTCGTTTTGAAGAAGTCGGTGCTGCTGAAGAGTCTGCTGGATGAGAGGTGGGTTTGACGTGTGGCTAGTGAGGGTGAGGAGAGGGAGCGGGGATTTGAGGAGGATGAGGAGGCGACGCAGTAGATGAGGTCGCTGTGCGCAGAGTGTTTGAACTGTTTGGTGCTGTGTGCGAATTGACAACGAGATGTATCTTCTAATAACACCTTCGGTTCATCCGAGAACGCTTCCTTCGTATAAAACGTCTATTCAAAAAAATATCAGCCAACGCCCAAACCTTTCCCCCTTCTCCAACAAATAACAACCATATAACCGCATGAGAGAAGAAGAAAAAATAACTCACAGTACCAGTACACCGCCAACTCCACCCCTCCGCAACACACTCACTCCCCTGATACAGAATATATCCAAACTTTTTCGGATCGGAGTGAAAACTCAACGGCTTGAGCGTCTTGGCTGGTGGTAGGGGCACCGTGAACTTGTGCCATGATTTACCACGGTCGGTGGTGCGGTAGTGGGTTGTTGATTTGGTTAGGACGAAGGCCTGTTCGTAAAGATGAAATTAGTTGGATAAGTTAGAATGGATGTTGGGCGGATTGGGGTAGGGTGAGGGAGAGGAAAACAAAACAAAACATACATAACTATTATCAAACGGATGCTCAACAAACATCGCAGCCTCGCCAGCCGGTATATCATCCACCCGATCCCACGTCTTTCCTTCGTTCCTACTAACGTAGATCGTACCCTCTTTACGGTCAAAGTATATCGCTACCTGTGTTGTTAGGAATTGGTGTGAGTGAGTTGTGTGAGTTGTGAGGAGAGGGTTGTGAGGAGAGGGATGTAAGGTGGGGATGAGGGGATGAGGGGAGGTGAGCAGAGAAGAGGGGCCATGAAAAAAAAACTCGTAAAAAAACCCAACGAGAAAAATGCAAAACTGAAGAACTACTAACAGGCATATCATCAAAGAAAAACAACCTCGCCGGGTTGTTCTTGAAACTCGTCACACTGCTGCTCGGCCCTGCTGCCCGTACGCCCACTAAGCCCAGGGAGGAGAGGGAGGAGAGGAGGTAGAGGAGGAGGAGGGAGAGAGGGCGGAGGATCATATTTGCGTTATGCTTTGCTAGGTGGTTTGCTGTGGTACGTATGTGTGTGTGTGTGTACTGGGAAGTGTATGTATACGTCAGACCTATATATCCCAATAACAAGAAGGGAGGAAAAACATACCACGCGTCACCGTTCCTTCAACTAAAGCCTTAGCCAGGTTATGTACACCAGTCCTTTCCGCAAACACGCGTAAACTTCTCCAATCCAAAATCCAAAAAAGCTTTGTAATGCCGTCCAGTCCACGGGAAGTTCCTAGTAATCCAAGGCAACGAGAAATAAAAAAAGAACAAGGAGGAAAACCAAGTATACGCGTTTCCTTAGTTGTATCCGACAAGTCGAGGTCGTAGTCGTAGTCGAGGAGTGTGGTGCTGAGCTGGCGCAGCCGTGACTATCCGTTGGTTTGCTGTGCAAAGCGCTCCGAAGACTGCGGCTACCACTGGCCAATTTTGGCTCGCTTTGTGTGACGGTGACGTGTTTGTGACTGTGTGCGCAGTGGTATGACGTGACTTATGTGACATTTTGTGACTGATCGGGATGAGTTACAGTGACGCTTTTACCTGAACCAGGACCTTGACATTGCACTAGCAGCTATGCTGGACGATGCTCTTCCTTTCCTTCTGAGTCTGTGTTATTGTCTCTGCAGCTAAACCCTGGAACCCCTTTCCTATCATCTTGTTTTCTTGGTCTCAGGGCAGATTACAGCGCTCAACTTTTGTTACCGTATGCTGGTTTCAAACGGCACGGTCTGCGCACTTTGGTTTTCTGCTGTGAAGCGATGGATGGGATAGCTGGGTAGTGAGAATGGCCTGGTATGTTCGATATGGTTGGCTAGGTGAGAGTTGGTATCTATGAGATGATTTTTCGGCATTTTTACACAGCCCACCATCAACGCATCAATGTTCCGCTTACCATCGTCAACTTCCTACTTTCAACGCCGCACGTCCCACTCTCCGTTCCTCACTCCTCGATACACGACTTTCTCCCAAACCCTTTGCAGCTTGCTCCTCTCTACGCCCGGTGCTCTCAGTGTCAACCTAAGGCTATGGCTCGTTCTCGCGGAAGTCGACGGGGAGGCCCGGAAAAGGCGGCAAAATGTGAGCCGGCTTGCGTTCGCTCTTGTGTCATAGACTGATTCCCCAACTATCACTACAGCAAGCCGTCTCCAGGCAATCTTTGCTGCGCCATCGACAATGGCAGTTCTTGAGAGCCTCAGCTTCGCCAATATAACCGACCCAGCCCATTACCCTTCTGCCCTCAAAGCACTGCTGCAGTCTGCTCATGAAGTGGACAAGACGATTAGTTCAGTAAGTCGTGAGGTCTCATTGGTTTTTTTGATTGCTGAAATTTACCAGCTCCCCTCGTTCTTCCGTAAAGCGATAAGTACCGGAACACCAGGTCATGAAAGCCATGCTTTCTATGTGGGCCGCCTTCGCGAGCTTTATCCCCCTACGACATTCTTACGAACGGCTGCAACCCACAAGGAGAAGCGAACCTTGGTGCGTATCCGCCCTGTTGACCCCGGCTTGACTTCACTAACTTAGCATCTTTGGTAGGTTCATGAACTCCACCTTAAGGTAATCGGCTCCTGTGTCTCGCAACTCGTCAAGGCAGGCATCGACTCGTTCACCATGCCTCATTCACCAGTCCCTATCGAGCTCATACACCGCAAACGTAGAGCCCAACACGATGTCGCAAAGGGTACTGTTCTGGTTGAAGAACCTGATGGCAAACCTGACAGCCATCTCGTCAACGCAAGCAATGGGTATGAGATTGTTGAGGTGGACCGATCGGTTGTATATTACTCTTGGAATGAGGATGGTCAGTGTTGTAAGAATCTCTGTTCTCCCTTTTGAATACTGATAGACTCTCTCTAGGCTCCGTGGAAGTCGAGCTGGTGGTCATTCGAGAGGTTCTCCTTGACTGCGAATGGTCTGACGATCTCTACACCTGGCTCGATAACCTCATCCTGCAAGCAGTCGGCACATGTCGTGATGTCCGTGTATGTTTCCTTCCTTTCTACCTGTTGCAATTCTTATTCACCCAGCCTTCTAGCCCCAACACAATGGTAAAATGGTTCAGAGAGGCCTGAATGCAGGTGCTCGCCATGCCCGAGCAGTCGGTTGGGGCAAATGCCACACAAAAAGGCTTGATCACGATACTCTAGTATACGACGACGACGAAGTCATGGGGGGTGCTGCCCTCATGTGGCAGGTTTTACTCTCGCTGATGCCACGGGAGGTCATGGAGGGCATTGTTGCTGAGATCGAGAGTCATCTAATGCCCACGATGGCTACCCGCAATATTCCTTCAGGTGGGTTGTCACACATCTCTGGGTCGGTATTCAGCTGCTGATTTACTGAAAATCTATTAGGAGATGGTTTCACTATCAAAATAGGGGACATGCATTATACTTTCCCCAGAGATAAGCGCTCTCCACCAGAGTTGCTACTTTCGGATCGCTACTCTGCGTATGTTTATTCATCATTGCCTACGATATTCATGCT
Organism: Agaricales sp. HM26-F1; assembly: GCA_002718315.1. Lineage (NCBI taxonomy): Eukaryota > Fungi > Basidiomycota > Agaricomycetes > Agaricales > Agaricales sp. HM26-F1. Next base: position 90,091 of record NIBX01000129.1, read on the forward strand.
CAATAGTCTCTAGGGGTGCACATACCGATGGTGCCTATGCAAAGTATTCGCTGTCATGGAATATCAGCCGATGTGCCACAAACTCCACCGGCTCGTCATTCACCGACACAACTCTGCGGGTGTCAGTTCGTCAAGCAAGGGGCACTATGTTCGCCTTCAAACCAAATGCCATGCATGGAACCACAGTCGGTGGCACTGGACATAATCGTGGAATGGCTTTTGTTTTCACTGGGCGAGTCGCAAAATTGTGGGATGAAGCTGATGCTACTACGAAGACTTCTATCATTGCAGGAGCTGGTGGTGGTGCTGCAACATTCGCAGGCTCGCTGTCTTGATTTAACACTGTATTTTGCTACCTGTTTGATGCGAGTGATGGATGTCAATGCAGTATACAAATTAGTATGACATTTACCCAAGGAATTATGATATTCATCCAAGAAATAAGTACATGAAGAAAAAGTGATGGGTTGGAAAGAATGAAAGGGAAAAAAGCCTCAGGTGTAAAAGGCACCAAGTTTAATGATGGGCTTGGTAGAGTGAGTAACATTACTACGCAAATTACCTGATAATCTAGTGACACTTTGGGGAGTTGAACCTGCAGCTTTGTAGCCAGGATCCGGCCGACCTTGAACAGAGCCGGGCAGATCACACATGCCACTTCACCAAGGGAGAATATTAGTTTTGCAGTGTTTCCACCACATATGATGCAACACATCCAGTTGAGATCTTTCAACACATCCACTTGAGGTCTTTCTAACAGCCACACAATTCTTGCAGGAGCACAATAACATCTCATAGAGTGTACTATACTAACTCAGAGCTGGAACACAGCTGTTGAAATATAACCAATCCCAGTGCCCACAGGTTCATAACATCCTCATCGGCTGCACTTCCTACCAATCCTGCAGTCTGCTGGTCTAGATAGAAAAGGGCCTCACTGTTGAGAGGCCCTATAGGGGGCTCTACATTAACCTCGCTTAACTGCACATTGGGAGGGCGGCCAATCTGACCAATCCATGATGTTGGAGCTTCATTGTCTGGATTGTTAGAGGCCCGCGAGTGCAGCAAGCTTTCGTCTCGTAAACTTTCCCAGTCAACTCCAAACAGTTCTATCTCTTCTGCTGACAAGGGCTCGGTGTCTGCTTGTGGTACATTGCCAGTGTGACCTAGAAGCTGGCTTCCTCTGACACCATGCACAAACATGTCAAACCCAAACATATCAGCTGGTGAGCGGCTTGGTCCATTGCGCATGCGTATCCGATGCTGGCTCCACGTCTCCCGGAAGAATTCAAGCTGGTGGTTAATCAGAGGAAGAAATAAGTGGTGGAGGAGCCAGATATGATCTGGACTGTTGATGTCAAGTCCATAACTTGCCTCAAGCTGCGTGAAGAGCTCTGCCCATGTTGCTCCTATCTGAGCAGTTACATCTACCCAGAGACGCTCAATGCGTATATTGTGAACACTTCTAGATGATGAGAGAGAATGTAGAAGTAAGCCATCATTCTAAGATCGTACCATTCTCCAACTTCTGCAGACTCACCGTCCCCAAATATATGAACCACGATTTGCTCCAACATACTCTTCCATCCATGCAGCTACCAAAATATTCTCAACTCCGTGATCACCCCGCACACGCGACGGAACTCCATAAACTTGACAAGCATGAAGAAATAAGTCTAGGACTGTCTGACCCCGATTATTGTTATGCGCTTTGAGAGCTGTGATGAGACGTGAATAGCCATCGATAAAACCATGGATAACAATTCCCCAGCGGATGAGACCTGAGAAGAAGAGATGGTGCTTAATAGCAGATCTGATATAGTTTCTGACATAGTGTTACAGCTTACCGTGCTGACCATCATGATGCCACAGGGACATAGGTCCTGGGACTGAGTAAACACGGCGTTGAATACGGATACGCTGGAAAACTCGATGTACAGGATCAAGCCGGATAAGAGATTGCCGGATACGTTCACGGGAAATGCGGTATCCTAAGCGCCGAAGCATACCATCAAGTATGGTGATACCTGCTCTCCGGAAGTGCATCCGGAGCTCCCGGATAATGTTATCTACTTCTTCATCAGATAGAAGTGACATAGGTGCAGTGTAAGATGTGACTTGGGGGTTCACTTCTCCACCCTGCGGACCTGTGATTGTTCCTGCAGGATCAAGAAAGTCTTCGGTACCTTCATCCCTGTCTTCTGCATCATGGTACTGGACTGAGAGTTGGAATGGCTGCTGCTGTGGCTCGGCAATACCATGAGCTAGAAGTTGATTACGGACATGTCTGCGGCTGACTCCAAGAAAACGTGCAATACTGGAGGTCGAGCGTAGAGAGTAGGCCCAGCGTAAGAAATCTGGATCTATATGGACAGATGGACGTCCAGAGTTTCCAGAGTGTACCGTCTGGACCAGGACAGGATGGCCATGGTGAGAAGAGTCAAGAACTTCATGATATGCCAGTCTGACATCATTGATCATGAGAGCTGTATTTTGGATAATAAGAGGCAGTTCTTGCTCGTCAAAAAGGAAGTGATACTGTTATGAGAGTTGAACAGCTTAAATCTGGCTGTATACCAAACATAGATGATTCTGAAGCTGCTTACTTGGTTCACAAGGGTTTGAAACTGGCTAAGATCATCACCTAGGCGTTCCAGAACTACACTGTCTGTTGGAGAAATCACTGTAGCCTGAACTGTATTTTGAAACTGGTGATAATATAATCGGAAGGCATTGAGCAGCTCAGCACCACGGTCACTACCAGCAGCAGGCAATGATGCCGAGTTTGCTAAGGTCAAACTCTCGCTTGTTGGTTGTGACAGGGACTGTAGTGAAGCAGGAGCTGAAGGAGCCGAAAGAGTCGAAGGAGAAGGAGTTGCGAGGGCTGAAGAAGAAGAAGGATTTGCAGGATTATTGGGATTTAATGTAGCTGAATTGATGGCGAACAATGGTCAATGAATTGCATGGAGAAAACATAAGTGCAACGAACATTGTGCTTGATGAGCTTGATAGAACTGGACGAATTGCTGAAATAGAACGGGGTCGAAATGTGGCTACGGATTTACATTATTCCATGCCCTTGGATGCGTATTAGAAGAGACTTACCTGAGACATAATGAAATAGAAAGAGAAGACGACGAAGGACCAAAATATCTGGGAGAAAAACGAGCTAGTGTGAAGTCAGAACATCGGGCAAGGAGGGAGACTGGCTGATGACTATATACATACTGGCAAAGCTATGTGTGAGCAACACGAAGACACTAAGGAAAGATATTAATGAACGAGTAGTGGTGATGTGTGCGAGGCTGCTTAGAGAGTGAATTTTGTGGAATTTTTCAAGGTGAATGAAGAAGAGAATAGCGCAGGGAACGAAGAGGAAGTACACCAAGAGGTCTGGATATGGATTTGCCTCTCAATATTCTCTCAGGACTGATGAGTTTGATGGCTGGGGTCAGGGATGATACTCTGCTCGAGACGACTCGGTAAACGGTGCTTAAGCGAGCCCCAAAGGAAGCCGGAAGACCGGTAAATCGGACTGTATCGTGAGGGTGAAGCAGAAGAATAATATTAGCTCAGTCTACTTGGGTGATACAAAGCAGGAAGAAGGGATGGAAAACATGGTGGGGATGGTAGATCGATGGCCATCGCAGTAGGAAGTGGGAAGCTGAAGCTGACGGAGCAACGGTAACTAGGCGGTTGGATATGAGCCGATGAACCACGGAAATGATCGGAACTGTTGAGTGTGCGACCAGCCACCTGCGGTACGTAGAGTGTCGGAATATTTGCCGATATCTCATGCCATAGGTATCGCGCTGGGTTGAGTTCTCTCTACGAAGAAGATTTTATTTTTCTATTTTCTTTCCGTTATGTCCTAGTGTAGGCTGAGAGAGAGAAGGTGCGTATCTCGTCTCGACTTCGATTCGTTCACTATAGTGTGTTGACTATTCGTTTCTTCTCCAGTCAACTACCGGGTCTTTTTAACACCAATGTTATTCATATACCTTGCCACAAAAACTCTTCGACAACCTTTTAACTTGGCTCGTCACCTGCGTTTCACCGAACCCCTTTACCCGATATTCGAGCGGTCGTATCGTCAGCGTGAGAGGAGGAGCTTTACACAAAACCGACGTGGCCTTCCGAACTACCTCTACTGCAAGATACGCATACAGGACTCACCTCGGGAACGCGCGCAATGACGCGTCCAGGTGAGCATTTTTATTATTATCCTCAACTTGACTTGGATAGACCATACGGACGACCACTAATGCAGATACGACGTGTCAGTTCAGCCCATATACACCTCTACTCTCTCTTTTTCATTTTATTTTTTACCTCACTAAACCCTCCTCTCCTTGCTTCAACTCTCATCTAATATGTTAAGTTGCTTCTCTCTAGAAGGTTCTGCCTTCCTAACCATCGCTCTGCTTTCGCGTTATCTATTCTCAATGGGGTTTCAGTACTTGTGTATGTACAAGTACGTGATCGCAAACTCAAACAATGGAAGAGGCTTGATGAGCCTTACACTTGAACACCTACAGTACCATATCATAATAGAAATCCAATCACATTTTGTTTTTTGCTTTTGGATGTGGCCCACGACATCAGTGCCATCATCACACCGTCACCCAGCCGCGCCGAGAGGGGACAATGACCTTAATGGATGTGAGTTGGCCAGACGTCCTTCAATGTCGATGTGCAATGTGCTTTTTCTTCATGCATGGTATTTGTATGGATATAGATATATATAAAGGCAAGGGTGCTGGGTGGTGAGTTAGTTGATTTTCTCGCTCTCCTCAGTGCGCTTTCAGTAATCATTCAAGTTATTCTTGTGCAGCGGGTGAGCTGTAGATCTTTTCTTTCGGCGCAGTAATTCGAGGGTAATCGGTAATTCTCTGACCTTACATTTCTCTTTCGCTGTGTAGGACTCTCTGTTGCGTTCGAAACACGATACGACACTCCACGTAGAATCTACCCTCGACTCTATCGAACCCGATCCACGTAAGTCGACCTCCTCATCCTCGTTCCTCCCCTCACACCCCCTCACACTGACACCCCCTTCCTTCAGTTTCATTCTCCAACGATGCCTAGCACGCACCAACCCACCATCACCTCCCCCTCCTCCCTCCAATTCCACGACCTCGCAGCCTTCCTCCTCTATCACACCAGCGTAACCAACGCTCTGCGTACTCTCGGCCCGGGTATGTCCGACCCCCAGTTCGTGCTCGATACCGCCGTGCAGGGGTGGAGTGCGATTGGGGAGAAGGAGAGGGGGTGCTGGGTTGGGAGGGCGAGGGATTGTTTGAGCCTTGGTGGTGATGGGTGTGATGGGTGTGATGGGGCGAGGAAGGATGGTGGTGGTGGTGCTCCCAATACGCAGAGCAACTGCAACTTGGAGAGGAAGAGATCGGTAACTCGTACTATGAACGTCTCTCGTCACGATCGTGATGCTGGTTCTCAGGAATCGGAGGTGTGCTATACCCCCGAAGTGAGAGCTGCGTTGGCTGCGTTGGAGGGGCTGGAGAGTGATGTCGCGAGGCTGGCGGCTGGGTTATGTGATGGGTCTGTCTCGGTATTGTTTTTTTTTTTCTTCTCTCTGGTTGGAGGTGGTGAGGTGGAACTGATGGGTTTTATATTGTGATTGGATAGGTTACGAAGGAGGTGTACGATACACTGAACGCGATCGTTTCGCTCACTGGTTCTTGTTGATCTATATATCCTTTTGGTGGATTTTTGTATCTCCCTCTGCTTTGAGTTCTTCACGTCTCTCTCGATTTCATGCATATATCACGTTTCGAACTTATGATTTTCTCTCCGCTCTACGCTCTCGTTCTGTATGCTATTTTTTTCCATTCTCTGGTATGAATCATATATCCTGTAGTCCCTCGCATCATATCCTGTTCTCGTCTCGTCTGAACCGTATGTAGCTTTATGTAGTCATCATCCTGTGGTCTCATCTTGTTGTATCGCATTGTTATTCATCCATTCCTCAATCGTAGCATGAAACCTCACATCCAGTGGTATTTCATCCTTCCTGGAATGAATATGTCGAATCCTCAATGAGCGTTGGGAAGAGAATCAGAGGGAGGTTAGGTTCAGCCAAGGTAGACGCGCAGATAGCAGCGGTGATTGGTCGCCCTCGGAGCCGTGGTCCATGCCAGCTCACCTCCGGGATACCCCGAGGCGAAGAACTGTTTGTACTTTGCCCTCCTCCCATCGCATCGAGTCGATTCCTCTCTCTCGACTCTGCTGCTATCTATATTTGTCTTTTCAACGCCAGGAAATTACTCTCTAGTAAACCTTGTTAGGGTTGGCCACCACCAGAGATGCGTTCTAAGCCTGCGATTACCCTTTTGTCTCTGAGAGTCTCAGTTTCAATGGGATGGATCGAGCCGATTTTCTCTATCTGCTTCGTTCTCTCTTTTCTCAGGAGTGTAGAAGGTCCCTTGGTGCTTATGGGCAGTTTGGATTCAGGAATGGATAGGATGGGGTTGGTCGTAATGTGGTTACGCTGTAGTCGTTGGGCACTGGATGACCGTGTGTCAACGTGTGCTTCCCTTCTGTCAGCACTCCGCACCCGTCCCTCTCTCTTTATCTGTGACTTGCTATCCAACCAGTCTCAGGTTCAGGGAAGGGCAGCATAGAACACTCGTCTCGTCGTGAAGAGGGCTGTTAGTGTCCTAGTACCGCTGCCCATCGAGGTCGCTTAGGAGGGGCGCACTGCCTTGTTCTTTCCACGTCCTTCACGTCCTTTTATCGTCTGTATCTGTGATTCGCTATCCCACGAGTCTCAGGCACGACGGAGAATGGTGCGTATCAGAAACTCCTACACGATATTCCTAATTTCGCAACCAGACTCATGGGAGAGCGTCGTGCTTTCTTTGAGCGGCTGAATAATGTGTCAAGAGCCGTCTTGTCGACATTTCCGTCTCTTGGGGAAGTAATGTATCGTGAGAAACGAGAATTTCTGCTTGGGAGGTGGATGGATACGATCGTGGCATGGTTAATCTCGTTCCTTGTTGAGCGTGGTGTTGATGAGAGGAAGGTTAGAGACGCGTTTGAGTCTATTCAGCGTAGTATCCATAGGATCCTCGTCGTCTCTGGTTCGTCGCTTCTCTTCCATTGCCTCTGGTTTCAATCCTCACTGATCTCTATATATGCATATCCTAGGTGAACTTGCGGCGCAGCATCCAGCGTTAATCAATTTCTTGATCACATCGAGCATGTTACTTCTTCCGCCCCCAGCATGGGTAGTGATCTACATTCTTCGCAAGTTTCTTCTTGGGCTTGAGAAAGAAGATCCAAAACCGAAGTGAGTGTTTTGTTTTGTTTTGTGATGCGTAGACTTCTCGTTTTACTCTGATATCCTAGCCTGATTCTGACAATTTTTTCTGCTTCAGGGCGAAATTGTGACTGAATGGAAGCTAGAACGAGTCGAGGCGGTCTAATTTATTTAGAGTACGACCAATTTTGCTTGTGGATTGTTACGCAGCTACTCTCTCTCAACCTCTCAACAACCTGTAAACGACCTTGGGTCTCATGATTGAATGCATACCATTGGCCCGTTAGGGTGAGTAGACCCGAGAAACGAATGGGTTCTAGCAAGCGGATAGACGCTTCCATTAGCACCATCATGGGATCACGATGTATGCGTTATGAACGTATATGATTCTGAACTCCCTTCACCTTGTCTCATATTCCTCCACCGAATATTTGCCTGTTATGGACAGCTCTCTTCTTGGAGTCCTCAGCGCCCAGCGCTCCTTTCCTTCCCGACCGCCATCTCGTTTCGCTCTTCAAGACCCTCACGCTCTCAACCAGTACGATCTATGTATATCCCTTGCCTAGCATGGTTCACTATCTGACAACCCTTTTGAAGGCCAGATTCAGTCATTCAGCCTTCTGAACGATGAATTTCTTCCAGTGAGTACCGTATCGTCTACTAACAAGTGCGTCTATAACCTCAACTTGACTCGTCATTTACCTTCACGGATCGATTAGAAAGGTCACTGAAGACGTCCACAAGCACACCAACTCCATCTTCCAACAGGCCGCTCACCACGTCCAAGGCTCCCAGTCCAAGATTCCCGAAAACAAGCAGGTCGTTGAGAAACCCGTATTAGCAACCAGCGAAGAACCCAAGAACGACTCGGATATCTCTGGTCTCGCGTCCAAAGCTCTCTCTCAAATTCAACCGGGACTGGAACTCGCGAGTCATCTCCCGGTGCACTTCAACGTCCTTATAGAGTCTGTTCTGGCGGATGCGAAATTGGCGTTTCCGCCTCCTGAACAGGCGAAGGGACATGAAGAGCGGGAGAAAGCGATTGGATCTGGGCTGAGTTTGGCCAGAGCTTGTTTAGTGCCGCTGGTGGTTGGGCTTGGTGCTGAGGAGACGAAGGCCAGGCAGGCTTTCGACGTCGTTCAGCCTATCATACATAAGGTAGCTGTCGTCGCTGGTCAGTCTTTTCGTTTCTCCTCGCCGTGTTTCCCCTCGCTCAGGCACATATACCTCGCAATATATACATAGGTGACCTTGGAGAGCAACACCCCAATCTCATCAGGAACATCATCGGATCCAACATGACGTTGATCCCTGCTCAGCCGTGGTTTGTCCACCCGGTGCTCAACCATCTTCTCTACCGATCTACTGCTCCTTCCCCTGCTAAAGGTAACAGTTTTAGTGGCTCGGGTGTCGTGAGTCGTACTCATGCTTTTTGGCTTGGTTTTTTTCAGGTTGTCCGAAGTGCACTGAAACCACCACGAAGGCTTGACTCGATTCTATGCAGCTTGAAAAGTCATGTTCCTAGAGCGAGTATGCCTGTGATCGGCACTAGTGAGATTGAGTGACAAATCAGTGTTGAACCCACTTCTTGAATGTATATCGTTTGTTGTAGACCGTGTATTCTATGTGACCGGATACCAACGAGTATCATGCCCAACGCATTTGTATACTATATACAACCGCCTGTTTACTGTATATAATTACTTGTAGATATACGATCACTGTACGACTATAAATTTGCTTGATGCTGCTCAAGTACGGGTCGAGCTGGTTGCATCCAAGCGGGGCGCCAGATCTTCAGAGATCTTGTGTGGTATTCCAAACACACGAGCGCGAACGACTGGAGTGTTACAGTCCTCTGAACCAAAGTATCTCTAATAAGAGTGCTGAGCACATTGAACTTGTATATCAATTTTAGGCACAAAACCCCAACAGACAGTACACTACTACTTAACGAGAACGAAACACAGAGCGAGAACAAGAAACAACAAGACGAATACCTACCCTAGAGCTACAGACGGAGAACGAGACTGCGATGCGATGAGACGAGAGCGAGACGAGAGATTTTGTTTGAGGATACAGGATTTTGTTTTGCGGGATAATGAGAGGAGAAGAAGGAAATGCAGGATGGTATGTGGGGAGCGAGATCGCTGTGGGTATGGTTGATGATAAGTGGATGATAGTTATCCCTTGAGGATGGTATAGACACCAATTGTGGGAGATGGTATGAGATGAGGAAGCAGCGGAGGAAGAAGAGAGCGAGAATGAAACCAAGAGAGTAACTATAGACGAAAATATATGACAGTCGTAGAAGAGAACGTAAGACGCATAAAAGGAGACGGAACAATAAATAGCCAAAAGACCGAACACGAAGAGAACAGAAGAAGAGACGAAAGCACTAGGGAGCACTCGTTAGAGGACTCGGAACACAGGAGCTTTTTTTGAGTATGTGCGTATATGGGGTGCGACCTAGAAAAATAACCGGATCAGTTATTTTATTCCTGATATGTAGATGATGATGAGAAGAAAAGGAAGCTTACCAAAACGACTGGTCGACATCAAAACAGAGAGGCGAGATCCTCAGCACGAGATGCCTAGCTCAGCTAGAAACTCGCTGCACGCTGCCATCAAATCGGGATCCTCCAAGTCCAATTTAACCCCAGTCGGCAACGCAGTCGCAAAAGTAGAATCAAACTCAGATCCGGGTCCAGATGCCACTGGTGCACCGTGGTTGGCTGAGGAGGTAGCATGGGGGGTGGACGACCACTCAGGCGGATCCGTCGGTAACATGAATAGACAACTACCGGGCATGAGTGATTCGTCCAGGGGCAAGTCGACCCAACAAGTGCTTGACTCCAAGGGAGACTCGGGAGTGGTCACGGTGGAAGAGACGGAAGTCTGGGAATGATAGGCAACCTGAGAAGAGGGGGCTGAAAGCTGAGAGGTGCCTTGAAGAGCAGGAAGAGTGGCGAGGAACTCTGGAGTGAACCCAGAGAAAGATGGGAATAATGGGTGAGAGTTGTCACCCTGTGAGGACAAGTCGATAAATGGAGGAGGGGGAGGAGCTGCGTCGATAGGAGCGCTGGGTGGATATGGGTTGGGGGAGACAGACGAGTTGCGAGAGACGGGCTGCGAGAGACGGGTTCCAGGAGGAGAAGGCGAAGGAGCCGAGGCAAGAGACAAAGCAGACGAATTCTATGACATTAGTTATCGACAAAAATGTTCTATCGCTACCGGCTAGTCTTTGATCCAAACTCGCTAGTCCCCAATCAGTTCTCCATCAACTGTACATCCCCGCATGTTCGTACTCCTTACTCTGTACTTTCAGCGATGTCGCTCTCCCTAGCTGCTGTTCACCTCCCAGAGAACAGCACAGTCTATTATGTATTTTTTCTCTATCTTATTATGCATTTCCTCTCCTTGTGCTCTTTGCTCTCGTCCGAAGCGAGTCCCCTTCAATCACTTCTCATACCGACCTTGTCTCTTGCTCGCCAACAAATCTCCCTCGTCCCTTTCTCTCGTCCCCTGTGCCTTCCTCGCTTACACTCGTGGTTGACAGTTCGTGGTCTGTGGTCTCTGCTTCAGGGTTCGTGGTTCGCTTAAGAGCAGCATCACTAGCGAAGACAGTGATGATATGGACTGCTGGCAATGTTCGTGGTTTGATGGCGCGAGATTCATGGTTCGCTTACGATGCCAGGACATCACATCGAGTGGGAATCGCAGGAGAGACTTTAAAAGAGCACCATTGTTCAAACACTCTTCTCCCCCTCCCATCTCCTCCTGCTAATCTCTCTATCGAATACGCTCGTTTTCTCTCAGTCCACCAACAGTTCTACACCCACATTCGTTTCTCTCTATTCTCTCCAAACTCATCACACTCGTTTCATCTCTCAAGTACATCTGCATCTTATAATTTCTTTCTCAAGGTAAGGTTTTGTTTATTTGTGTACCTATGTAGTCCTGATTTTTTGCATCATCATATAGTATCTTAATCCATCATCCATCGCTATTTCACATTTCTTGTAATGGCTATGGTGAGGTTCTTGATTACTTTTGCTGATGTGCCAAAGCTTACCTATTGAATCAAGAACGATGATATGTACCGTCGGTTTATGGCATTCATGGCAGCTGAGGGTGCACGAGATCCTACCACTGGTGAGTTGATTCGTCCGAGCTACTGCTACCTATATGTACTAATTCGTAGAAAAGGATCGTCAGCGACCCCGTCTACACAGATAGATCATATTTCTGGTACCACCTCTTTCCATGCCACTGCAGACACACAGGCACCTCGTCAAGGCTTTGGCCCATCCAATCCCAGCTCCCAGCCCACACCTGCAGCTGGATTACCCCTTAGTCAGGTATCGGGATCGTCGATGCATGCTCATCCATATGCCTCTGCGACACTGCCGAGTCAGCTACCAGGATCATCGCTTGAAGCGAATTCATTCGGTCAAGCAGCAATGGCACCAATAACAACACCTTACCAGAGCTCCCGACTTGCACCACTGCCTCAATCCTCTCTCGGTCCTTCTCGTCAACCATTCGTTGGGTTCTCGTCCCTTGCTCCTCCTCTGCCGAGTCATCGAACACAGGAGGTGAACCAGGCTCGCTTGCACCATGCAGCTCGCCATGCCTCTACCTCGGCACTGCCTCGTCGAGCAAATAGAAGGGTGCGAGGTCCAGCAGTCTCTGCTCCTGTCCTTGCACCAGCCTGGTCTCGCCCGAAGATTGAAGACTGCATCACTCTCGAGGATCACTCTGCCTATAGGATTGAGGTACATGTGTACCCTCCACCAGTAAGTCAAGTCTCGTTCTACAAATCTGTCAAGTGACTCACATACAAACCAATAGGCTGATCGTTCACAGCTTGCAGAGAGGCCACTCTTTGACCTGGCTCACGATATCGTAGTTTCGTGGCTGGAAAGGCACGATCTGCTCTTTCGCTTCATCCTTCCCCGAACCACGACAATCTTTCAGCTTGCAGCACAAGTTATCCAGGCAATGAAGGACTCACCCTCTGCATACCAGTTCACAGAAGCTCCACAGGCTGGAAGTTCTCCTCACGATCTGAGGCTTCTCGGTCTCCTCAACAAGGGACAAATTCGCAGGTCAATGGGGCAATCCTATCTGAAGCCTTTTCGCATGGAGGGGGACATGACCCTGGATCGTCTCGCTTCGGATCGGCATAATTTCGTCCACTCGAAATGTCTCACACGGGACAATCACTTCATAGTTTTTTTCGGTAGGTGATCTATTTGTGCAAACAAAGCATCTTCTAATTGTAACCAATAGACATCGCTCAAGACCCAGTGTATCACTTCCAGGCTGGAGTCGAGCACACCTGCCTCACTGAGGCATTTCAACATCTCTTCCCTAATGATCATAAGGTTGGTGTCGAGGATGGATCATGGTGTGAATGTTCGCAAGAACCTACCGATGTGGGATTACCTTCGCCCCCTGTAAGATTGAACCCTTTCAGTGTATTTCATTCAGTATCTGACAACCACACTATCCTCTAGCCTTCTCCAATTCCTCTCGCCAGGTCGGTTACTCCACAATACCACGATACACCTGACGAGGTTAGCAGTTACTCATTCTCCTCGCTGAGCTGCACATACTAAATATGATGCTGGACTTTCAGGCTTTCAGTCGCTCAACCTCGCCAGCTCAATCACCCCCTCCCACAATTTCTAATGTAGCCACAGCTTCTTTCAACACCACTATTGTGAACTCGTTGCCCTCAGTAATCTGGGACTCTTCCAGCCCCTGGTCCCCTCCTTTGCTCACCATCGATGAACCTTTCACGATCGAAGGTTTAGCAAATCAGGTTCATGAAGCTGCCAATTTCGGTCACCGATCTTTAAGAGATTCAAGCCTGAGCATTCGTGGTTCTAATCTAACCCTGTCAGTCAGCCTAATTGTTCTCATCGGTCTGGTGTAATTACAAGATGACCATGTTTTACGAGCGAGTGTAATGTAAACGAAATTGATCCTCGGCACTTTTAGGCCGTCGGCTTCAACGTGCTATGGTAATTACACTAGGTTCTCGGCAAAAAATGCCGTCGGCACAGAGATTCACTAGCCGTACGTGTCAATGTAACTACACTGAAGTGGGACAAGTTGTGAGAGAGCACTAGCTATAGCCCCAGCATCTCAATGTAATTACAATAGTTTTGAATGCTACAAAGCTGCCGTCGCCTTCATGAACATTGATCATGGACGAGGGTATTTACATCAGTGACGGCCATCGGCATATGCCTTGACAAGCCTCATGGCTGTGTGTATTTACATCTGCCAAATAAATGGTAATACCATAGTTTGCATGGGCAGATGTAGTGATCTATTGTACTTACACACCAGTTTCATACGGGTTGCAGCGATGTGGGATCTCATGTCGTCGGCAGTTTCACTAGGTGGTATGTATTTACATTCACCCGATGACCATGCCTTGCAAGATACTGCCGTCGGCATCTTTACACTGGAATGTACTTGCATTTGTTCTACGACTATGACAGTCTAAATACTGCCGTCGGCACTGTCACACACTAGAATGTATTTACATTCACTCTACGACCATGCCTCCCAAGTTACTGCCGTCGGCAGTTTCACATTAGAATGTATTTACATTTTGTCTATGTGCATGACTGTCTAGATACTGCCGTCGGCACTGTCACAGACTAAAATGTATTTACATTCACCCTACGGCCATGCCTCGCAAGATACTGCCGTCGGCATCTTTACACTGGAATGTACTTACATTTGTCCTACCACTATGACAGTCTAAATACTGCCGTCGGCACTATCACACACTAGAATGTATTTACATTCACTCTACGACCATGCCTCCCTAGACACTGGTCGTCGGCATAAAGCATCACAGACCTCATGTCCCAGTGTAATTACAGTCATGAACGTCAGTCGGCCTAATTAGTGCCGTCGGCATGGTACTAGCCGAAGAACAAGATTCAATGTAATTAAATTACTAGACTTAGCTTACCATTTCAATCCTAATCACTCTGCAAGTTCGTATTATGCCGTCGGCAATTTCATCCTGTGAAATGTATTTACATTTGCTCTACACCCATGACTGGCTAAATAATGCCGTCGGTAGTAAACTTTGCGGACCTGACACCCCAGTGTAATTACATTGTTCAGTATCTGTCGGCCTCATTAATGCCGTCGGCATTGGGCTTGCCAAAGATCAAGCGCCAATGTAATTACATTACCACAGACCTAGGTTGTCATCTCAATCCCCACCCATGTGGTTGTTTGGCATCAAACAGTTGTATATCAAGCATAATAAAGATGTTTGAACTCTGTTATCTACCACATCCCTACTC